>OY757022.1:133555779-133725450 GCA_963580285.1 Lucinisca nassula
TCAAAACATAGATTGTGGGTACTCGTATAACAAGATGAGAGAGAGAGAGAGAGAGAGAGAGAGACAGACAGACAGACAGAGAGAGGAGATGTGGGTACTCGTATAACAAGATGAGAGAGAGAGAGAGAGAGAGAGAGAGAGAGAGAGAGAGAGAGAGATGCATCTTTTTAGCTGATAGGTAGCTATATCGCCCCCGCCCATCGGGCTCGAAGAAACAGATGCTTCCTCGAACCGCGCACTGGAAAACTCGTATAACAAGATGAGAGAGAGAGAGAGAGAGAGAGAGAGAGAGAGAGAGAGAGAGAGAGAGAGAGAGAGAGAGAGAGAGAGAGAGAGGAGATGTGGGTACTCGTATAACAAGATTAGAGAGAGAGAGAGAGAGAGAGAGAGAGAGAGAGAGAGAGAGAGAGAGAGAGAGAGAGAGAGAGAGAGAGATGCATCTTTTTTGCTGATAGGTAGCTATATCGGCCCCCGCCCATCGGGCTCGAAGAAACAGATGCTTCCTCGAGCCGCGCACTGGAAAACCGCTTAGCCCAGGCAAAGCGGTGCGAGTCCATGCTAATAAATCCTATTGACTTAGCGGGGCTTGTCGCTTCATCTCGGGCCCCACAAAATGGAAGCAACGTTTTTACAAAGTTAACGGGGACGTGAACACAAACATGCACAGTCCGAAGTTTATATCAATTTCACGGCTCATCATAAAAATCAACGATTTTGTCGGCTATGTATTGTATGAATTTAACGGCGTTAGTAAATCTCTTAGGGGGATGCCAAAGCTTTTGTTTTCATTTTTTAATGCCTCAAACGGAGCAGCTGGGTTTTGAAGAGGCCTTTTGTTTATATTTAAGTGCCTTCTACGAACAATAGAGACGTGGCAGATTTTTATTCCGAGGTCACGAAATTTAAGTGTCTTCTTCGAACAATAGAGACGGATTTTTAATTTCGAGGTCATCCAATATGGCTGCCGCGCCGACGCGCCGTGACGTCATCCCCGCACATGCGCAGTCCGTAGGGTTAAAGCGGCGCCTATACTACTCTTGACCGAGAAGCAAATTCTTTTCGTCATAAGGGACAGGATAGCTGTCATTTCATCCAACAGCATCATACGGTGAAAATATTGGATGTCCGTCTGTGAGTTCGTCCGTCCGTCCGTCACCTCTTCAGACAGCAAAATCTTGCTGAACTGGTGGCATTTCCATGCATTAGGTCTACGCCAAAGGTTTTTTTCTCACGTTTTATTAGTAAGGCCGCGAACAGCGTACTCAGGTTAACCTGGCGACCAATAACGACATTATCTATCTACTTATTTTTAAAGTTTACAGAATCTCGAAAAAAAAAACATCGTTTGTTTTAAATGCATTAGGAAAACACTCATACTTTGTACATTTTACCACTGAAAAAAAAACTAAGGTGAAAAGTCATGATATTTTTCTTACCTTTGCTAGCCCCCGCCCATAGGGGCTTGAAGAAATATATGGACTGCATGATGCTTCCACGTAGAGCTGAATCCGGCCCGCACACTTGTACTGGTATACCGCTAAGAGGATCTAAGCCTGTTCAGGAACCGCGATGCGAGGCGGACCGTCCATGCTAATAAACCCTATTGGTTTCATTGGGCGACAGGGCTTAGATGTAATTTCATCTCAATGTCGGGTAAAAGTCCCACAAAATTGGAAGCAACGTCTCCAAAATGACCTTTACAGTGTTGACGGGGACGTTAAACCTCAAATCAAACAAACAAACAAAATCTTACCTTTGCTTAAAATATAGTTTGTGGGTACATGTTAGAAGCGCCTATTCGACGCGGTTCTAACAAGTACCCATAATCTATATTTTGGAGCAGAAATGAGCAGAATAATGTTTACTCTGTAAATAACAGTTTTACTATATAAAAGCTGGGATCAAGTGGGACAGTGTGTTTTCATGATGAGATGCGCTTGGAATATGAGTGCGTTTTTAGTTTTACGTCCCATCAACAGCTAAGGTCTTACGGAGATGGGACCTCGGTTTAAAGACTCATCCGAAATTCTGGAGAAGCCCGAGATCGATCCTGCGATCCCTTGTTCATGAGGTGAGTAGCATAACCACTACACCACAGACCCTTCTAGCGCTTGATATGTTACATTGCAGCAGGTGTGGGTTTTACACCCGTACTCCGGCATGAAAGAATTTGCTTCGCGTTGTATTTTGTCAAAAAAGTGGAAACCTTTGCGTTTTGTCATTAACATTACAAGCATCTAGGATAAAAAGTCAGATTGTTTTCTATTTTCTTAATGAATACATTGAACACAAACAGTTACGAACATCTTTATGAACATGCGACAAAACAAACAGGGAATCAGACCAGAACCAAAATGCCTAGCTTTAGAATTTCCGTTGGATATGCCCTCAATCAGAAATAAATGTTAGAGGGAACGTAAGTCGTAGTACATATGAAAGCTTCCACAAAAGGGGCTTGGAACTATGTTTTTTCATGTAGAGATAAGTTTCCTTAGCCTAGATTTTAATTTCGTTAGCATCCCGAATGACTGTTTTCATGGGCTCATAAATGAGCAGTCTCACAAAGGTGTACACGACATGCAACTTGACGATAAAAATTTCCGTGCTGTACAAAATCACAATCATTAGTATTTACAATAAATTTATATTTTAGAGGTGCAATGGCCTGAACACATTGCGATAAATTGAGATAAAACTTGGACACAAAACAAATATAACAACCCTGATTCCTGGTCTAACATATAACATATAAAATGTGTATAAATGGTTTTTATCCGGAATGGTGTAGTGTCCCCAAATCATCCTTTTTTATGCCAAAAAATATATCTCTTTTTTCTCTCACTCCTCCGTGTCAGCAAAACGCTTGCAGATGTTTAGGGTAACTGCCGAATACAGGCAGACGTTTACGGGAAAGTACGGAAGAACGACAACAGCGCCACCGAACGAGAATAATGAGAACTAGTAGAACGAGAAGCGGAATGACAAGTTGCAAAAGTGGACGAGAAAGAGAAACAAAACTACACAAATTAAAAATCAGTCTACAAAAATGAATTTCATAATGCAGTGTTGCACAATTGTAACTGATTTTAGCATAACAGAATATCCAAACTGCAAATGCCAGTGACAGAATAGTAAATTGCAATCTCAATGTTACATTATTGAGTTTTACCTAAATCCTGTTCCATAAGACCCGCCTTAAATCCCATTTTGAATAAATGTTGTAACACTGGAGTTTACAGGGGTGTACATTATTTTTCTCTCATTTTAGTTAAAAAAATCCATAGATTTAAGGTACTCGTTAAAAAAAAAGAAAGAAAAAGAAATGAAAAAAATATAATGCCGGATAGTTTTTTGTGCCGCATTGCCGTTCGATCATAAAACCGCCGAAATTATGATACCAAGACAATTTTCGATACAGTATTCTGTTATGCAGTAATATTTGATGCAACAGTATTAACAACAACAACAATAACAACGTTGATAAAAGTAAATAATTATAATAATAAAAAAGAAGAAAAACAATGATAATAATCATCATAACGATAATATTGATAACGGTAAATGTAGAAAAAGATCAACACGCCAAATTATTCGCATACGAAAAATTCCTTGGCTAGATTGGTTATCACTAGGCTAAGCATTCCCAGTTTAAGAAGTTTCCTTTGTGCTTTTATACACATGTCAGTCGGCGCGGTCTTTGGGTAGGCATTACCGACACAACAAGTAATTAACTGAGCTATTATCACGAAGCCACTAATACCCATGAACATTTGACTCGAAACAAACAAGGGAAAAAGTATTTTTTTTTTTTTGTAAATTTAGAAATAGTGTCTAAAATTTGTTCATAATAATAATTATCAATCCAACATCCAGAGTATGAGAGCTTATTTTGGTACTTATAAATATGAATATATGCACAACATACTTAATTATTAAAGCCTACCCGTCTATGCATATAAATCCTATTGGTTTCATTGGGCGGTAGGGCTTGAGAAGTCATTTAATCACAATGTTGGGTAAAAGTTCCACAAAATTGGAAGCAACGTCTCCGAAATGACATATACAGTGTTGGTTGGGACGTTAACTCTAAAATCAAATACACCGGGCGATATTCCGTATTTCATGTACTACTACGGAATCCCCATTTTTTCTTAAACCGCAACCGGTCTCTACATTATACCACATAAACCCCTACCCGGCATCCCATTCCCTAGAAGGTAATAATGGAACCTATGGCGTCCCCCTAGGTATGAGTATCCCGTTCCTTTCCTCAGAAACCCCTTTTCCCTTATGCTGCATAGGCTGATAAGCAAGAGGTATGCAGTATGCAATATTATATTTATCCCTGGTTCGAATCCCACTTATCACCATCTCATGTACCAGCTTTACCAAGTCCCCGTTAATGCCAATTCAGTATCCCATTGTTCTAAGGGAAACAAGAAGCGGACAGCCAAATATCATATACATGTAGTTTGAATTCGAAGTGAATTCTTGACTTTTTGAAAAGTAGAAGTAAAACAAAGATCAGGAATTGATACAATTAACTTACTCCACCCATAAAAGACACCAAAGGGTAAAATACAAACATTAAGCGACCAGACCATAATGGAAACCTAAACAAAGGAAGGCCATAAGGACAGTTACTTTCCCACAAAATGGCCATATGGCCATCCAAAATTAAAAGACACAAGTGATACACACAGTAAGTAACAAACAACAACATAAATAAATCGCCACAGAAGAGCCGCCTTGGAACGGTCAGTGGAAGATTTCCACTGGGGGGCTTAAATTGATTTTACGTGGCCACAATCCTCGCCCTTACTTCCGTCGCGATTTAGACAAATAATTTGTTCAGTCCGCATGACGGCCTCCTAACTCATCAGTGCAACATCTCCGTGAACACAAAAATCAAAGAACCACAGAGGTGAGACAACGGTGAGGACTCGACAGCAAGAAACCACTGAAATGCTGGAGCAAAAGAAAACCAACAGTTAGACTCCGATGAGCCCGACCAGAGACAGAGCATCAGGCACCAACCAACATTATCTCTCTAATTCTAAATAAACCTTTACGTTGGAGCCGTCATAGAATCTGAGGCCTGACCCACCGGCGTGTAATTAAATAGGGAAGCAAAGTTGCCAACCGTGATTGGGTTACATACCATGCATGCAGTCTGTCGTATAATATTGTTGTACCCAATCTTTTTATATCGAAGAATGATTTTACGAAATTGGGTGCTAAAGTCATTGCGGTTATATATTTTCCTGAATTTATACACTAAGTCACCATAAAATTCGGGTTCCGATAGACCTTGTTGCAGAAGAGATTTAAGTCCAATATTGAATTTTGAAATTAAATCAGAATGGCGTCTATAAAATTTTGAAAAGGCTTTGCGTAGTTTATGGTACCGATAACCCTGATTAAGGAGTTTAGCCGTTAATAATTTATTACGAGTGTTGAAGTCAGTTACATGACTACACACTCTAGCAAATCGAATTAATTGCGAACTGTAAACGCCATAGGATGGCGCACGAGGAACATCACCATCCAAAAAAGGAAAAATTACAATCTCAAAATCAAAGTCATCGCGTTTATCATAAATTTTGCACGAAACAAATCCATCTACAATAGATAAATGTAAATCCAAAAACGGGGCCTCGGTATCAGAAGAATTTGCTTTATTTAACTGAAGTTCTAGGGGGTAAATTTGACTGATCAAACCATCAAAATAGGTATTATCAATATTTAATAAATCATCTAAATATCTAGAAGTAGAGCTAAAAGCTTCAATAATTTCAGATTGGTTATCAATGGAAAGCGACAAAATGAAGTCTCTTTCATAACAATACAAGAACAGATCAGCCACAAGAGGTGCGCAATTAGTACCCATCGGAATACCCACAATTTGTCTAAATAACTTAGTACCGAATCTAATATAAATATTGTCAAGTAGAAAGGTGAGGGCATCACACACTTTCTGACATAACCAAAATGTATAATTCTTATGCTCTTTAGAAGTGAAAAATGCATTTCTGACATTACATGCAAGATAGAGAGAATCTTCTCTGTGAAAAGCCCATTCAATTAAATCATTAAGCTTTTCTTTTGTAAGATTATGAGGAAGTGTAGTGTAAAGAGTTGAAAAATCGTAGGTAGACAGACTAGAAGCACGAAAATGTCTAGATTTCAATTTATTTAAAACCTCATTCGAATTTTTTATAGACCAAAACAGATTTCTTCATGATCTTTCAAAGACTTTATCACAATATTTAATTGCAGTAAGACAGGAAGATAATAATTTAGAAAGTTCAGTGGTAGTGCAAGAGCTAGAATTTGCAATAAACCGTGCTTTGTAAGGTTTTTTATGATGTTTTGGTAACCAGTATAGCGTAGGAAGCTTGTCTTGGCCTTCGTTAACACACACAGCAAACTTGGTGGCTGAAAGACAAACATGTTTATCTACTATAGCTCTCTCTTCAGCTAAAGGCTGAAGTTCATAGGCCTTAGTACCACCAAGCTCCTGCTTAAGCGTGTTAACATAGTGGAGCCGTAACACAACGACGACGTTGTTAGCGGCCTTGTCTGCAGGGGCCAAAACAAACTTTGATTAAATTGAATGGGCTTTTCACAGAGAAGATTCTCTCTATCTTGCATGTAATGTCAGAAATGCATTTTTCACTTCTAAAGAGCATAAGAATTATACACTTTGGTCATGTCAGAAAGTGTGTGATGCCCTCACCTTTCTACTTGACAATATTTATATTAGATTCGGTACTAAGTTATTTAGACAAATTGTGGGTATTCCGATGGGTACTAATTGCGCACCTCTTGTGGCTGATCTGTTCTTGTATTATTATGAAAGAGACTTCATTTTGTCGCTTTCCATTGATAACCAATCTGAAATTATTGAAGCTTTTAGCTCTACTTCTAGATATGTAGATGATTTATTAAATATTGATAATACCTATTTTGATGGTTTGATCAGTCAGATTTACCCCCTAGAACTTCAGTTAAATAAAGCAAATTCTTCTGATACCGAGGCCCCGTTTTTGGATTTACATCTATCTATTGTAGATGGATTTGTTTCGTGCAAAATTTATGATAAACGCGATCACTTTGATTTTGAGATTGTAAATTTTCCTTTTTTGGATGGTGATGCTCCTCGTGCGCCATCCTATGGCGTTTATATTTCGCAATAAATTCGATTTGCTAGAGTGTGTAGTCATGTAACTGACTTCAACACTCGTAATAAATTATTAACGGCTAAACTCCTTAATCAGGGTTATCGGTACCATAAACTACGCAAAGTCTTTTCAAAATTTTATAGACGCCATTCCGATTTAATTTCAAAATTCAATATTGGACTTAAATCTCTTCTGCAACAAGGTCTATCGGAACCCGAATTTTATGGTGACTTAGTATATAAATTCAGAAAAATATATTACCGCAATGACTTCAGCACCCAATTTCGTAAAATTATTCTTCGATATAAAAAGATTGGGTACAACATGGATATTATACGACAGACTGCATGCATGGTAGTTAACCCAATCACGGTTGGCAACTTTGCTTCCCTCTTTTATTGCACGCCGGTGGGTCAGGCCTCAGATTCTATGACGGCTCCAACGTAAAGGCTTATTGAGAATTAGAGAGATAATGTTGGTTGGTGCCTGATGCTCTGTCTCTGGTCGGGCTCATCGAAGTCTAACTGTTGGTTTTCTTTTGCTCCAGCATTTCAGTGGTTTCTTGCTGTCGAGTCCTCACCGTTGTCTCACCTCTGTGGTTCTATGATTTTTGTGTTCACTGAGATGTTGCACTGATGAGTTAGGAGGCCTTCATGCGGACTGAACAAATTATTTGTCTAAATCGCGACGGAAGTAAGGGCGAGGATTGTGGCCACGTAAAATCGACTTAAGCCCCCCAGTGGAAATCTTCCACTGACCGTTCCAAGGCGGCTCTTCTGTGGCGATTTATTTATGTTGTTGTTTGTTACTTACTGTGTGTATCACTTGTGTTTTTAATTTTGGATGGCCATATGGCCATTTTGTGGGAAAGTAACTGTCCTTATGGCCTTCCTTTGTTTAGGTTTCCATTATGGTCTGGTCGCTTAATGTTTGTATTTCTTTCCCTTTGGTGTCTTTTATGGGTGGAGTAAGTTAATTGTATCAATTCCTGATCTTTGTTTTACTTCTACTTTTCTTATGAAATTCTTGAATACCTAGTTTAAGATGACGTAAAGACGTCTTGGGCTTCGGAGGTAATAAGTTAGTATTTTGAGAATAGAAAGAAATGCGTTTATTCACTAGTTTTAAAATGCTAAGTTTCCAGTCCTTAAGGGCTTTATGCTCAACATACTCTCGCTTACACCATCGATTACCGAATTCATTCAAGGAAGCAGCGATTTCATCTCTACATTTACTGAAATCAATTTTAGAAGGAAACCGATATTTCGGTCCTTTAGAAATTATATTCCTTATCCTAGAATCAGGAATAATTTTCAAATTGCAAGTAATTACATGACCAGCAGCAGGATAGCAATACTTTGAGTTTTTACAATCACATGAATCAGGAGTATTAGTATCAATATCAAGATCTGAAACAAGTTTATTGAAATTAAAAATGATTGATCAAACAGGTTTGTTATATTTATAGCAAATTATAGGTGTTTCAGTATTTTGAAAATAAGCAGGAATGGAAGAAAGCACCGATCTCTCACGGAAGTTCGCCATCTTGGATGGAGAGACAAATTTATTTTCTTATTTATCTTTCATGCCGGGGCGAATAAACAAACAAAGTCATGCGCACTGAACCAGTCCAACGTTCACGATAGCTCCGCCAACTTAATCTGGAGGATTCTTCCGGGGCAACGAGCATTCGATAAGCAGTCTTGTAACGATGGATTTCATTGGCTGGGATAATCCACGCATGTGAGCGCCGCAACGACTGATCCTTTCCAGGGGTTCTTTGAATCGACTGCCTATTCGAAATTCGCAAAATTGCAGTATGTTTCCCCTGGCTTTCGTTGCCGGATCATTACAGGGTCACTGATGAGGCTTTATTAGCCGAAACTACGTAGTATGACCCATCTTCTTCCTTTTGAATGTTTTCATTGCTCTTAAAGGAACTCATTTTTGATTTTTATTCTGGTTATATAGTAAGTGACCGTTGAACCTTTCCGTTGGAAATAAATAAATAAATAAATAAGTTCTGAATAGCTAGATCCCTTGGAAGCAAAGAATACACCAAATAAACGAAAATAGCAGACTCGTTTTTTTAGTCTGTTCATGACCAGTACTGAAATGTGCTACACCGGCCACGCCCCACTAGCACCGGCTTAAGCAGAACTCTATTTTCAAAATGATTGTAAATGAAATCAATGATCCCAAAGGACGAGAAAATATAATCTGCACTATGATGGATGTACGGGGAGACTTTTTATGGCCGCCACACGGCACAGCACCAGCTGCGGTGAAGATAAAAAAGTTCTGAATAGCTAGATCCCTTGGAAGCAAAGAATACACCAAATAAACGGAAATAGCAGACTCGTTGTTTTAGTCTGTTCATGACCAGTACTGAAATAAGCTACACCGGCCACGCCCCCTAGCATCGGCTTAAGCAGAATCTGGATAAAGGATCAAGTATTTTTTTCATATTTTATAGGTAAGTGAAAATTGCTTAATATCTTTACCTTGAGTTTTCTGTAAAGGAAGTAGAGAAAGCATTTTAATTCAGATTCTAATTCAGGCAAACACTTAATAAATTAAGAAAAAAAGTCAAATCATATCGATAGTAAGTAGAAGTAAAACAAAGATCAGGAATTGATACAATTAACTTACTCCACCCATAAAAGACACCAAAGGGAAAGAAATACAAACATTAAGCGACCAGACCATAATGGAAACCTAAACAAAGGAAGGCCATATGGACAGTTACTTTCCCACAAAATGGCCATATGGCCATCCAAAATTAAAAGACACAAGTGATACACACAGTAAGTAACAAACAACAACATAAATAAATCGCCACAGAAGAGCTGCCTTGGAACGGTCAGTGGAAGATTTCCACTGGGGGGCTTAAATCGATTTTACGTGTCCACAATCCTCGCCCTTACTTCCGTCGCGATTTAGACAAATAATTTGTTCAGTCCGCATGAAGGCCTCCTAAAACTTATTTATTGCACAAGCAAAGGCACTAGGGAAAAAGTCTAGACATTTTGCAGTAATTTGACCTTGTTAAGCATTAACATAAATTGTGAAATATTAGCGAATAAAAAAGCGACAAAAAGGTTAGAAAAGAAATAGACGGACTCTACCTCCTTCCACCTGTGACATTTTGTAGATATGTCTGTCTTCATTTTATGTTTTCTTATGTCGGGTTACAAAGATCTATATACATACGGTAAGCCACTCATATTTTGTACATATTTTGGTTTCGCTTTAAATGCGATATCATCCGAAAATGCAAATAAAACACAATGCAACTTTTCGGATTTTGTTTGTTTTGTTTAATTTGAGGTTTAACGTCCCCGTCAACACTGTAAAGGTCATTTTGGAGACGTTGCTTCCAATTTTGTGGGAATTTTACCCGACATTGAGATGAAATGACATCTCAAGCCCTGTCGCCCAATGAAACCAATAGGGTTTATAAGCATGGACGGTCCGCCTCCCACCGCGGTTCCTGGGCAGGCTTAGATCCTCTAAGCGGTTTACCAGTACTAGTGTGCGGGCCGGATTCAGCTCTGCGTGGAAGCATCATGCAGCCCATATATTTCTTCAAGCCCCTATGGGTGGGGGCCGACAACTTTTCGGAACTGGTCGGATTTAATTACGGCGTAGAGATTGGTATTGGCGCCTGGGGCCACGAGCATTCCATAAGCCGTTTCGTAACGATGGATTTCTTGGCTGGGATAATCCACGCATGCGCGCACCGCAACGACTGATCCTTTCCAGGGGTTCTGGTCATATAGTAAGTGACCGTTGAACCATTCAGTTGGAAAGAAAAAATACAAAAACAAAAGACAACCTGGATTAAGGATCAAGTCTTTTTTCATCTTTTATAGGTAAGTGAAAATTACTTAATATCTTTACCTTGAGTTTTCTGTAAAGGAAGTAGAGAAGGCGTTTTAATTAAGATTCTAATTCAGACAAACAGTTAATAAATTAAGAAAAAAGTCAAATCATATCGATAGTAAAACTTATTTATTGCACAAGCAAAGGCACTTGGGAAAAAGTCTAGACATTTTGCAGTAATTTGACCTTGTTAAGCATTAACATAAAATGTAAAATATTAGAGAATAAATAAGAGACAAAAAGGTTATAAAAGACATAGACGGACTCTACCTTCTCCCACCTGTGACATTTTGTAAATATGTTATTATTTGTCTTCATTTTTATGTTTTCTTATGTCGGGTTACAAAGATCTATATACATACGGTAAGCCACTCATATTTTGTACAGATTTTGGTTTCGCTTTAAATGCGATTTCATCCGAAAATGCAAATAAACCGCAATGCAACTTTTCGGAACTGGTCTGATTTAATTACAGCGTAGAAATTGGTCTTAGCGCCTGGGACCACGAGCATTCCATAAGCCGTCTTGTAACGATGGATTTCATTGGCTGGGATAATCCACGCATGCGCGCGCCGCAACGACTGATCCTTTCCAGGGGTTCTTGTCATATAGTAACGGTGACCGTTGATCCATTCGGTTGAAAAAAAAAAAAAAGTAAAACCTGGATAAAGAATCAAGTCTTTTTTCCACCTTTTATAGGTAAGTGAAAATTACTTAATATCTTTACCTTGAGTTTTCTGTAAAGGGCGTAGAGAAAGCGTTTAAATTCAGATTCTAATTCAGGCAAACAGTTAATAAATTAAGAAAAAAAGTCAAATCATATCAATAGTAAAACGCATTTATTGCACAAGCTAAGGCACTTGAGAAAAAGTCTAGACATTTTGCAGTAATTTGACCTTGTTAAGCATTAACATAAATTGTGAAATATTAGCGAATGTACAGGAGACAAAAAGGTTATAAAAGAAATAGTCGGACTCTACCTCCTTCCACCTGTGACATTTTGTAAATATGTTATTATTTATTATTTGTCTTCATTTTTATGTTTTCGGATGTCGGGTTACAAAGATCTATATACATACGGTAAGCCACTTATATCTCGTACAGATTTTTGGGTTCGCTTTAAATGCGATTTCATTCGAAAATGCAAATAAAACGCAGTGCAACTTTTCGGAACTGGTCTGATTTAGTTACAGCGTAAACATTGGTCTTGGCGCCTGATCAGGGTCTGCACTGTAAACGAGTCTTCTGAAAACTGCTTAGATTGGGAGTAACGGATATGATGTGCATTATTGTATTGCATGTTTAATGATTATAGTAATATGCATGTAATGTAGCAGTCGAGGCACCGGGTTTACGGTACCACGTTCATTGTATATGTAGTGTTGATTCTGTTTATACAAGTATTGGCTTTCTAATGACACGAAGTAGGATCTGCTGATTCTCACCTTTTTATGGCAGAACGTCTCGGACTTCTGGGATTTCATTAATGCGGAGTACATACATTCGGGATTCAAATTTCGGGTGTTGACTGTAGATACGTCGGAGAAAGAATGTATAAACCAATTTTAAACCTAGTCAACGCCATGAGCGTAGCCTTGTTTAGAAAAGTTTAAAAGATTGAGAGGCGGACTGGAATCCTACTTCGTTTTATAGTGTCGCTAGTAAGACACTCCATCACGCGCACGCGCTCGCACACACATGCACTCGCGCACGCACGCACACACGCAAACACGACTGCGTGGTAGCCCATTTTGCTCCTCACTCCATTAGAAGAACACATGTGCGCACACACATGCATACACGCACGCGCACACACACACTCACACACTCACACGTACGCACGTACACACGCAAACACGACTGCGTGACAGCTTGTTTTGCTACTCGTTGCATTAGAAGAACATACATAAGGAAGAAATACCATCTTGTACAAAGAGATCTGTTTCACAACAAACGATACCAGAATATAGGTATTTCATGTTGCGCGCAAAACAAGGTCTGTCGCACATCAGACGTTAACGTTATTTTTGTAATCCATGGCAGAACAGGTATGTATTATATCAAACGTTAACATCACCAGTGTATTTCATGCACTTAGCCAACAAGCAAAGCAAGGTTAGTTTCGCATCAAATGTTAACATAATTGTTTTAATCCATACTAAGTGCAGAGCATGCCTGCATTGCATCAAACCTTAACATAATTTGTTAATTCATGAAAAGTTTGTTATGTATGCTTCAAAAGTTAACATTATAAGTGTAATTCATGTATGGATTCATCACGCAAAGCAAGGTCAGTTCGCATCAGACGTTAACAGTATTGGTGTAATCCATACAATGGACAGAGCCGGTGTGTATTGCATCATGCGTTAACAGTATTGGTGGTATTCATATAACGTGGTAAACAAGGTCATTTTCGCACGGACACTACGATCATGTTTGTTATCGATACAATGTGCAGCGCAGATCGAGTCTACACCAAACATTAACATTGTTTGGTAAGACATGTTTAGTACAAACAGGACTGTTTGACATTGAATGTTAACGTTACTTTTGTAATTCAAATCGTATTGCATTCAAAGCAGGTCTGGTTCACACCCTATGTTGACGTTATCTTACAATCTAAGTTATGTAAATGGCATGTGTGATTTGCCTCATACGTTAACGTTATGGTGTAATTCAGGCTTTATGTAAGGTAACTGTCCTTATGGTCTACCTTTGTTTTGTTTTCCATTATGATCTGGTCACTTCATGTTTGTGTTTTTTTCCCGTTGGTGTCTTTGATGGGTGGAGTAAGTTAATTGTATCGACTCTTGATCTTTGTTTTACTTGTGCTTTTTATACATAGAAGTCCTTTGTTACATTATACGTTGGCACTATTTTCCAATCCGTACTATGTACAGAACCGGTCTGTTTCACATCAAACGGTAACGTTTTTGGTTTGAGTCATGTTATTTGCAGAGCAAGTTTGTTTCACATCAAACGTTAACATTTTGTGCTCCATCCATGTTATGTGCAGAGAAGGTTTGCTTCAAATGAAACATTAATATTGATAGTGTAATACATTTTTCGTACTTTCTCATTAAACTTTAATATAAAGGTTTCGGTCCATGTTATTTGAAGGGTCTGAAGGTTATATCTGGGGTTGCGAATAGAGAAAATACTATGTCCACAAATTCGGGTATACGATAGCATCTTATATGAAGCTTGCTATTTAAATGCAGAACTTTAACGACCGTTCCTTATCTGCACGTACACATACAGTCGATTCTATCTCTGCAGCTGAAAGTATAAGCTAGAGTAGTTTGTTATGTTATATGGCTTACATCCATATACATATAAGGCGTTTATTACAGACGCCAACTTAAGACGGCTTTATACCTGCAACTGCAAATGTAGGATCATACCTTTAAGATATATAGTAAGTGACCGTTGAACCATTCGGTTGGAAAAACAAAAACAAAAACAAAATAAAACCTGGATAAAGGAGCAAGTCTTTTTTTTCATCTTTTATAGATAAAACCCCAATCAGCGTCTGCACGACAATTACCCGTTGTTATATACCAAGACAATGTCCCGTTTACTTGGTGCAGCAGTTACCGGTGCATATTTTTCCATATTGCCCGTAGATAAGGAGTCACGTTCACAATAGAACCACTTTCAAACTAATGTCCATTTCGAGCCTAAAAAACGGCAACCATCTTGTCGTATGGATCGACTGAAATAACCTAAAGGTTGTGACACGGTCCATAGAGCGCATTTTATGCCATCAAATATGACATACCTGCAGTCTATTTAGATATTAAATAATTTCTGTTTGGAAATCTAAGCTTGCCGAGGCAAAGCGGTGCGAGTCGGCCCGTCCATGCTTATAAACCCTATTGGTTTCAATGGGCGGCAGGGCTTGAGATGTCTTTTCATCTCAATGTCGAGTAAAAGTCCCACAAAATTGGAAGCAACGTCTCCAATATGACTTTTACAGTGTTGACGGGGACGTTAAACCTCAAATCAAACAAACAAACAAACAAGAGTATTTTTTAAGAAACAAAACGAATAGTTCGTTAAAAATGGCGCCCCGCGTTGCGAAACGTCAATGTTTCACAGTACGTCACAACCAGTGTTAACGTCGTCTTCACTTTGGCGCCATTAGGTGTGTTTTTTCATTGTAAAGGAAGACACTAAAGATCTGCATTATTTTCCATTTCAAACCACTTCAAGATATTTAATCTTATTTTACGCTCAGATTTCTATATCAGTCAATTCTGAATTCTGGCAGACAGTCCAAGTTTTGGGTATATAGTAAAAAGGTTTTGACTTTATATTGTGAAATATTCGGCACTCGTTCTTATGGCGGAGACGCACTCGCAAGCTCGTTCGTCTTTCTCCATATGAACTCGTCCCGAACATTTCACAATATAAAGTCATAACCTTTAATTCTAATGCACTTATTGGGTTGTTTTGTTTAAGAAATAGATTAGCTCTAGCAGTGATTGTTATAAATCGTTTATTTGAGGTCAGTTGTAAAGTAGATCAAATCACGAGCTCGTAGCGAATGTAATCTGTCTACTTACAACTGACCGACAAACTGATTTATCAATCGTTGTAGCCTAATCCTTCCGAAAAGTGGGGCATTTTCATTGAAAATAAAATCCTGTCCCAACTACGGAACCCGGGAAGGGACATTCAGTTTTATTTTTAATATGTTTTGCGAAGAAGCTATTAAGTTGTGCGAACAAGATATTATCTTGTGCACACAAGATGAATGTAGTGCGCACAAGATGTACAAACAACATAATTTATCTTGTGCGGACAACTTATTATCTTGTGCACACAAGATATTATCTTGTCCGCACAACTTAATATCTTGTGCACACAAGATATTATCTTGTTCGCATAACATATTATCTTGTTTGCACAATTTAGATCTCGCGAAGTTGTGCGAACGAGATATTGTTCCTCACTTGAGAGCGATATTTGTCCAAGCCGTCAAGAATCAAAATAACGAATTTGCAATACTGCAAAACTTTTTTCACTACATGCTGTACATTGTTGCAATGTTTTCCCAACAAATCTTCTGCAGCGAACGCCGTGACAAGTGTATACATGTGACGTCATCAATCGCGCCCTTCTGCAAACAGTATCTTGATCACCTTGCCCAGTGGAAAAACGTATACGGCACGCTACATTACGAAAACGCGCCTATACAAATACATTGTAAATGTTATCGCGGAAAAACCGGAACTATTAATATGAAAAATTGTTTTTTTTTTTTTTTTTACTATTTCTGCTCAAAATATATATTGTGGGCACATGTGAGAAACGCCTCGAGGCGGTTCTAACGAGTGCCCATAATCGTTATTTTAGAGCAGAAATAAGCAAAATAAGGTGTTTGTTTCCTTTGTTTAGGTTTCCATTATGGTCTGGTCGCTTAATGTTTGTGTTTCTTTCCATTTGGTGTCTTTGATGGGTGGAGTAAGTTAATTGTATCGATTCCTGATTTTGTTTTACTTCTACTTTACCCCTGTAAACCCCAGATTTACTATATAAGTGTGGGGTTCAAGGGGTTGAAAACTATATAGTTTTGAAAGTTTTATAACGGAAGACAATGAAATGGAATTACGTAATTAATTAAAGTAGAAGTAAAACAAAGATCAGGAATTGATACAATTAACTTACTCCACCCATAAAAGACACCAAAGGGAAAGAAATACAAACATTAAGCGACCAGACCATAATGGAAACCTAAACAAAGGAAGGCCATAAGGACAGTTACTTTCCCACAAAATGGCCATATGGCCATCCAAAACCAAAAGACACAAGTGATACACACAGTAAGTAACAAACAACAACATAAATAAATCGCCACAGAAGAGCCGCCTTGGAACGGTCAGTGGAAGATTTCCACTGGGGGGCTTAAATCGATTTTACGTGGCCACAATCCTCGCCCTTACTTCAGTCGCGATTTAGACAAATAATTTGTTCAGTCCGCATGAAGGCCTCCTAACTCATCAGTGCAACATCTCCGTGAACACAAAAATCAAAGAACCACAGAGATGAGACAACGGTGAGGACTCGACAGCAAGAAACCACTGAAATGCTGGAGCAAAAGAAAACCAACAGTTAGACTCCGATGAGCCCGACCAGAGTCAATCAAGCGTTTTTACTTTTTATTCCTATTGGATATTTTTTTAACCTTATTTTGTTGGCTTTTATCTTTCATCCAAGATGGCGGACATCGCATTTCAGGGAAGGCAAGCGCAAGAGGGTATTCATTTTTTCTCACGGGGTTTACGAAAAATAATTGCCTTATGGCTGTCCAACCAAAAGCCTACAGATTTCCTCGCAGTATAACAATTAGTGATGAATCACTGAGCGGAGGGGCGCGAGTCAAAGAGCCGCTTTTTTATCAAGATTTATAACGTCATTACTTGTTACATTGACATTAGAAGGTGTACATAGCGTCGTTTTCTTATGTCAGATATGCTATGGAAACAGGTACATGCATGTTATATCGGCTGGTTTTCTATACGAATCATTACAGCATTTTCGTTAACTTTTCGTGTGTTAGAATAGAAACAGAGCAGTTCAAATTCTTTGATTTATTGAATGATCAGTTGTAACGCGCCCGTGATTTGATCTGCTTTACAATTGACCTCCAAACAGTGAATCGAATGATTTCGGTAATCGATGGTGTAAGCGAGAGTATGTTGAGCATAAAGCCCTTAAGGACTGGAAACTTAGCATTTTAAAACTAGTGAATAAACGCATTTCTTTCTATTCTCAAAATACTAACTTATTACCTCCTAAGCCCAAGACATCTTTACGTCATCTTAAACTAGGTATTCAAGAATTTCATAAGAAGTTTGTTTTGGCCCCTGCAGACAAGGCCGCTAACAACGTCGTCGTTGTGTGACGGCTCCACTTTGTTAACACGCTTAAGCAGGAGCTTGGTGGTACTAAGGCCTATGAACTTCAGCCTTTATCTGAAGAGAGAGCTATAGTAGATAAACATGTTTGTCATTCAGCTAGCAAGTTTGCTGTGTGCGTTAACGAAGGCCAAGACAAGCTTCCTACGCTATACTGGTTACCAAAACTTCATAAAAAGCCTTACAAAGCATGGTTTATTGCAAATTCTAGCTCTTGCACTACCACTGAACTTTCTAAATTATTAACTTCCTGTCTTACTGCTATTAAAACGCATATGATTAAATATTGTGATAAAGCCGAAACTACGTAGTATGACCCATCTTCTTTCTTATGATTTTTTTCATTGCTCTTAAAGGAACTCATTTTTTATTTTTATTTGCCTTCACTGCAGCTGGTGTTGTGCCGTGTGACTGCCGTAAAACGTCTCCCCGTACATCAACCATAGTGCAGTTTATATTTTACTTTTGGTCCTTTGAGATCAGCGTGAATATTCTGAGAAATCAGAAATAAATTATTGGTTTAGACTCATATTCTAGACAGGTTTTTAATTATTTGGGCCCCATTTTGATTTATATCAGTATTTGAATCGACTGCCTATTCGAAATTCGCAAAATTGCAGTATGTTTCCTCTGGCTTTCTTTGCCGGATCATTTCAGGGTCACTGATTAGGCTTTATTAGCCGAAACTACGTAGTATGACCCATCGTCTTTCTTATGAATTTTTTCATTGCTCTTAAAGGAACTCATTTTTGATTTTTATTTGAAAGCTCAGGAAGAAATCTGTTTTTGTCTATAAAAAATGCGAATGGTGTTTTAAATAAATTGAAATCCAGACATTTTCGTGCTTCAAGTCTGTCTACTTACGATTTTTCCACTCTTTACACTACACTTCCTCATAATCTTATACAAGAAAAGTTTAATGATTTAATTGAATGGGCTTTTCACAGAGAAGATTCTCACTATCTTGCATGTAATGTCATAAATGCATTTTGCACTTCTAAAGAGCATAAGAATTATACACTTTGGTCATGTCAGAAAGTGTGTGATGCCCTCACCTTTCTACTTGACAATATTTATTTTAGATTCGGTACTAAGTTATTTAGACAAATTGTGGGTATTCCGATGGGTACGAATTGCGCACCTCTTGTGGCTGATCTGTTCTTGTATTGTTATGAAAGAGACTTCATTTTGTCGCTTTCCATTGATAACCAATCTGAAATTATTGAAGCTTTTAGCTCCACTTCTAGATATTTAGATGATTTATTAAATATTGATAATACCTATTTTGATGGTTTGATCAGTCAGATTTACCCCCCAGAACTTCAGTTAAATAAAGCAAATTCTTCTGATACCGAGGCCCCATTTTTGGATTTACATCTATCTATTGTAGATGGGTTTGTTTCGTGCAAAATTTATGATAAACGCGATGACTTTGGTTTTGAGATAGTAAATTTTCCTTTTTTGGATGGTGATGTTCCTCGTGCGCCATCCTATGGCGTTTATATTTCGCAATTAATTCGGTTTGCTAGAGTGTGTAGTCATGTAACTGACTTCAACACTCGTAATAAATTATTAACGGCTAAACTCCTTAATCAGGGTTATCGGTACCATAAACTACGCAATGCCTTTTCAAAATTTTATAGACGCCATTCTGATTTAATTTCAAAATTCAATATTGGACTTAAATCTCTTCTGCAACAAGGTCTATCGGAACCCGAATTTTATGGTGACTTAGTATATAAATTCAGAAAAATATATAATCGCAATGACTTCAGCACCCAATTTCGTAAAATCATTCTTCGATATAAAAAGATTGGGTACAACATGGATGTTATACGACAGACTGCATGCATGGTAGTTAACCCAATCACGGTTGGCAACTTTGCTTCCCTCTTTAATTGCACGCCGGTGGGTCAGGCCTCAGATTCTATGACGGCTCCAACGTAAAGGCTTATTGAGAATTAGAGAGATCTAATTCAAGGTAATGTTGGTTGGTGCCTGATGCTCTTTCTCTGGTCGTGCCCTTCGGAGTCTAACTGTTGGTTTTCTTTTGCTCCAGCATTTCAGTGGTTTCTTGCTGTCGAGTCCTCACCATTGTCTCAACTCTGTGGTTCTTTGATTTTTTGTGTTCACGGAGATGTTGCACTAATGAGTTAGGAGGCCTTCATGCGGACTGAACAAATTCTTTGTCTAAATCGCGACGGAAGTAAGGGCGAGGATTGTGGCCACGTAAAATCGATTTAAGCCCCCCAGTGGAAATCATTCCACTGACCGTTCCAAGGCGGTTCTTCTGTGGCGGTTTATTTATGTTGTTGATTGTTACTTACTGTGTGTATCACTTGTGTTTTCTATTTTGGATGGCCATATGGCCATTTTGTGGGAAAGTAACTGTCCTTATGGCCTTCCTTTGTTTAGGTTTCCATTATTGTCTGGTCGCTTGGTGTTTGTGTTTCTTTCCCTTTGGTGTTTGTGTTTCTTTCCCTTTGGCGTCTTTGGTGGGTGGAGTAAGTTTATTGTATCGAATCCTGATCTTTGTTTTTACTTCTACTTTGTACGTAAGTAGACAAAAAACCTAACCATCCCAAAAACATAGCTATATAATTTTGACCCCCCCTTGAACCCCACTTTAAAAAGTGAAACTGGGGTTTACAGGGGTAAACTTTATTTTTCGTATGTCTGCTCTAAAATATTGATTGTGCGTACTCGTTAGAACCGCCTCGATGAGGTGGTTGTAACGAGTACCATCAATCTATATTTTGAGCAGAAATAAGAAAAATATCACAATTTTTCATCTTACAATGTATTTGTATAGGCGTGTTTTCGTAATGGCTACGCGCTTGTGATTAGTCTACTTTGCAACTGACCTCCAAACAGTGAAGTATCACACTCTAGATCACTGCTACAGCTGATCTATTTCTTAGACGAATATTAATTATTCCTTTCAGTGGAAAGTTGGTAAACTTGTTCATTCTAGCGAAACTCTGTTATTCAACATGCCAAATTAACAACCAAAACGGGATCGCAGTTAATTTATGTATTACTTATAAATGGCAATATGGAGAAACTCAACGACCAGTGATTGCTGATTTTAAGCAGTGTGGCTCCGTCTAAAACTCTTTCGACCGGAAACCTTAGTTTCATTCTGAAAAAGGATCAACTCCTAAAGAAAGGAATAATTTACTTCAAGGAAAGTTGGCCCGTTTATGTAATGGACATAAAATTCTCTTTACTGAGAGCTTGTCCATATCCTATAAAGACACTGAATAAACTATATGGTAAAAAATCAACGGACATGATGCATTTTTAATTTTTTTTTTGGTTGACACTGCACAGTGGCTATTTAAAAACGAAACAAAAACGAATGCTCTGTCTCACGGAACCCTTGAAAGTACATGTTTTGTGCGATCTTGTTCAATATAATGTTTTGTGCGCACAGGTTTTTTTTATAATGTGTGCACAAGATGTTTGCACAACATAGATCTTGTGAGGACAACATAATATCTTCTGCGTAAAACTTATAATCTTGTTCGCACAAAACAATATCTTGTACGCACACGAATGATATTATTGTGCGCACAACATATTATCTTGTTTGCACAACATATTTTTTTATTAACAAAATTTAATCAGACGCATAAGAAATTATGCTGTCTGCACAAGGTCTATGTTGTGCAAACAAGATAACATGTTGTGCATACAAGATAATATCTTAAAGGCACAAGATATTAAGTTGTGCGGAGAAGGTATAATATTGTCCGCACAAGATATATTATGTTGCCCGCACAGGATGATATCTTGTTCGCACAACTTAATGTCTTGTTCACTCAACATGTTAAAAAAATGCATGTCCCTTCCCGGGTTCCGTACTGTCTAGACAGAAATTAAATGAAACCAAATTACAGCGGAGTGTATAAAATGTTAAATTTTAATGAAATATATACCCAGGTCCATGTCATCATTTCAAAACATCATTGAGATGTGACATAATAACAAGTAATCCTAGCTACGCCATAAAGTAAATTTCCTATATAAAGACCACCTTGGGACTGTTTAAGCGTTGTCAAAAATCACCTTTGTTTGTTTGTTTGATTTGAGGTTTAACGTCCCCGTCAACACTGTAAAGGTCATTTTGGAGACCACAAAACACCTTTAAACTGTCCCAAAGGTGGTCTCTTATTAGGATACACTGGGTGTAGAAACCACAAAGACAGAATAATACACTTTTTCAATAAGATTTTATAAGCAGATTTAGTCTTATTTTTAGGAATTTTACTATATTTTTTTTTCTTTTACCGGGATAAAAATTTGAAATGGAAGCAAGCCGGTAAAAGGACAGACAATTCACAATCGGACATGGTCGTGCTTGAGAATATGTATTCAAATCCCATCTTGTTGTTATGTCAAGTGTACGTGTTATCAGCCGGATGTTTTGGACAATCATCGGATGGTAAGTTTTATCTATCAAATGAGCCGCGCCGGGCGAAATAATGTTTTCAGATTATTGCGCACATCTAGGAATCAGATTAGCTAGTGCATTCGCGGAAACTGATCAGAGTCTTTGCTGTGCGCTATATATATGAGACTTGTTTCGAACCTTCTTCGGGTGTTTGTCTGAGTTGCGGTTTTACGTACCCATCAACAATACAAAGATAATTTTCGAGACGTTGCTGGGACTTTTATCCGACAATGAGATGAAATGACATCTCATGCCAAACTGCCAGAACAAACAAATGGGGGTATATGCAGGGACAGCGACTCGCACCACTTTGTCAGGGTAGGCTTAGACCATCTAAGCGGTTAACTTCTTACACACTTTGGTCATGTCAGAAAGTGTGTGAAGCGCCTTTCTAATTGGCAATATTAATATATGATTTGGTACTACGTTTTTTTTAGACAAATTGTGGTAATCTCGATGTGTTCAAATTACATACCCTTTGTTGCTGATTTATTCTTGTTTTGTTATGAAAGAGACTTAATAGGTACAATATAAATATTATACGACAGACTGCATGCATGTAAGGAAACCGAATCACGGTTGCTACCTTTTCTCGGGTCTTTAACTGCACGGTGGGTCAGGCCTCAGGTTCTATGAGGGCCCCAGTGTGAAGGCGTACGTACATTTTAGGTAATGTTGGTTGGTACCGATGTTCTGTCTCTGGTCGGGCCCATCGGAGTCGAACTTTTGGTTTTCTTTTGCTCAAGCATTTCATTTATTTCATGCTGTCGAGCCCTAATCGGTATTTCATCTTTGTATTTTTGCAATTGTTTGTTCTCGGAGATGTTGCACTGATAAGTAAGCTAGCCTTCATGCGGACTGAACCAATTATTTGTCAAACCCACGACAGAACCAAAGTGTCTGAATAACTTAGAATCGAATCTTACGTAAACATTACCATGTAGAAAGATGAGAGTCTGGCATGACTATAAAGTATAATTTTAATTCTCTTCAGAAGTGAAAAAAGTATTTCTTACATTACATACAAGATAGAGGGAATTTTCCATATGAAACGTCCACTCAGTTAAATCATTTATTTTTTTTTCTTTTATAGGAAAATAAGGACGTATAGTGTAATGGGTGGAAAAATCATAAGTAGACAGACTTGAAGCACGAAAACGTCTGGATTTCAAATTACTTCAAAGTAGAAGTAAACAAAGATCAGGAATCGATACAATTAACTTACTCCACCAAGACACCAAAGGGAAAGAAACACAAACACCAAGCGACCAGACCATAATGGAAACCTAAACAAAGGAAGGCCATATGGATAGTTACTGTCCCACAAAATGGCCATATGACCATCCAAAATAAAAAGACACAAGTGATACACACAATAAGTAACAAACAACACCATAAATAAACCGCCAAAGAAGAACCGCCTTGGAACGGTCAGTGGAAAGATTTCCACTGGGGGCTTAAATCGATTTTACGTGGCCACAATCCTCGCCCTTACGTCCGTCGCGATTTAGACAAATAATTTGTTCAGTCCGCATGAAGGCCTCCTTACTCATCAGTGCAACATCTCCGTGAACACAAAAATCAAAGAACCGCAGAGGTAAGACAACGGTGAGGACTCGACAGCAAGAAACCAGTGAAATGCTGGAGCAAAAGACAACCAACAGTTAGACTCCGATGGGCCCGACCAGAGACAGAGCATCAGGCACCAACTAACATTACCTTGAATTGGATCTCTCTAAAGTAGAAGTAAAAAAAAGATCAGGAATCGATACAATTAACTTACTCCACCCATCAAAGACACCAAAGGGAAAGAAACACAAACATTAAGCGACCAGACCATAATGGAAACCTAAACAAAGGAAGGCCATAAGGACAGTTAATTCTCAATAAGCCTTTACGTTGGAGCCGTCATAGAATCTGAGGCCTGACCCACCGGCGTGCAATTAAAGAGGGAAGCAAAGTTGCCAACCGTGATTGGGTTAACTACCATGCATGCAGTCTGTCGTATAACATCCATGTTGTACCCAATCTTTTTATATTGAAGAATGATTTTTCGAAACTTCATCAGATTTTATAGACCAAAACAGATTTCTCCCTGATCTTTCGGAGTCATTGAAAAATAGAAGTGAATGCAATGATCAGTAGTCGATACAATTAACCCACAGCGCCTATTAGAGATAACAAAATGGAAAGAAACACATACATGGATCATAAAGACCCTAATGGAAACATCAATAGCGGAAAACCAAAAGGACAGTCACTTTCCCAGAAAAATTTGCCAACTGGTTATCTAAAACAAAATAATATAAGCGATACACACACTCAAAGACAAACCATAACAAAAATAAACCGCGACAGTAAAGTAGAAGTAAAACAAAGATCAGGAATTGATACAATTAACTTACTCCACCCATAAAAGACACCAAAGGGAAAGAAATACAAACATTAAGCGACCAGACCATAATGGAAACCTAAACAAAGGAAGGCCATAAGGAGAGTTACTTTCCCACAAAATGGCCATATGGCCATCCAAAATTAAAAGACACAAGTGATACACACAGTAAGTAACAAACAACAACATAAATAAATCGCCACAGAAGAGCCGCCTTGGAACGTCAGTGGAAGATTTCCACTGGGGGGGGGGGCTTAAATCGATTTTACGTGGCCACAATCCTCGCCCTTACTTCTGTCGCGATTTAGACAAATAATTTGTTCAGTCCGCATGAAGGCCTCCTAACTCATCAGTGCAACATCTCCGTGAACACAAAAATCAAAGAACCACAGGGGTGAGACAACGGTGAGGACTCGACAGCAAGAAACCACTGAAATGCTGGAGCAGAAGAAAACCAACAGTTAGACTCCGATGAGCCCGGCCAGAGACAGAGCATCAGGCACCAACCAGCATTATCTCTCTAATTCTCAATAAGCCTTTACGTTGGAGCTGTCATAGAATCTGAGGCCTGACCCACCGGCGTGCAATTAAAGAGGGAAGCAAAGTTGCCAACCGTGATTGGGTTAACTACCATGCATGCAGTCTGTCGTATAATATCCATGTTGTACCCAATCTTTTTATATCGAAGAATGATTTTACGAAATTGGGTGCTGAAGTCATTGCGGTTATATATTTTTCTGAATTTATATACTAAGTCACCATAAAATTCGGGTTCCGATAGACCTTGTTGCAGAAGAGATTTAAGTCCAATATTGAATTTTGAAATTAAATCAGAATGTATAAAATTTTGAAAAGGCTTTGCGTAGTTTATGGTACCGATAACCCTGATTAAGGAGTTTAGCCGTTAATAATTTATTACGAGTGTTGAAGTCCGTTACATGACTACACACTCTAGCAAATCGAATTAATTGCGAAATATAAACGCCATAGGATGGCGCACGAGGAACATCACCATCCAAAAAAGGAAAATTTACAATCTCAAAATCAAAGTCATCGCGTTTATCATAAATTTTGCACGAAACAAATCCATCTACAATAGATAGATGTAAAACCAAAAACGGGGCCTCGGTATCAAAAGAATTTGCTTTATTTAACTGAAGTTCTAGGGGGTAAATCTGACTGATCAAACCATCAAAATAGGTATTATCAATATTTAATAAATCATCTAAATATCTAGAAGTAGAGCTAAAAGCTTCAATAATTTCAGATTGGTTATCAATGGAAAGCGACAAAATGAAGTCTCTTTCATAACAATACAAGAACAGATCAGCCACAAGAGGTGCGCAATTAGTACCCATCGGAATACCCACAATTTGTCTAAATAACTTAGTACCGAATCTAATATAAATATTGCTAAGTAGAAAGGTGACGGCATCACACACTTTCTGACATGACCAAAGTGTATAATTCTTATGCTCTTTAGAAGTGAAAAATGCATTTCTGACATTACATGCAAGATAGAGAGAATCTTCTCTGTGAAAAGCCAATTCAATTAAATCACTAAGCTTTTCTTTTATAAGATTATGAGGAAGTGTAGTGTAAAGAGTGGAAAAATCGTAGGTAGACAGACTAGAAGCACGAAACTGTCTAGATTTCAATTTATATAAAACCTCATTCGAATTTTTTATAGACCAAACCAGATTTCTTCCTGATCTTTCAAAGACTTTATCACAATATTTAATTACATGCGTTTTAATAGCAGTAAGACAGGAAGTTAATAATTTAGAAAGTTCAGTGGTAGTGCAAGAGCTAGAATTTGCAATAAACCGTGCTTTGTAAGGTTTTTTATGAAGTTTTGGTAACCAGTATAGCGTAGGAAGCTTGTCTTGGCACCGCCTTGGAACGGTCACTGACAATAACACGAATTCCACTGCGGGCTTAAATCGATTTAACGTGGCCATAATCCGTGCCCTGACTTCCGTCGCGATTTAGACGAATAATTTGTTCAGTCCGCATCAAGGCCCCCTAACTCATCAGTGCAACATCTCCGTGAACACAAAAATCAAACACTGAAATGCTGGGGCAAAAGAAAACCAGCAGTTAGACTCCGCTTGGCCTAGCCAGAGACAGAACGGTTGAAGCCCACATAATAGTTGACGTAACTGTGACATGGGTTGTAAGGGGTGTTAGAGGACTGGTTCATTCCTAAGTATTGATTTGAGTTTATCAATCGTGTTTTGGCTTGGTTCGTTCAAGTGTTACTTTGTTCTTTTGCTGCGAAAATTTGCCAAAGGCTCAGCAATGACAGAGAAATTATTACAGAGCTTTCTGTAAGCCGTTTGTTTGAATTGAGGTTTAACGTCTCCGTCAACACTATGTAGGTCATTTGGGAGACACTGTTCCAAATTCTTTGGGAATTTTACCCTATTTTGAGATGAAATGACATCTCAAGCCATGCTGTCCATTGAAACAAAAAGGCCTATATGCATTGGGCGGTCTGACAGACACACACCACTTTGCCTGGACAGGCTTAGATTATATGACGGTTCCAGCGTGAAAACATAAATGGAATTTTATTTTATTTTAGTATTCTTTATGTTGGTTGGCGCCTGATGCTCCGTGTTCGGTCGGGCCCCTCAGAGTCTAACTGTTGGTTTTCTTTTGCTCCAGCAATTCTGTTGTTGTATGCTGTCGAGTCCTCAACCTTATTCATCTCTGTAGTTTTTTTATTTGTATGTTTTCGGAGATGTTACACTGATGAGTTAGGAAGCCTTCATGCGGACTTAACAAAATTAGTGTATACCGCGACAGCGGTAAGGGCGAGGATTATGGCCACGTAAAATTGATTTAAGCCCCCCCCCCCCCCCCTGTGGATTCTTTCCACTGACCGTTCCAAGGAGGTTCTTCTGTTGCGGTTTATTTATATTGTTGTTTGTTACTTACTGTGAGTATCACTTGTGTCTTTTTATTTTGGATGGCCATTTGGTCATTTGTGGGATAGTAACTGTCCTTATGGCCTTCCTTTGTTAAGGTTTTCATTATGGTCTGGTCGCTTCATGTTTGTGTTTCTTTCTTTTTGGTGTCTTTGATGGGTGGAGTAAGTTAATTGTATCGATTCCCGATCTTTGTTTTACTTCTACTTTGTCCTGCTAAGCGGTTTATTTTCTTGTCCTTTGGGATCATTGATTCCATTCTGGAATTTTGAAAATATTTGAGGGTCACTGATGAGGCCTAATTGGCCGAAACTAGCTAGTCCGGCCCAGAAGACATGTACACTTAGTATTTTCCAGTTCTGTTAGTGGTTAGTTTAAGCTGTGCGTAGAAGCACCAAGCAAACCCACGATTGACATAACAGTCCGTGCCAAGAAATCGCGTCAGTTTTTTTCTGCGTGTAGGTACAGGAAATTTGAGATAGCTTCAACTTTAGCATCAATGGGTTTCGCAGGACATTTACCAACAACATGACCTAGTAATGTCGAATGGCAGAATTAACTTTTAGCAAGTTTTATTGTCACTTTGGAATAACTCAGTCTATCAAAGAATACATTGATAGTCCTGAGATGTTCAACTGTAACTGTATATGATGGCATCATCAATATAAGCGCTACAACCCTCAAGCCCTGCTAAATCTAAATCTGCCTGGTACTTCATGCACCTCAAGTAGAGTATTATATGGAGTGCGCATGGAAATTACGTATCAAAAGAAAAGAAAAGAGAGAAAGAAAGACAACAAATTGGTTTTCTTTAATTTCAGGATGTTAAAATTTAAATTATGAGGAATTTCGGAATTTAAGTATTTTGGCAAGCCTTGAAACTGACATAATTATAAACTTTATAATAAAGGTTATGATGATAATGATGGTGATGATGATGTGTTGAGTTATTGGAAGTGTGAAATGAGGCCTGCCCGGAAAGACTCCAGGTCAGGTCTGCAGCGTATGTCAGGAGGCAGATCAGTCCATAATGTTAAAAAAACTTATGGAGATTTATCCTTGAGTAGGGTATTGAAACTCTGTTACGCATTGAGGATTTGTTGTAGGAGGAGAGGCTTATAAGTACATGGGCGTTGTGAATTTTGTAGAGCATAACAAGAATGTCTATGTTCCTGCATGGTTCTAGGGTAGGGATGTTTAGTTCAGTTGCTGGTGTAAGCATAGTAATTGAGTATATATCTGACTACTATGTTCTGAATCATTTCAAGTTGATGTATATATGTCTTTCGCTAAAAGCTCCAGACTGAGGATGAATACTCAAGCAAGGGTCGGACATAGGTTTTATATGTTGTTTCTTTGATAATCTGTTGTAAGTTTGAATATTTCTTTTAATAACTTTAGAGTGCTAGTACCATTTTCTGAGATCTGAGAAATATGATTGTTCCAAGATATACCATCAGATATGTTAATTCCAAGCAACTAAGTGTTTTATTAGTTTGTAGGGATACTCCATGTAGTATGTAATTGGACAGGGAAGGAGTTTCTTTTTGGTTATTCGGATAGCCTCACATTTGTCTGGGTTGAGAGCCATTCATTTTCCCAGGGTTCCAGTTTTCTGAAGTAAGCTTGCAGAGTTTGACAGTCTGTTTGGTTTGAGACTTTGAGATATATAATGGTATCACCGGCAAAGAGTCTAATATTGCTTTAAATTATTTCCAGCATGTCATTTATATACATAAGGAAAAGACATGGGCCCAGCATTTATTCTTGTGGCACGCCTGACAGAACTGGACATGCATTAGACTGTTCGCCCTCAAGAACAGTCCTTTTGTTTCGATCGGAAAGGAACGGCCGGATCAGGTCGTCATCCCATGATTGATACCAAGTCTATGGAGCTTGAGCATGAGCCTTTGATGGTCAGCCTTATCAAAGGCCTTGATAAAGTCCATGACTATTACGTCAGTTTGGCTATAACAATGTTTATTATGCACAGAAATATGGCTTGAGACGTTTTTCATTCCAAAAGGTATGACTTTCAAATTCATTAATAACGACTGGTGTAGTTAAGGCAGAAACCTCCTTTGCTCTCTGTGTGAAAGGGATTTGCCAAAATCCTTTCAGTAGGTCAAAGTTCGGTATATATTTGGCATTCCGGATGCTATAAATACAGTTATTCTTTCTTAGAATTGGAACGCTATCTGTTTTACTTAACGAATTAACTTTCTCAAACTTTAATTGCACGTCGGCGGGTCAGGCCTCAGAATCTATGACGGTTCCAGTGTAAAGACTTATTGAGAATTAGAGAGATCTAATTCAAGGTAATGTTGGCTAGTGCCTGATGCTCTATCTCTGGTCGGACCCATCGGAGTCTAACTGTTGGTTTTCTTCTGCTCCAGCATTTCAGTGGTTTCTTGCTGTCGAGTCCTCACCGTTGTTTCAATTCTGTGGTTGTTTGATTATTTGTATTCACGGAGATGCTGCACTGATGAGTAAGGAGGCCTTAATGCGGACTGAACAAATTATTTGTCTAAATCGCGACGGAAGTAAGGGCGAGGATTGTGGCCACGTAAAATCGATTTAAGCCCCGAGTGGAATTCGTTTCCGCTGACCGTTCCAAGGCGGTTCTTCTGTCGCGGTTTATTTTTGTTATGGTTTGTCTTTGGGTGTTTGTGTTGCTTATAATAATTTTATTTTGGATAGCCTATTGGCCATTTTGTGGGAAAGTGCCAATCCTTTTGGCTTTCCGCTATTGATGTTTCCATTAGGTCTGTTGTTTCATGTTTGTGCTTCTTTCCCTTTGGTGTCTCTGATGGGAGCTGTGGGTTGATTGTATCGATTCCTGATCATTGCCTTCACTTCTTTTTTTATACACATACAATATATTCCATCAGGTTTTGGTACGAGAATACAAGGAAAACTCCATCCACGTAGGCTTCTGTCGCGGTTTATTTTTTGTTATGGTATGTTTTTGAGTGTTTGTGTCGCTTATTTTATTTTGATTTGGATAGCCAATTGGCCATTTTATGGGGAAGTATCTGTCCTGTTGGCTTTCCGCTATTGAGGTTTACATTTGAGTCTGTGGTTTCATGTTTAAGTTTCTTTCACTTAAGTGTCTCTGGTGGGAGCTGTGGGTTAATTGTATCGATTCCTGATCATTGCATTCACTTCTATTTTGGTTCAATGAAGTGATGTCCAGGAAATGCTGAAGTTCATCTTGAAGATATTTTTGGTTTATAAGGTTCATTCTGTAAGGGTGTTGTTTTAGGGTTTTGGGTTTTACGGCCCTTTCAAGATTATTTCGGACCGTTAATCAGAGGGTGGCGAAACATGGAGCAACTAAACACCTGAACGTCCGTTGCAGAACTTGGTGTCTAACATGTGAACGGCTGTTGTTTTACAGGCATAGAACCATCGATGTCCGTGTTGAAATATTCGGAAATAAGTGCTTATATTCAAATATCAACAGTTTCAGCTCCTTTCGTTTATTTGGCTCTGGTTGTGACAGTCTCTGGTTAGGATTCCTCAGAATGTTAGAAATCTGTAGTTAAGACGATGTTGGGTAAGATGTTATTAAATTAATGTCCTCAGAGTCATTTTCACATGATTCACCAGGAACAAAGACTTCTGTTACTTATGAATTAATGACTGATGTTATTGGTGAATTATACTTATCTATGCATTCCTTAAGAATATAAATATGGCACAGGTGTTTAAGTTTGCGCCTCCCAAGAGTGTTTACTATGTAATTGACATCACTGAGCCTTTTCGTCAACAGTGTATCGCTTGCAAAATGTTCCAGGAGTAGTCAAAAATGCTAGTTCCTTATCAGCAGGTTTAAAGTTATTTTTTCTTTGTACCTATGTCAAACAGTTGTAGTATTTTAATTTGGGCTGACTGAAAATCGGTCCGAGTAGCTTTATAAGCTTTGTAAAATAGAAGTGAAGGCAGTGATCAGATATCGATACAATTAACCCTCAGCTCCCACCAGAGACACCAAACAGAACGAACCAAAAACAATAAATAACCGGACCTTACTGGAACACCAATAGCGGAAAGCCGAAAGGACCGTCACTTTCCCACAAAATGCCAAATTGACTATTCAAAACAAAAATAGAAGCGATAATTTGTTTGATATGAGATTTAACGTCCCCGTCAACAATGTTTAGGTTATTTTGGAGACGTTGCTTCCAGTTTTGTGGGACTTTTACCAGACATTGAGGTGAAATGGCATCTCAAGCCCTGTCGCCCAATGAACCAAAGCATGGACATGGACGGACCGACTCGCATCGCTTTGCCTGTAAAAGTTTAGATCCTCTAAGCGGTTTACTAGTATTCTTGTGCGGTCGGTTTCAGCTCTGATTGGAAGCACCATGCAGCCCATCTATTTCTTCAAGCCCGCATGGGCGGGGCCCATTTTCACTGAGAAAAAGTATAACAAAAATAAAACGCGACAGAAGAACTGCCTAGGAACGGACAGTGAAACGAATTTTGCCAGGGGGCTCAACTCGATTTTACACGGCCGCAATCCTCGCCCTTACTTCCGTCGCGATTTTGACAAATAATTTGTTCAGTCCGCATTAATTCCTCCTAAATCATGAGTGCTAAATCTCCGAGAACACAAAAATAAAAAGAGACAAAACAACGGTGAGGACTCGGCAATAAGAAACCATTGAAATGCTGGAGCAAAAGAAAATCAACAGTTAGATTCCGATGGGCCCAACCAGAGACAGAGCAGGAAAACGTATAGAAGCACACATTCTAGTCAAAAGATAATCATAATTCTGGGCTTAATTCTTGGCAAGGAAACTCACAATCTGTATTTATTCAAATGCAGGCATGGGCTGCAATTGATCGATTCCTGATCATTGCCTTCATTTCTATTTTAGGTAATCTATGGCAAGCCCTACAATGCTGAGAAAAATCAGATTTTAACTCACACCAATTAAAATCATAAACAAAAATCGTGTGCTAGGACTTATTGACACCTAAATGACCAGACCTTGGAGTTTCATAGCCAAGTGTAACATTTTGGGACGGTAAACCCGCGGAACCACCCTCTGGTGGTTAACAGTCAACTTATCTTCTGCTTAGACATCTGACAAACGCAATCATTAATATGCGGACCTGAGATACTTCTTGCGCATTTTAAAAGGCGAAATTTCAGGATCCTCTTGCTGTTCAATAACTAGTTGTGACCCTTGAATTTTCTCATGTCCTAGATCAAGAGAAAAGTTATTCTCATGAAATAGAAGTGAAGGCAATGATCCGGAATCGATACAATTAACCAACATCTCCCATCAGAGACACCAAAGGGAAAAAACCACAAACACGAAACAACTAGACCCCAATGCAAACATCAATAGCGGAAAGCCAAAATGACAGTTACTTTCTCTCAAAATGACCGTATGCTTGTCAGGCATACATGAAGACAGAGACGTTGGTATCGCGTCAATAAAATCCGACACAAAAATGTATCAGTTAAATCAAAATCCTGTTTCCCATCAGTTTGCTTGTGACTGCAGAGAACGGATAAAGAGCAGGTATTTCCTGCTCAATGAGATCAGGTGCTTGATCAATGCAAGGGAAAGACGTCAAAAGTAGATGTTTACCACAACCTTATCTCAAGCTAAGTCACTGCCTAGCAACAAATGATCACGTTTGAAAGTTAAAGAAGGTCTAATACCAACAGCCACTGAACCAGATACCAGGTCTGATGACAAACACACGTTATGAAGCGGAACATTAATAAAAACATTTCACAACCTGAATAAGGACACTTTCGCCAAAGAAAATTTTTTCAGATAAAGGCAAGGTATATGCTAAAATAAATGATTTAGAAGCTCCGGTATGTCGTAGGATTTTTATAAGGTAGGATGGGCATAACCGTTAACATTTTGTGACCAAAACAAACATCAGATAAGAATGGTTCATAAATCTCTATGACTGAATCAGTTTCAGATATTTGGTATCGAAAAGAGTTTCCTCCCTTAAACAAGACTCTGGTTTTGGCCTAAAAGAAGTCGAGCATGAAGGCTTAAGCTCTTCTTGTCTTTCTCTCCTCTTCAATTTTATACATCCAGAGATCAAATGATCTGTATTCTTTAAGTGATTACAAACTTCATGAGATTGGGATAAGGAATATTTTGCATTTGGTACCACCAGAAGGTTTGGAAGGATTCTTGATTCTGTTTTCCCCAGAAGGTTTGGAGGGATTCTGGCTTTTGTTTCCACCAGAACGTTTGGGTATAGGAGTAAATGTATGGCTATTACTGCCAGATGGATTACTAGGATCGAATCTTGGACCTGTCTGTGGGTAATAAAGTTTTCTATGATAAGGACTGTTCACAAATGAGACTTTCTGAGTCAAAGCATAATTATCTTCCGAAGTTTTAACCTGTTTTTCACCAATAAAAGACTTACTGTTTGAATTTATGCATCGTTTGAACTCTTCAACAACAACAATCTGTCTAAGTTTTTTGTGATCAGATCCTAACTTTTAATAAAGAACACTACCTATCAAATAACTGTTCTTTGCTCCTTTGTTGTGAAGTTTAGAGATTCTTAGACCACCTGTATGGAAAAGAGCTACTGACTCGGTTTACCTGTTGTTCATTTCGTTTACTGTCGTCACTCCATGATTCGACTTCTTTTCCTAGTGAACTTGTGGGAAGAATTTCCAAGGAATCCGACTGGTTGAGTTTCCGATCGTTTTGCTTTTCAATTTCGGTCAGTGAAAGGAATTCCAATGGGTGAGGGGGGGGGGGGGACTAAAATCGATTTTACGTAGCCAAAATCCTCGCCCCTACTTCTGTTCCGATTTAGACAACTTATTTTGTTCAGTTTGCATGAAGGTTTCAAAACTAATCAGTGCAACATCTCCGAGAACACAAAAAAACAAACAACAGAAATCACTGAAATGCTGGAGCAAAACAAAACCAACAGTAAGATTCGGATGGGCCAGACCAGAGACAAAGCATCAGGCACCAACCAACATTACACACAATCAAATTCTCTCTAATTAGAGAGAACTTAATATTACGTAATGTTGGCAATGTCGAGTCTTCACCGCTGTTTCTTCTCTGTGGCTATTTTATTTATTTTTTCTCGGAGATGTTGCACTGATGAGTAAGAAGGCCTTCATGCGGACTGAACAAAATATTTGTCAAAATCACGACGGAAGTAATGGCGAGGATTGCAGTTGGGGATCGATTTAAGCCACCCCCACCTCCCCCCCCCCCCACCACCAGTGGCGTTCGTTTCACTCACGGTTGCAAGATGGTTCTTCTGTCGCGGTTCATTTTTGTTGTGGCTTGTCTTTGAGTACGTAATTCGCTTATATTATATGTTTTGGATAGCCAGATGGCCATTTTGTGGGAAAGTAACTGTCCTTTTCGCTTTTCCGCTATTGGTGTTTTCATTAGGTTCTAGTTATTTCATGTTTGTGTTTCTTTCCCCTTTTGTATCACTGCTGGGAGCTGTTGGATAATTGTTTCGATTCCGGATCATTGCCTTCACCCCTATTTTACGCTGGAACCATCATAGAATCTGAGTCCTGGCCCACCGGCTTGCAAATAAAGAGGGAAGCAAAGCTGTCAACCGTGATTGGGTTAACTACCATGCATACAGTCTGTCGTTTAACATTTATTTTGTGCCCAATCTATTTTTATACCGCAATCAGGCATTCTATTAACCTACTAAAGGGGGTTGAATAAGTGCACGCTATAATCTGTAGTGACCTATAATACCTTCTACTGACCTATAATAAGTCTAGTGACCGTTTATAGACCGGGCCTACTTTTCAGGTCCCTATTTTACAAGTGTAAACAATAACATGCAACCTTTTATACATGGGAAAACAACGAAACTGCAAGTTCAAATCTTTGCAATATTTATTTGAACAGATTTTCAGAAATTTCAGCTAAATTCTTACCTTCTCGGCCTTTCCTGGTTTGAATGGCCCGTTGGAATAATTGCGCACTGCAACTCCAGTTGCGTCTCAACCTCGAAAATAATTTCTAAAGATAAAATAAACTATTTATTTGCAGATTTTCATACAGAATGTAAAGCGCTGAGAAACTTTAATTCGAGCGTCAATGTTGTTTCCTACGTCTTTGTTGCGCGATGACGTCAGACACTTGGCACTAGTTGACGTCACGTTATACTACGTGTGCGCGCCATGGCACCGAATGTCCTTTAACATGTAACACTGTCTGCTGTCTTGTTTGCTTAAATTTGCTCAATTATTGCAAAACCCCTTGGTTGTTTTGAATTGCGGTATAAACTAAATACATGATTAGTGTCTTTAATAATAAAATATAATCGGTTCGCCGCGACAATTTTATAGGGGCTCGCTAAAGCTCGCCCTTATCAAATTGTCTAAGGCTCACCGATTATATTTTATTATTAAAGACACTAACCATGTATTTACTATATATCGAAGAATGATTTTACGAAATTGGCTGCTGAAGTCATTGCATAACTTGGTATTTATTTTTCTGAATTTATATTCTAAGTCACCAGATAATTCGGGTTTCGATAGACATCGTAGCCGAACAGATTTAAGTCAAACATTGAATTCTGAAATTAAATTCGAATGACGTCCATAAAATTTTGAAAATAAAAGCTTTGCGTAGTTTATGATACCGATATTCGTGATTAAGTAGTTTGACAGTTAACAATTTTTCATGAGTGTTAAAGTCAGTTGCATGACTAGACACTCTGGCAAATCGATTTAATTGCGTTATATAAACGCCATACGAAGCCGCACGAGGAACATCATCAACAAAGAAAGGACAATTTAGAATTTCAAAATCAAAATCATCGCGTTTGTCATACATGGTGCAGGAAAGAAATCCATCTTCAATAGATAGAGTTAATTCCAATAACGAGGCCTTGGTAGCAGAAGAATTTGCTTTATTTAACTGAACTTCCGGGGGATAAATATTACTGATCAAACCACCGAAATAGGTATTGTCAATATTTAATAAGTCTAGGAGCCGAGCTAAAAGCTTCAATCATTTTATATTTGTTTTCAACGCAAAGGGACACCATGAAGTCTCTTTCATAATAAAACAAGAACAGACCAGACACAAGGGGTACCCATCGGAATACCCAATATTTGTCTAAATAACTAAGTACCAAATCTTATGAACATGTTGTCAAGAAGAAAGGTGAGAGCTTCACACACTTTCTGACATGACAATAATGTATAATTTTATGCTCTTCAGAAATATTGTGAGTAGAAAAAAAATAAATGCGTATGTTCACGAGTTTGAGAATGCTAAGTTTCCATTCTTTGAGGGCTTTATGCTCAACATACTCTCGTTTACACAACCGATTAACAAAATTGATTCAAGGCAGCAGCGATTTTAAATCTACACTTAAAGAAATTAATTTTCGTAGGGAATCGATATTTCGGTCCTTTTAGAAATTATATTTTGTATCCTAGAATCAGGAATAATGTTAAAATTGCCAGTAATATTATGGCCAGCAGCAGGATAGCAATACACTGAGTTTTTGAAATCTCAGGTATCATGCGTGTTAGTGTCAATATCAATATCAGAAATAAGGTTTTTGAAATTCAAAATGATAGATCTAACAGGTTTAAATATATATGAAATGTATATCAAAGATAATTTTACATGAGATACAATTTTAAATATTGTCCGACTGAGCGCTTTTATGGTCAAACATAATTAATTTTAGATATAAGTTTTATGCGCTCTTCATGTTTTAAACATTACATACGCAATTGTGATATTAGATTTGTCTTAAATATAATTAGGTGCAATATTTTGGTTTTAAACCGATTGTTCATATTAGCACTTATCTATTTGACATAATCTTGATATCAGCACAGGATTTGATATTTGCTCCTTTTACCGTGTGTATGTTTAGCTCTTGTATATATGTGTATATAATTTTTAGAGGGCCCAACGGTAGAATAGCTATCTATTGCTAATTGTGTCATCCTCTTAAAATATTGTTTAAATAAATAAATAAATGGTGTAACCTAGAACCCACGATGGCTTTCGACCATCGGGGCCTGGAGACATAGTGCTTCCGTACAGAGCTAAAACCGACCAAACTTGATTACTGGTTAACCGCTTAGAGTGTAAAAGTCTGTCCAAGAAAAGTGGTGCGAGTGTGACCACTATTACACCCTAGCGGTTTCTTTGGTTGGTAGGGTTTATAATGTCACTTCATCCTAAGGTCGGGTACAAGTCCCACAAAATCGAATGCAGCCCCTCCAAAATGACCTAAGTTCATGTTCATTGTATCAACGGTATGCGGAGGTTTAAAACTTCAATGCAAACAATTAAGGTGTAACTATACCAAATTTAGTGACACAGAGGCCTTTCTGATATTTAATCTTCACCAGTGTGTCTAAACCCCAAAGTTTTGAAACCGAAACCGATGATGGACAAGACCCGACAAACACAGCACATCCCCCTCCGAGCACACACCGACCGACGTAGCTCATGAGACATGTCAGCTGGAGGCATCAGGCAAGAGACGCCCTATCCAGATAGGCGTCCCCCACCGAGCCAACATCAGCAAACATGGCCCACGCTCCACGGAAGTCCCGGGCATCAGGAATGAGATGTCCAAAGTAGCGAAACAAAAGAACCAACGCGTTCAGGTAGCTCTAACGATTACCCACAATCTGCCATTAGACTTTTGTTTAAAATGAGGACTCAGTGTACCTCAAATCGACACATAAAACTAGAATTGTAAATACGATACAAATGCTCCCGTCCAGGGACCATCCCCACAAAGAAAAAAGGTATGTCCCCCCCCCCCCCCCCCAAAAAAAAAGACCGCATTGCTCAGCTTGAAAACTGTCCTTGAGAAGAACACTTCGGCGTAGGTGTGGGTAATGTCGTTTAATCTTGGAAAAAGTGTGTATCATTATCCAGATATGAACCAAATCCATAAAATAAAAAATTACTAAGTATGTGACATTGACGACCCTTTCAAGATTAATTCTTTTATTTCGAGCCGATCATGGGAATTGGTGCGGGTATGTTGAATAAACTTTAAATATGTATCTATCATCGTACCAAATATGAATCTAATCCATTATATGATTTTAAAAAAATATGAGCTCTTAAATGTTTTCAACATTTAAAGTTTTCTAAGTCCATGACTTGACCCAGAGGTCATAGGTAAAGGCCAGTGTATTGCTGAATAAACCATTTGACCCATACATATCATCACAATTCCATCATATGGCCTGGAAAACATGAGCTCTTGAAAGTTTAGGTTCTTGCTTGTACAATGTCTTAACCCGAGGTTACAAGATCACGTACGTACATGTGCGTACGCTCGTATGTACGAAAACCTTACCTGTCGATGGCGGGCTGTAGATGAACTTAATTTATTTTTCATTGAAAGGCTGGACGGCCTGACAGACAAACAATCAATAAAACATATTTGGTTCAGACCATTGCCAACAGCAAACCGGAGCTGAAAACTGATATACATTTAATACGAACACTTACAGCGGCTGCGTCAGGTTAGGTTATATGCGCATCCTTATTAAACAACGTCATGTATTGACGTTTTGCGTTAAAAACGCGCATAAATTGTGTTTTACTTTCATACGATAAATTGAATAGTGTATTCATGCTCTTGCATTGCTGAATTTATTAAATTGAGCGTAAAAAGGTAATGAACTTCTTAGCGAAGTCTCGCATGTTATTTAATATTATAAACTCAACAATACACGTGGTGCACTCATCCTGAAGACCAACCCGACCCCCACATTTACTGACAAACACGCTTGTAACGGGATCATTATGACGACGTCCACAAAACGGACCAACTCGCCAGTGGTACAATGGGAAAGGTTTCCAGATAGTTAATATCTGTATCTTACGATAATGCAAACACAAATTAGAAGTAAAACAAAAATCAGTAATCGATACAATTAACTTACTCGACCCCTTAAAGACACCAAAAGGAAACAAACACAAACTTGAAGCAACCAGACCATAAATGGAAACCTAAACAAAGGAAGGCCATAAGGACAGTTACTTTCCCGAAAATGGGAAAATGGCCATAAAAAAAAGACACAAGTGATACACACAGTAAGTAACAAACAACAACAAAAATAAACCGCCACAGAAGAATCGCCTTGGAACGGTAAGTCGAAAGAATTCCACTGGGGGGCTTAAATCGATTTTACATGACAATAATTCTCGCCCTTACCTCTGTCGCGGTATACACTAATTTTGTTTAGTCCACATGAAGGCTTCCTAACTCATCAGACTGAGTGTAACATCTCCGAGAACATACAAATAAAAAACTACAGAGATGAAACAAGGTTGAGGACTCAGCATACAACAACAGAATTGCTGGCGCAAACGAAACCAACAGTTAGACACCGAGGGGCCCGACCAAAGACGGAAAATCTGGCGCCAACCAACATAAAGAATACTAAATTAAAATAAAATTCCATTCATGTTATTACGCTGGAACCGTCATATAATCTTAAGCCCGACCCACCGGTGTGTAATCAAAGAGGGAAGCAAAGTTGCCAACCCTGATTGGGTTAACCACCATGCATGCATTCTGTTTTATAACATTTATGTTGTACCCAATCTTTATATATCGACGAAAGATTTTACGAAATTGGGTACTAAAGTAATTATAGGCATGTATTTTTCTAAATTTATATACTGAGTTGATTCAACGTTGTTTGTACTGAATATACATCTAGGTTCATTGAAACAATAATTTTAAAACGTGCTATCTACTTAACACGGCTATTTCAAGACGGCACGTGATCACGCATGTGACAATTAGTGGTCCCGTTATAGAGCATATTCTAAATTGCGACACACTTTGGTGAAACGCAAATTTAGCACGTACGAACACTTTGCGATGTTTTGATGCAACTGACGTACGCAGTTCTTTAAAATGTGCGTACGAACAATTTAAGTTTAATCGTATGATGTTTATTGATGAAACTGGCCCCAGGTGTTATCAATATATGTCAAATTCACTGAGTCCACCAGAAGATTCGGTAGAGTGCCCTTCGCATGCTTTCTGCTAACGGACCAACAACCATATACGCCAGTGTTACAGTTGAATTCACACAATCGAGTGACTCGGTTTACCGTTTTGTGAATAGAACATTCCGAAGGCAGGAGCAAACGATAGCTCCGACTAGCCAATCTTATCTGCGACTACTATAGCATTTTCACAATATGCTATCAATATATTGGAAATTGTACCACCAAAATGAAATTTTAGATAAAACATTATAGTATTTCTCATAATGTTATACTCAAAGCATAGATTGTGAGTCCTCCGTATAGACTTGCCTCGGTGAGGCAGTTATAACGAGTACACACCATTTGGGGTTTACGAGATGTGATTTTTGTCATGTATTAATATACATAATCTTTCACATAAAAACCTAAAACCTTACCACAGAGGTTAACAATACTCTTAAAAGCGGCTTATATTTAATGGTTGCTTGGCCGTAATCAAAGGTATTAACAGCCTTTCCCGTTTCCGCTTTAAAAGCATAAAATTAGGTTTACATGGATATACCTGAGTTTTATCATTTCTGCTAAAACAATACTGTGGCCAAGTCGGTTTTAACATGCTCCTATAAGTATCTGTGTTCCATAGACAATTTTCAGTTTTAAATTGGTAGCTTAATAAAACATTTCATTACGGAAGCATCCCTGTTCAAATATATTTGGATGTTCACATACCAAAAAAAAAAATAAAATAAAAAAATAGATTTTGTGTGTCAGATAAAGTATTCTGAATTTGTCACATTTCTGCTGAAAACACTCGTACATTGGTTTAAACAATATTTTATTTCAAGCTTTGATACATTTACAATACACATATATAAGTACGAAGTGGCTAAAGGATCTGACACTCGTACATTGTGAGCTCCCATTAGAACTGCCTCGGTAAAGTGTTAAAAAGGGTACTCAAAATCTGTTTTACTGGGCGGTGTTTAACTGGTACCCACAACCTATGCTTTAAGCAGAAATAAGAGGAAATAATGTATATCCCTGTAAGCACCAGTTTTACTAAATACAATGGGGTTCGAGGGGTCGAAATAATATAGGCTAGTGGTTGTGGTGTGATAAAAACGCCAACAAAAGTTATAGGGCTCTCTTTAAAATCAATAGCTATTTGTAAGTGCAAATGCGTTCCTGATCATTGCCTTCACTTCTATTTTACTGGAGAACGAACTGCCACTGAAGAACATTATTTCAAATGAAGAAAAAGCCTACATGTCTTTTTCAGAGACAAGAAAATACATGTAAGTTGAGTAAGTAATTATGTATTTTGCTTTGGTAAATATGTTTATACTAATACATTTGGTTTAATTAAATCGTATAAGAAAGCCTCCGTAACATAATTTGCTACTTTCAGATAGTGGAATGGTACCGCTCGATGCCGGTAAGGAAGCATGTGAAATTGGAAAGAGACCGCAACCTAGTTCTTGTAACTTCCGTCATGCGCAGATGAAAGAAGATGCAAACCTAAGGTATCATGTAGCAGTACTTTTCTTTAAGGGGAATGGTGACAGCTGGTAAATCTTTTTCCGCCATTTTTTAAATTGCGATATTTTTCGCGACTTCCTGTCCGCTTTTCTACAAGCCCTACCCCCACCCACCCCACACCCCTGAAAAAGGGGTCTACTCTCAAAGGAAAGAATTTGCTCCTTAGGAGCTTTACCGCCTCATTTGACACGCGCATACTTTTCTGCATTTCATTAATTCTAATATAAAACTCCGAAAAGTTTGTTAGAACATCTGTTGCTAGCTCCGCACACGAATCCATCCTCCGACAGGCATCCTGAAACTCAACGGCTTGGCAGCTCTTTTTGATCTGATAACCCGATCGATCTGTTTTTCGCCCGACTATAATTCGACTTTACTCGGGCCTTGTCCTTCTTATATTCCGCTTCCAACTTCATGATGTTTTCTGCTGAGCTCCGACCGTCCGTATGTTCCGATGACGCCATACTGAAGATAATCCGATTTTCACTAGTTATTGGATGTTAAACCTCGCTCTGCTACCAGTTTTGTTGCTGTGGTTTATCCCGATTATGGATTGGCAACAAAATAAACGAATCTCTGATAGTGAGTTATACGATTTTGTCTTCAATAAGTCCCTGCACAATTAATTTGCCTTAACGATCCTAAGATGGCGACAACTGAATAAAAAATGCTTGGCAACTAGCGTTATAATTGAGTCTCCTGGACGTTGCGCGTTAACGCAACGTCTTATGAATAACGTCTATTTATTCTATAGAGAGACCTCATTTCCAACCCCTACTGGAAGAGTCCAATATAATACCAAAATATAATTATAGGCCTTCTATTAATTACTTAATTAAATAAGTATATGTAGAATAACTAACGCCTAGAAAAAAGGCCCATGGTGGTCCTAAATCGCTCACCTGAGGTAAGAGATTTACATCCTTGATATTTAAGTTTGACAATGTAGATGTTACAAGTTTCTTGACGCTATTATCTGATCAATCTTCATAGAGAGTGAATATTGAAGCACAAATCGTGGCCTCAGAGGCTGTACAATGTTTTCAAGGAATTTGACCTAGAGACCTAGTTACTGACCCGACATGATCAATATTCGAACTTGACCCAGATATCATCAAGACAAACATTCTGGTAAAGTTTCGTGAAGATTGAAGTGAAATTGAAGTCTCTAGAGGGTGAATAAGGTTTTCAAGGAATCTGACCTAGTGACCTGGTTTTTGACCTTACATGACCCATATTCAAACCTGACTCAGATATCATCAAGTCCAACATTCTGGTAAAGTTTCATGAAGTTTGAAGCAAAAGAACTGTCTCTACGTGAGGTTGAACCAGGATTCCAAGGAATTTGACCTAGTTGTCAATTTTACCTGATATGACCAATATTCGAACTTGACCCAGGTATCATCAAGACAAACATTCGGGTAAAGTTTCATGAAGATTGAAGCAAAATTGTGGTCTGTAGGATGAACAAAATTAAAGTTGACTACGCACGTCGCATGATGAATGATGCATGACGCACTTACGACGGACAAAAGGTGATCACAAAACTCAGATGAGCTAAAAATTGCAGTCTTTAGAGTGTAAACAAGGTTTTTCTATGATTTCACCTACTGACCTACTTTTTGACCCCACATGACCCATATTCGAACCTAACCTAGATATTGTAGAGACGATCATTCGGATCAATTTTTATGATGATTGAACCAAACCTGTGGGCTCTAGAGTGTTAAGGTTTTTCTATGATTTGACCCACTGACCTACTTTTTGACCCGACATGACTCATATTCATACATAACCAAGATATTGTCAGGATGATCATTCTGAGCAAGTTGTAGGATGATTGGACAAAAACTATGGCCTCTAGAGTCTTATTAAGGTTTTTCTAAGATTTGACCTACTGACCTACTTTTTGACCCGAAATGACCCGTATTCGAACATGACCGAGATATTGCCAGGTCGATCATTATGAGCACATTTGAGGATTATTGGACCAAAACTGTAGCATCTAGAGTGTTAACAAAGTTTTTCTATGGTTTGACCTACTGACCTATTTCTTCATCCCACATGAGGCACATTCGAACTTGACCGCGATATTGCCAGGATGATAATTCTGGGCAAGTTTCAGAATGATTGGACCAAAACTGTGACCTCTAGAGGGTTAACAAGCGTTTTCTATGATTTGACCTGCTGACCTACTCTTTGACCCAATATTACCCATATTCGAACTTGACCGAGATATTGTCAGGATGATCATTCTGAGCAAGATTGAGGATGATTGAACCAAAACTGTGGCCTCTAGTGTGTTAACAAGGTTTTTCTATGGTTTGACCTACTGACCTATTTTTTCATTCCACATGACCCATATTCGTACCTGACCGAGATATTGCCAGGATGATCATTCTGGGCAAGTTTCAGGATGATTGGACCAAAACTGTGGCCTCTAGAGCGTAAACATGGTTTTTCTTTGATTTGACCTGCTGACCTACTTTTTGACCCAACATCACCCATATTCGAACTTGACCGAGATATTGCCAGGATGATCAGATGATTGGACTAAAACTGTGCCCTCTAGAGTGTTAACAAGGATTTTCTATGATTTGACGTGCTGACCTATATTTTGACCCGATATGACCCATATTTAAACTTGACCGAGATATTGTCATGATGATCATTCTGAGCAAGTTTCAAGATGATTGGACCAAAACTTTGGCCTCTAGAATCTCAACAAGGTTTTTCTATGACTTGCCCTACTGACCTACTTTTTGGCCCAAAATAACCCGTATTCGAACTTGACCGTGACATTGTCAGGATGATCATTCTGAGCAAATTTGAGGATAATTGGACCAAAACTGTGGCCTATAGAGTGTTAACAAGTACTTCTATGGTTTGACCTACTCACCTACTTTTTCATCCCACATGACCCATATTCGCCCCTTGACCGAGATATTGTTAGGATGATCATTCTGAACAAGTTTGAGGATGATTGGACCGAAACTGTGGCCTCTAGAGCGTTAACAAGGTTTTTCTATGATTTGACCTGCTGACCTACTTTTTGACCTGACATGACCCATATTCGAACCTGACCGAGATATTGTCAGCATGATCATTCTGAAAAAGTTTCAGAACGATTGGGCGAAAACTGTGGCCTCTAGAGTCTTAAAGATGTTTTCTATGATTTGACCTGCTGACCAACTTTTTGACCCGACATGACCCATATTCGTACATAACCGAGATATTGTCAGGATGATCATTCTCAGCAAGTTTCAGGATGATTGGACCAAAACTGTGGTCTCTAGAGTCTTAACAAGGTTTTCTATGATTTGACCTACTGACCTACTTTTTGATCCGAAATGACCTGTATTCGAACTTGACCCAGATATCATCAGGACAAACATTCTGGTAAAGTTTCATGAAGACTGAAGCAAAATTGGGGTCTCTAGGGTCCTAACAAGGTAAATGTTGACGACGCAACACGCACGACGCATGTCGAACGACGCACGACGCCCGTACGACGGACAGAAGGTGATCACAAAAGCTCACGTTGGGCTTTGCTCGGGGATATGGATTGTGGGTGTTCGTCGATTGCGCGAGTGGGGGGGGGTCTGACTGGTTCCCACGGTCCGTGTTTCGTTGCCGGGTTATAAGGGATGCTAAAATTTTCTCAAACTGCAAATTGTCTTTTTTGTTGGCGAATATTGTAGCGAGTTGGGTAGGCGTGTTTTGGTAGTGACATAGAGAGCCATACAGTTGAATTCCTGTATTTAAACTACCTTTGGGGTTGTTCAAGGGTGGTCTTAGGGACCACTTTTGAACAGTCCCAAAGGTGGCTTTGGGACTGCTCAAGGGTGGTCTTAGGGACCGTATTTGAACGGTCACAAAGGTGGTCCCGGATCAGAGGCCATGGTGTGTAGAAAACACGAAGAAAGAATAACTGCAGCCTACTAATTAAGCTTTTAAAAGCAAAATTATTCATAATTTTAGGAGGTCTTGACGGCGGAATTTCGCTGTATTTTGCTCGATGTGGGATAGGGAACAGTGGGCGTAAATATGAAAATTATCCTTGAATAGATAGAGTTTTTATCCAGTCTTTTAAACCCATACTTTAGAGTACTGGTTAATAGGGTACTTGGGTTAATTCTTTGTGAATACTGTAGACCGAAATATATTGATATGTGAATAATAGTATGAAATAAAGGAGAAACTGAGAAAAAAAGAGACTATAATGCAGTTGGCATCATGAAATTCCTTGCAAGATGTCTGGTAACCGTAACTCCAAGTAGAAAGAAAACTACACTATGCCATATTTAGCGGACAAGATTAATTATAACACATTTCCGCGGAGGACCAATATCTAAGCGGAAATATGTGATTTTTCGACATTTGAAAATGAATGTCCTAGGTTTAAGAGCTTAAAGAAATCTTTGTAGTAGTTGTATGAAAAGTACAATGTCTGTTTAATGAAATATATAGTGACATACTTTTTATGCATTATATCAAGATTGTTTCGATTCAGGGAAACACATTCCAACGACTGCATACCTGAAAGAGCAACGCAGTTTTGTTCGTCTACAACTGAACACAGAAATGACGTTATCATGAATATAAAATCAAAAGTCGCCGGTCTTCATGTAAGTTGCGACCGAAATGAACTATATCGGGCCATTGCCGGATGCTTTGGTGATTGTGGAACATGTATGGCTGGTAAGTGGACGGGCTTTTAATGTTTCCATTAAGATCTGTTGTTTCACGTTTGTGTTTCTTTCCCTTTGGTGTCTCTGATGGGAGCTGTGGGTTAATTGTATCGAATCCTGATCATTGCCTCCGCTTCTATTTAGTACAAAGGGAGAACACTCCCTCTGAAAAAAAAGATACAGCAATCTGTCCTGAGTTCTTCAAAACATTTTTCTAAATCAATGAATCTTTGAAACTTTGATAATTAAACATGGCGTATACGCTCTTAGTTGCGTTGTAAAATAAGAAGTAGGATCATGGTATTATTTATAATATTTCACATTTCGACCTCTAATGAGATTGTTCAGTTTTTCTTTTTTTTTGGTGGTAGTAAAACATAAAGTTAATAAATTGTAGAGTTCCACTATAACACAAAACCCTACTATAATATATATTAAGGAAATCGAACAAATGTGATAATCTTCAATAAAGCCATAATAATTGTTTTAGTTCTGATATTTCTTAGTGGAATGGCTTCATAAAAAAGCGCATGATAGTCAAAACATACTCACAACCAGACTAAGTTCTGGGCAAGCGACCTACACAGTCTACAACTATTCTAATAAAATGTCCATCAAAAGCAGACATCGGCTTCAAATGAGCCTTGGAAATAATTTGATTCGGTTTTCATACAAAATGGCAGGTATGGCAGGACTTAAAATGTTTAGAAGCATTAGATTCATTAAGCAGGCCAAAAATGAAGATTAAGAATCTTGTGTAGGTTTTATTTGTTACTAAATGATTTGGAATTGCATTTCCATGTTCTTCTTTTAATATTTCGGGACGGCATACCCGCGAAACAACTGTCTGGTGTTTAATAGGCCGCTCATGTTATGCTGAGACATCTAGTGAACATTATTTTGTAACAACTGAGATACGTCTTGTTCATCTAAAGCCATTTCAGATAAATGTAGAAATGGAGGTTCCTAATGCTGTAGAAGCTGTGACCCGAACATTCTCGTCATGACCTAGATCAAGAGACGGGTGATTATCATTGACGTCTGTCTGTTAGGGACTCTTGAAGACAGTGAATTAAGGCCTATTCAGATTGTCAAACTTTTTGGTATGAAGAATATTAATTAGGAAAACACTCCTATGCAAAAACATTGGGATTTTTACGAACGAAAAATCGAGTATTTTAAGATGAAAAATTATTATATTTTTCTTATTGTTGCTCAAAATATAGCTTGTGGGGTCACGTTAGAACCGTCAACCAGAAGTGGTTCTAACGAGTGCCCACCATCTATTTGTTAGGGCAGAAATTAGAAAAACAAGGATTACCACTGTAACCCCAAATTTTACCATATGAAAGTGGGGTTCAAGGGGTCAGAATTATACGTGATGATTATAGGGAACTCCATGATTCAAGTTTATTTAAGAGCCATTAAATGCCTTCATTGGAGTTTATTCTGAAACAAAGGGTGTGGCGTTTTTTTCTCCATGTATTATGGTATCGCCCACTTCTGATTAACAATCGGCTCGAAATAACTGAAATAATCCTTAAAGAGCCTTCAAACAAATAGGAAAGAAAATACCTATATCTTCACCGCACTGCTAATTTCTTAAACATATGTTTATCTAGGCCGGAGGGAAGAGAACTTTTTTTCATGAACAACTCAACAATGCATACGCATTGCATTTTCCTTAGTATCAAAATACTGACAAATCAGGTAAATTCCCTCCAAAAGTCTGTGAAGAATGATTGTTTGCAATAGATTTCCTAATGCCAACAAATTTGTATTTTAAAATTTCTGGGCAGGACAGGTTTCATGCTCAAGTGAGCTGGGCATGAAAAAACACCTTTTATAATCTTCGGGCCAGTGTTTAACTCTGTAGCTTACATATATCAAATGTGTAAATTATTTGCATAATCAATGAGCTGTTGAGTGTATATGATCGTCTAGGGAGCCCCATTTGTTTTTAAAAAAACATTTCTCAATTTACATGCAAGAAAGATGGAGTCTTCCCTATGAAATGCCAATTCAATTAAATCATTAAGTATTTCTTTTATAAGAGTATGAGGAAGTGTAGTGTAAAGGGTGGGAAAATCAAAAGCAGACAGACTTGAAGCACGAAAACGTCTGGCTTTCAATTTATTTGAAACTTCATTTGAATTTTTAAAGAATAAAACAGATTCCTCCGTGATCTTTCAAAGACTTTGTCGCAATATTTCATCACATGATTTTTCATGGCATTAAAATTTGAAGTTAATAATTTGGAAAGTTCAGTGGTGGTACAAGAGCTTAAATATGTATTAAACCATGCTTTCCATTAGGGTCTAATTGTTTCATGTTTGTGTTTCTTTCCCTTTGGTGTCTCCGACGGGAACTGCAGGTTAATTGTATCGATTCCTGATCATTCCTTTCACTTTTATTGTGTATGGTCTTTTATGAAAAATAGGAGAGAAGGCAATGATCAGGAAACAAAACACTTAAACCATAGCTCCCATCAGAGACACCAAAGGGAAACAAGCACAAACATGAAACAACTAGACCGTAATGGAAACATCAATAGTGGAACGCCAAAAGGACAGTTACATTCCCACAAAATGGCCAAATGGCTATCCAAAACAAAATAATAATATGAACTTAGGCACAGCCTAGATACGGACATGAGCATTACCAGTCAGTTAATGTTTAAAAGCAAAGATGCTAGTGTTTTAACCCACCTGAAGTTCGAACACTAGAGGGGAAGTGAATAAATGGTGACAACAAACCATTTTACCAATATACAGATAAGCGTTATCTTACGCCCCTTGTTAAAACAGCGTTTTTGGTTCTGTATAGCTTTACTTGAGAGCCTTCTTGCTGACTGAATAGCATTTCTGGACATTCTTGCTGCCTGTCAGAATCAGAAATGTTTACTGGTGACACGTCCAAAGACAATCCTTCACAAGTCAAGATGGTTTCTGAAGTCAAAGGTATTGCAAAATGCAACTACCGTATTCGACCTACCGGTATTTACCGCACCGTGCGCTTATTTTTTCAAAATTTTATGAAAATATTGTGGTGAAAAATCTACCTAATAAGCGCACACTCAATACGAAAAAAAAAAAAAAAAAAATACGAAAAAAAAAGCTTCCGATATGATTATTTTATAGAGTTGAATTTCAGCATAGGGGTTCACCACATATACATATGATTTCCTCGGGTCAAAGATGCAGCAAAACTCAATATGAATTAGTTGGGAGGTTACTGTAAAGTGAGCGCTTGTGTATTTTTTTCCAGAAAAAGCTTGGGTGTGCGCTTATAGGAGCATGTGCGGTAAATAGGTCGAATAAGGTAGTTCAATTTTACCATGACATTGTGGGGAATCTGGTTGGGGTCTGTATCGTGGTCACTTGACTAAGTTGACTGACTTTATCATCATGGACTTCGCCAAGGCTTTTGACAAGGTTGAAGGTACCTCACAGAGGGCTATTATATAAAGTGACTACTAGGGGATAAGTGAATCCACACATAGGTGGATAAGCTCATGGCTCTCTGGGTGCTCACAAGTTGTACTTGATGGCCAAGCACCTGATCAGTCCCTATTTTATCTGGAGTCCCCCCATCTGGAGTCCTGGAGTCCCCCAAGGTTCAGTCCTTGGGACCAGTCTTCTTGGTTTTCATCAATGATCTGACTGTTAATATCAGGACATCAGTCAGTTTGTTTGCTGATGATGTGTCCTGTATATAGTCTCCGTCTGACTGTCTTATTTTACAAGATGACCTGGATCAACTTGCAGAGTGGGAGGCCGATCGGCAGATGAAGTTCAATGTGGCGGGGGCATTTTGGCCCCATGGCCATAATTTGAACAATCTTGGTAGAGGTCCAAAAGATGAAGCTACACACCAAATTTCAAGGACCTGGGCCTTGTGGTTTCAGAGGAGAAGATTTTTTCAGATTTTTCCTACATAAGTCAATGTAAAACCAAGGGGCACCAGAGCTATAATTTGAACAATCTTGATAGAGGTCCACAAGACGAAGCTTCATACCAAATATCAAACACCTGAGTGAGTGAGTGTTTGGGTTTTACGTCCCACCAACAGCGAAGGTCATACGGAGACAGGACCTCGGTTTAAAGACTCATCCTAAAGTCTGGAGAAGCCCGGGATTGATCCTGCGATCCCTGGTTTACAAGGCGAGTAGCGTAACCACTACACCACAGAGGCTTCTGATCAAACACCTGAGCCTTCTGGTTTCAGACAAGAAGATTTTTAAAGCTTTTTCCTATGTAAGACTATGTTAAACCAATGGGCCCCGAGGCAGGGGCATTTTTGGCCGCAGGACTATAATTTGAACAATCTTGGCAGAGGTCCACTAGACTGAAGCTACACACCATCTATCGAAGGCCTGGTTTCAGATTAAGTTTTCATTAAAAAAAAATCTGTTGTTGGCTCCCTAGACCTTGATGTGCAGACTGGAACCATTTGAACAACTCTGAAAGGGAACCGCCTACGAATCATTCATATGAAGTTTGGTCATAATCCGATCAGTGGTTAAGGATATGTCTTTTGAAGAAATTGTTTACGCAAGGATGGACGCACGGCGGACGAAAAGTGATCCCAAAACCTCACCTCATCATTACATGACAGGTGAGCTAATAAAAACGAAAAAAATAGGCCTGACCCCCTTACATGACAAATGGAATTGTCCAATATATGGCAGTGGAAGAGTCTAATAGCATACAATGGGTTAATGTCCCCATCAACAATGTAAGCTTTCGTTCCTATGAATTATTATTGTATGTATATATATGTATTGCATGTCACAGAAATTGTGAAATAAATATGTATATTAAATTTTTACCAAGTAAATACAGGATTTTCTATGAAAAAGAAAAATGATATTATATCACAAAGAGAAATAGTTCCCACTGAGAAATATTACTCTGCCGGAACTTATTTTCTCACCTAAAAATCCTGTCTTGTGCCCCACAGAGTATCCCTGTACACCATAGTGCTAAAAATAAATTCCTAACCTAATTTTAGAACTAAATGATTAGACTTAATCTAAGGCAAAATTCACAATGGAGAAACAGTTCATTGGAGATACAAGTATTAAAATTGTCTTATCTGTTTCTAAAAGTATCAAGAGGGCCATGATGGCCCGATCCATAGGGTAACAAGTGAGCCCCTGGGAGAGCCATTACTGGCCCCGGGCTATAATTTCAATTATCTTGGTAGTGGTCTAAAAAGTGAAGCTTCATACCAAATATCAAAGACTGGAGCAGTCTGGTTTCAGACAAGAAGATTAAAATTTAAAAGGTTTTTCCTCTTCTTCAGTTTAAAGTACAGGGCCCACTCTGTGGCATTGACGTACTTGGATATAAATATATATATATATATAAATCTTGGAGTCCCTGGGGCGGGCCATTTTTGACCCCAGGGCTTTAATTTGAACAATCTTGCTAGAAATTCATAAGACAAAGCTTCATGTCAATTATCCAAGACCTTGGCCTTCTGCATTTGACTTGACTTCTATTTCCTAGGGCTATAATTTGAACAATTTTGATAGAGGTCCACTGGATGAAGCTTCACACCAAATATCAAAGATCTGGGCCTTGCGGTTTCAGAGTAGAAGACTTGTTTTTAATTTCCCTATATAAGTCAATGTTAAACTGAAGGGCCCCCGGGCGGAGGCATTTTTGGCCCAATGGCTATGATTTGAACAAAATTGGTAGAGGTTCAGTAGATGTAGCTTCATGCCAAATAGCAATGACCTGGGCCTTGTGGTTTCAGTGAAGTAGATTTTAAATATTTTAACTACCGGTAAAGGGCCCGGGGCGGCAATTTTTTGGCCCTAGGGCTATAACTTGAACAGTCTTGATAGAGGTTCACTAGATGAAGCTTCACGCCAAATACCAAAGACCTGGTCCTTGCAGTTTCGGAGAAAATTTCCCTGTATAAGCCTCTGTAAAACCAAAGGCCCCCGGACGGGGGCATTTTTGGCCCCATGGCTTTAATTTGAAGAATCTTGGTAGAGGTTCACTAGATGAAGATTCATACCAAATATCAAAGGCCCAGGCCTTGTGGTTTCAGAGAAGATTTTTCAAGTTTTCAGTGAAAAAATCTATTTTCGGCTCCTGTGACCTAGATGTGCAATGGACTGGAACCATTTGAACAACTTTGAAAGGGGTCCAGCTAAGGATCATTCCTGTGAAGTTTGGTCAAAATCCTATCAGTGGTTTAGGAGGAGATGTCGTTGGAAGAATTGTTTACAGAAGCACGCATGGACGACGGATGAAAAGTGAACACAAAAACTCACCTTGTCACTACGTGACAGGTGAGCTAAAAGGAATGTTGTAGGTACTTGTTGGACCAGTCACAACATAGCATTTCACAGGTATCCATAACATCTTTTTTCAAATAATCAAAAATATTATCCCCATTTTCCCATCTTTTCTCTTTATCCGAATTGCAAATACTTTCTGGCAACACGAATGAGTTCAGATCCCATGGGCAGTAAATTTGTCTGTTAAAAAGGCTGACACGATTAATCGTATAATCGATCGATAAATTCCGCAAAAATGATAATCATTTCTGACTTGCTTTTAATCGATTACTTGATAGGTACAATTTAATTACTACCCGAAGTTATGCCTAAAACAGCTGGATGAGTGGCAAACAGTGCAGACCCTGATGATATGCTGCATTATGCGGCATCTCATCTTGGTCTACACTGTTTGCTCAGGCCTGTCTGTTCAAATATACATATGGTAAAGACCAACATATGGTAAGAGTCATGCTTAGACAGAAAGCCAGACAGGCAAAATAATGACAAAAACCTTAGCGATTACTAATCGATTATCGACCACAGTGACAGGACTGATAATCCATCATCCTTTCAGCTCCGATTAGCCAACCCTATCTGTTAACCAAGTCATCTACATCTACCATCCATGTGCTGGGTTCTACAGGGTTGTACGAACATCTGTCTCAATCTGGTTGTCCATGAACAGATCCAAATCAAATTAGCTGCCTTAAGGGTACACAAGAGCATGTCAAAGAAACACTTCTTTAACTGACAATGTTTACAAATGACATGCAACCAGTGTCTTTCATGGATGTGTCCTGATCTATCGCCGTTGGTCCCAAGTCAGGCTCTAACTTCTCTCTTCTTCATCCAGATAATGAGTCTGCTGTACGAAAGGCTATCAATCGAATTTGCCATCCTTTATACTCTCAGCTCCGATTAGCCAACCCTATCTGTTAACCAAGTCATCTACCATCCATGTGCTGGGCTCTACAGGGTCGTACGAACATCTGTCTCAATCTGGTTGTCCATGAACAGATCCAAATCAAATTAGCTGCCTTAATGGTACACACGAGCATGTCAAAGAAACACTTCTTTAACTGACAATGTTTACAAAGACATGCAACCAGTGTCTTTCATGGATGTGTCTTGATCTATCGCCGTTGGTCCCAAGTCAAGCTCTAACTGCTCTCTTCTTCATCCAGATAATGAGTCTGCTGTACGAAAGGCTATCAATCGAATTTGCCATCCATTATACTCTCAGCTCCGATTAGCCAACCCTATCTGTTAACCAAGTCATCTACCATCCATGTGCTGGGCTCTACAGGGTCGTACGAACATCTGTCTCAATCTGGTTGTCCATGAACAGATCCAAATCAAATTAGCTGCCTTAATGGTACACAAGAGCATGTCAAAGAAACACTTCTTTAACTTACAATGTATACAAAGACATGCAACCAGTGTCTTTCATGGATGTGTCCTGATCTATCGCCGTTGGTCCCAAGTCAGGCTCTAACTGCTCTCTTCTTCATCCAGATAATGAGTCTGCTGTACGAAAGGCTATCAATCGAATTTGCCATCCATTATACTCAAATGCATCAAGCATGCATTGCAGCCCATCTATTTCTTCAAGCCCTGATGTGTGTGTGTGTGTGGGGGGGGGGGGGGCACAATTTTCAACAATATGTGCACATATGATTTTTCGATATTGATGCTTTTGGAGAAATTCAAATTAACAGCTACACTTTAAAAGAACCCTGAATTAATCAATATCTTCAGAACAGACTGGCTTCCTATACAAACGTGAGAGAAACAATGAAATGCGAAAGTGACAAGATAAACGATCAGCAGAAATGGATAGAAAAAAAAATGAATTAGCTCTGTTTGCTTATGGAGCTTGGTAGCTCAGTGGTTAGTGCACTTGCCTATCATGCTTATGCTAGAGGCCCCCAGTTCAATTCCGGGCAGCGGTAAAAAAATTGTGGTGTCTGAACTGCTACACTGGCATCATGAATGCCACAAGGTGCACTGTCCTTCGGATCGGGACGTTAACCGGAGGCCCCCTGTACAGGGAGAACCATCCCTGTGCAAGTAAAAGATCCCTACAAAAAATATCTATCTCTATTTTCTGCCAACCCCTCTCTCGAGTGTTACAGGCAGATTTCATGATTACCATGTAGGCTTTTATTCTGCAAACCTGGACTGTATTTGTTTGATTTAGGTTTAACCTCCTCCTCAACACTGAAAAGGTAATTTTGGAGATGTTGCTTCTAATTTTGTGGGACTTTTACCCGATATTGAGATGAAATGACATCTCAAGCTCTGCCTCCCAATTTATAAGCATGGAAGGACGGTAGAGCATGGTAGCTCAGTGGTTAGTGCAAAATTGATGTCCAAACACGCTCCATTCACGGTATTGGCATCATTTGCAGGGATGAATGTTCCTTTAGATCGGAACGTTAACTAAAGGCCCCCTGTGCAGGGAGAACCATCCCCTGTGCAGGTTAAAGATCCCTACCGTAATTATATGATTACTGTGCAGGCTGTCATCAGGCAAACCTGGAGTGTATGTAATGTACACCTGCGGTAATGGTCAAATGTGACCGACACAGTATCAGTAGATAGATAGATAGGATGGGTCCGACTTGCACCGCTTTGCGTTGGCAGGCCTAGTTCCTCTAAGGGGTTAACCAGTTCTCATGGTGGGATACAGCTCTGTGTGGAAGCATCATGCTATTTCTTCAAGCCCCCGATGGGCGGGGGCTGTCCTGGAGTACATGTAATGTACACCTGCAGGTAATCCTCGTGAGAGGGTGGTGCAGTAAAAGAAAGAAAAGAATTCCAAGGCATTATGCTTGATAGGACATAAAGCGAATCGGAATTACCATGGAAAAACTGGAAATAAACGAAAACTAGGATGTTGCTGTCGAATAGCCGAATAGAAACGCGGCCGGAAGGTAAATAGAAGACCGGTACTTGATGTTTTTATTTTGCGCCAACTGTCAAACAGTTTGTCTATGAAAATGCAATAAGCGTCTCTGCAACATGGATCAATAATAGAGAAGCAGTCATCGTGAAGTTTTTGAAAATCCCAATTTACAGTTTTTATTTATTTATTAATTTTTATTTGGTCAGATACGACAAAAAGTAATACATACGTATATAAGTAGACAGCATTTAAGATCGAAAACAGAAAATAAATAAAAAAAAGTGACAGTCATGCAGTGCGCGTCACCGGAATTCTCGCGTCTCGCGAGAAAATTGAATCACTTCAACTTTTTTCATAGGCAATGCCGCTGACAACAACAACAACAACATGTGCTCGTATACGCGTTACCTATAGTCGGACAAGAGTCCGATGTCGTCCTTACGGACGACATCGGCCGATGCCTTCGGCATCGGCCGACTCATGTCCGTATAAGCGGCACATAAACTCAAATGCAAAACATAACAAAAATAAACCGCAACAGAAGAACCGCCTTGGAACGGCCAGTGAAACGAATTCCACTGTGTGAGTGGGGGGGGGGGATTAAATCGATTTTACGTGGCCACAATCCTCGCCCTAACTTCCGTCGCGATTTAGATGAATAATTTGGTCAGTCCACATGAAGGCCTATGAAGTTTAGATAACCGATATAACGTAGTAAGCTTGTCTTGGTCTTCTGTAACACAAACAGCAAACTTGGTGACTGAATGACAAATGTGATCATCATCTACAGCCGGTTTTACAGCCAATGGGTGCAGTTCATAGGCCTTAATCGCACCAACTTCTTGCTGAAGAGTGTTAACATAGTATCGCCGTCAAACAACGGCCACATTGTTAACGGCCTTGTCTGCAAGAGCCAAAACAAACTTCTTATTTATGTAATTTTGATTGGTGCCTGATGCTCTGTCTCTGGTCGGACCCATCGGAGTCTCTATGTTAGTTTTCTTTGCTCCAGCATTTCATTGGTTTCTTGCTGTCGATTCCTCACGGTTGTGTCATCTCTTGGGTGTTTTGATTTTTGTGTTCACGGAGAGGTTGCATGTGGACTTAACAAATTATTTGTCTACATCGCGGCGGAAGTCAGAGCGAGCACTGTGGCCACGTAAAATCGATTTAAGCACACCAGTGGAATTCGTTGCACTGATCGTTCCAAGGCGGTTCTTCTGTCGTGGTTTATTTTTGTTATGGTTTATTGTCGCACCGGCTATTAGCATGGCGCGATATAGGCGCCCGGATTTCCGTCCGTTCGTTCGTCCGTTCGTTCGTCCGTCCGTTCGTAAAGGCGTCAACATTTGCGACCACCCTAGCGTTCACCCTAATGGTCAAGTTTATTTCTCAAGAACTATAAAGTAGAAGTAAAACAAAGATCAGGAATCGATACAATTAACTTACTCCACCCATCAAAGACACCAAAGGGAAAGAAACACAAACATTAAGCGACCAGACCATAATGGAAACCTAAACAAAGGAAGGCCATAAGGACTGTTACTTTCCCACAAAATGGCCATATGGCCATCCAAAATAAAAAGACACAAGTGATACACACAGTAAGTAACAAACAAGAACATAAATGAATCGCCACAGCGATATATAAAAGCTTCATTAATGATACTTGGTACAAACTTGTGTCTTAGGATGGCAACTTACATGCAAGCATCCATATTTGACCTTGACCTACATTTTATGGTTCACTGACTTTGTAAAATATTGCAACCACCCTAGCGTTCACCCTAATGGTCAAGTTTATTTCTCAAGAACTATAAGAGCTTCATTAATGATACTTGGTACAAACTTGTATCTGGGGATGACAACTTACAAATTCTTCTGATACCGAGACCCCGTTTTTGGATTTACATCTACCAATTGTAGATGGATTTGTTTCGTGCAAAATTTATGATAAACGCGATGACTTTGATTTTGAGATTGTAAATTTTCCTTTTTTGGATGGTGATGTTCCTCGTGCGCCATCCTATGGCGTTTATATTTCGCAATTAATTCGATTTGCTAGAGTGTGTAGTCATGTAACTGACTTCAACACTCGTAATAAATTATTAACGGCTAAACTCCTTTATCAGGGTTATCGGTACCATAAACTACGCAAAGCCTTTTCAAAATTTTATAGACGCCATTCTGATTTAATTTCAAAATTCAATATTGGACTTAAATCTCTTCTGCAACAAGGTCTATTGGAACCCGAATTTTATGGTGACTTAGTATATAAATTCAGAAAAATATATAACCGCAATGACTTCAGCACCCAATTTCGTAAAATCATTCTTCGATATAAAAAGATTGGGTACAACATGGATATTATACGACAGACTGCATGCATGGTAGTTAACCCAATCACGGTTGGCAACTTTGCTTCGCTCTTTAATTGCACGCCGGTGGGTCAGGCCTCAGATTCTATGACGGCTCCAACGTAAAGGCTTATTGAAAATTAGAGAGATAATGTCGGTTGGTGCCTTCATGCGGACTGAACAAATTATTTGTCTAAATCGCGACGGAAGTAAGGGCGAGGATTGTGGCCACGTAAAATCGATTTAAGCCCCCCAGTGGAAATCTTCCACTGACCGTTCCAAGGCGGCTCTTCTGTGGCGAATTATTTATGTTGTTGTTTGTTACTTGCTGTGTGTATCACTTGTGTCTTTTGGTTTTGGATGGCCATATGGCCATTATGTGGGAAAGTAACTGTCCTTATGGCCTTCCTTTGTTTAGGTTTCCATTATGGTCTGGTCGCTTAATGTTTGTATTTCTTTCCCTTTGGTGTCTTTTATGGGTGGAGTAAGTTAATTGTATCAATTCCTGATCTTTGTTTTACTTCTACTTGGAAACTATTTGAGGGCCACTGATGAGACCCTAGTGGTAGTGCAAGAGCTAGAATTTGCAATAAACCGTGCTTTGTAAGGTTTTTTATGAAGTTTTGGTAACCAGTATAGCGTAGAAATCTTGTCTTGGCCTTCGTTAACACACACTGCAAACTTGGTGGCTGAAAGACAAACATGTTTATCTACTATAGCTCTCTCTTCAGCTAAAGGCTGAAGTTCATAGGCCTTAGTATCACCAAGCTCCTGCTTAAGGGTGTTAACATAGTGGAGCCGTCACACAACGACGACGTTGTTAGCGGCCTTGTCTGCAGGGGCCAAAACAAACTTCTTATGAAATTCTTGAAAACCTAGTTTAAGATGACGTAAAGACGTCTTGGGCTTAGGAGGTAATAAGTTAGTATTTTCAGAATAGAAAGAAATGCGTTTATTCACTAGTTTTAAAATGCTAAGTTTCCAGTCCTTAAGGGCTTTATGCTCAACATACTCTCGCTTACACCATCGATTACCGAATTCATTCAAGGAAGCAGCGATTTCATCTCTACATTTACTGAAATCAATTTTAGAAGGAAACCGATATTTCGGTCCTTTAGAAATTATATTCCTTATCCTAGAATCAGGAATAATTTTCAAATTGCCAGTAATTACATGACCAGCAGCAGGATAGCAATACTTTGAGTTTTTACAATCACATGAATCAGGAGTATTAGTATCAATATCAAGATCTGAAACAAGTTTATTGAAATTAAAAATGATAGATCTAACAGGTTTGTTATATTTATAGCAAATTATAGGTGTTTCAGTATTTTGAAAATCAGCAGGAATGGAAGAAAGCACCGATCTCTCACGGAAGATACTGGGCAAATCTATAAAATCCATACCCTTATTAATGAAGGATATTTTGAAGAAATGGCGTTTATGATTAATTTCAGAATCAATGTAAGGACGGAGAGTATGCTGAGTATAGCCTCTAGTTAAGAGAGCCGCATCATATAACTGATGAGAACCATCGTAGAATTTATTCGCCTCGGTGTCCAGAAGACGTAAAACAGAAACGGGTAATGAACTTAAAAATGAAAGCATAGAGTGGCGTCCATGATTTAATAATATAACTGACAGTCACTTCAGTCTAGTATTGTTTCGTTTAAACGCACGTGATTTACGTTTAAAGTTACCATTTTTCCTGGTGCCGTGAGATCTAGTTCTGCGTTTTCGACATTCCAGGAGTGAGAAAATATCAAAGTCCGGCATTCTGGAAATATTACCCTCATGATAAATGTTGTCATTAAATCCCAGTGGAAAAAGGGTCTGTAAAAATTTAATCCATTTCAGTTCAGCTTCATGTCTTTTGATTATTTTGAATATAGATGTAGAATTTGCATCGTAATAAAGTTTTTCCACTGGTTGTATTACAATGTTATTTACAGAATGACCTGTACGTCGAAAGTGACGGTACAAGAAAGTGTCAGTTTTCTTAGGCTTAAAGGAACTCTTAAAGGAACTCATTTTTTATTTTATTTGCCTTCACTGCAGCTGGTGTTGTGCCGTGTGGCGGCCGTAAAACGTCTCCCCGTACATCAACCATAGTGCAGTTTATATTTTACTTTTGGTCCTTTGAGATCAGCGTGAATATTCTGAGAAATCGGAAATAAATTATTGATTTAGACTCATATTCCAGACAGGTTTTTAATTATTTGGACCCCATTTGATTTATATCAGTCTTTGAATCGACTGCCTATTCGAAATTCGCAAAATTGCAGTATGTTTCCTCTGGCTTCCTTTGCCGGATCATTACAGGGTCACTGATGAGGCTTCATTAGCCGAAACTACGTAGTGTGTCCCATCTTCTTTCTTATGAATGTTTTCATTGCTCTTAAAGGAACTCATTTTTGATTTTTATTTGCCTTCACTGCAGCTGGTGTTGTGCCGTGTGGCGGCCGTAAAACGTCTCCCCGTACATCAACCATAGTGCAGTTTAGATTTTACTTTTGGTCCTTTGAGATCAGCGTGAATATTCTGAGAAATGGGAAATAAATTATTGATTTAGACACATATTCTAGACAGGTTTTTAATTATTTGGATCCCATTTTGATTTATATCAGTCTTTGAATCGACTGCCTATTCGAAATTCGCAAAATTGCAGTATGTTTCCTCTGGCTTTCTTTGCCGGATCATTACAGGGTCACTGATGAGGCTTTATTAGCCGAAACTACGTAGTATGACCCATCTTCTTTCTTATGAATGTTTTCATTGCTCTTAAAGGAACTCATTTTAGATTTTTACTTGCCTTCACTGCAGCTGGTGTTGTGCCGTGTGGCGGCCGTAAAACGTCTCCCCGTACATCAACCATAGTGCAGTTTATATTTTACTTTTGGTCCTTTGAGATCAGCGTGAATATTCTGAGAAATCGGAAATAAATTATTGATTTAGACTCATATTCTAGACAGGTTTTTATTAAGGCCCCCCAGTGGAAATCTTCCACTGACCGTTCCAAGGCGGCTCTTCTGTGGCGATTTATTTATGTTGTTGTTTGTTACTTACTGTGTGTATCATTTGTGTCTTTTAATTTTGGATGGCCATATGGCCATTTTGTGGGAAAGTAACTGTCCATATGGCCTTCCTTTGTTTAGGTTTCCATTATGGTCTGGTCGCTTAATGTTTGTATTTCTTTCCCTTTGGTGTCTTTTATGGATGGAGTAAGTTAATTGTATCAATTCCTGATCTTTGTTTTACTTCAACTTTTAATTATTTGGACCCCATTTTGATTTATATCAGTCTTTGAATCGACTGCCTATTCGAAATTCGCAAAATTGCAGTATGTTTCCTCTGGCTTTCTTTGCCGGATCATTACAGGGTCACTGATGAGGCTTTATTAGCCGAAACTACGTAGTATGTCCCATCTTCTTTCTTATGAATGTTTTCATTGCTCTTAAAGGAACTCATTTTTGATTTTTATTTGCCTTCATTGCAGCTGGTGTTGTGCCGTGTGGCGGCCGTAAAACGTCTCCCCGTACATCAACCATAGTGCAGTTTATATTTTACTTTTGGTCCTTTGAGATCAGCGTGAATATTCTGAGAAATCGGAAATAAATTATTGATTTAGACTCATATTCTAGACAGATTTTTAATTATTTGGACCCCATTTTGATTTATATCAGTCTTTGAATCGACTGCCTATTCGAAATTCGCAAAATTGCAGTATGTTTCCTCTGGCTTTCTTTGCCGGATCATTACAGGGTCACTGATGAGGCTATATTAACCGAAACTACGTAGTATGACCCATCTTCTTTCTTATGAATGTTTTCATTGCTCTTAAAGGAACTCATTTTTGATTTTTATTTACTCATTCTACGATAATGCTCGTTCAATCTAGTTTTAAGCATGTGGCTAGTTTGACCGACGTACTGCATATTACAGTTTGCAGCACGTCAAGTAATTAGATAAATTAAATCTGTAGACTGTCATGTCAAATCAGACATGTTAACTACAGAGAAGCGTCTACCGTTTACAGATGAAGTAACGGTAGACGCAGTGCTTAAATGCGAACAACATCTGCACCTCTTGGCATTGCACTTAGAAATACTAGGATACATTCCACTTCTTTTCCACGGATTAGTATATTTTCGAAGGATGGGCGATTTGAGAGGAGATAGTCTTATACGAAGACTACTCCCAAAAACATTGGTATTGCCTGCTCCTTTGATATTAACTGAAGTTACCGGAAGACAAATTTAAGGGTCTAACCAATACCGAAGGCAACATAGTATTAAAGTTCTTAATAGAATAGGGAATCCGTACAGAAGAAGCAGAGTGTAACCTAAGGGGTGATATTGATATTTTAAATGTATTTGTAATACTCATTTTGGTTAATAAGGTTGTGAAACCGTCAAAACTAAAGCGATGTTCATACCGGTTATTAAATAAATAAATAAAACAGCATATAAAATTACTGAAGAAGATTCCTTCGAATAGAAGGAAGGTACAACAAAAGCCCACAAAACATCCTAGTCTACTTAAAGTACAGGGATGTCAAACAAGCAGTTGTTATACAACGAGGAACGAACACCGGTTTAATAATGACCTTCAACAGGTATCTAAAGGATGTCAATTGATGGAACAGTGAAAAGCAATTGTATAAGCAATCCCTGAGGATTGGAAAAATAAGAGCATTAAATGCATGTACGGGGAGACCTTTTACAGCCGCCACACGGCACAAACAAAGCAGCCCTGATATGCAAAGTCGAAGTAAAACAAAGATCAGGAATTGATACAAATAACTTACTCCACCCATAAAAGACACCAAAGGGAAAGAAATACAAACATTAAGCGACCAGACCATAATGGGAACCTAAACAAAGGAAGGCCATAAGGACAGTTACTTTCCCACAAAATGGCCATATGGCCATCCAAAACCAAAAGACACAAGTGATACACACAGTAAGTAACAAACAACAACATAAATAAATCGCCACAGAAGAGCCGCCTTGGAACGGTCAGTGGAAGATTTCCACTGGGGGGCTTAAATCGATTTTACGTGGCCACAATCCTCGCCCTTACTTCCGTCGCGATTTAGACAAATAATTTGTTCAGTCCGCATGAAGGCCTCCTAACTCATCAGTGCAACATCTCCGTGAACACAAAAATCAAAGAACCACAGAGGTGAGACAACGGTGAGGACTCGACAGCAAGAAACCACTGAAATGCTGGAGCAAAAGAAAACCAACAGTTAGACTCCGATGAGCCCGACCAGAGACAGAGCATCAGGCACCAACCAACATTATCTCTCTAATTTTCAATAAGCCTTTACGTTGGAGCCGTCATAGAATCTGAGGCCTGACCCACCGGCGTGCAATTAAAGAGGGAAGCAAAGTTGGCAACCGTGATTGGGTTAACTACCATGCATGCAGTCTGTCGTATAATATCCATGTTGTACCCACTCTTTTTATATCGAAGAATTATTTTACGAAATTGGGGGCCAAGCCTGCCCAGACAAAGCGGTGCGAGTCGGACCGGCCATGCTGATAAACCCTCGAGGTTTCATTGGTCGACAGGGCTTGAGATGTCATTTCATCTCAATGTCGGATAAAAGTCCCTCAAAATTGGAAGCGACGTCTCCAAAATGACATTCAAAGTGTTGACGGGGACGTTAAACATAAAATCAAACAAACAAATGTCTTTTTTGAATTAATCGTACCCCCATTGCAGGCATGGTTCTTATTGTGGTAAGTTTTAATATTATAGCTTACAGATTTAAGTATAAAGCTGTTTGATTGTTTCGGGTTGGTTTAAGGACACGTCAACCCTCGTCGGTCATTTTTGTCATCTCTAAGCGAAAGGTAGAAAAGAGATAAAAGTTAGTTCCATTAGGGTCTGTTGCTTCATGTCTGTGTTTCTTTCCCTTTGGGTCTCTGATGGGAGCTGTGGGTTAATTGCATCGATTCGTGATCATTGCCTCCACTTCTACTTAGTATGGAATTGAGGGAGAGAGGAGAAAGAGGAACATGTTTTGAAGTGAAACTGAACCTGATATTTCCCCGAATGGACCCTCCGTCATCGAACGGGTGGCTGTGCTTTGCTTCGACGTCAGATTGTTGTATAGTCCTCAACATTGATTCGTGTTTTTTTTTAAATAGAAGTAGAGGCAATAATCAGGAATCGATACAATTAACCCACAGCGCCCAACAGAAACACCAAAGGGAAAGAAATACAAACATGAAGCAACAGACCCTAATGGAAACATCAATAGCGGAAAGCCAAAAGGACAATTACTTTCCAACGAAATGGCCAATAGGCTATCCAAAATAAAATAATGTAAACCACACAAACACCCAAAGACAAATCATAACAAAAATAAACCGCAACAGAAGAACCGTCTTGGAACGGTCAGAGGAACCGAATTCCACTGGGAGGCTTAAATCGATTTTACGTAGCCACAATCCTCAACCTTACTTCCGTCACGATTAAGACAAATAATTTGTTCAGTCTGCATGAAGGCCTCCTGACTCATCAATGCAACGTCTCCATGAACACAAAAATCAAACAACAACAGAGGTGAAACAACGGTGAGGACTCGACAGCAAGAAACCACTGAAATGCTGGAGCAAATGAAAACCAACAGTTAGACTCCCATGGGCCCGACCAGAGACAAAGCATCAGGTATCAACCAACATAAGCATTTACGCTGGAACCGTCATAGAATCTATGGCCTGGCCCACCCGCGTGCAATCAAAGAGTGAAGCAAAGTTGTCAAACTACCATGCATGCAGTCTGTCGTATAACATTTATGTTGTACCCGATCTTTTTATATCGAAGAATGATTTTACGAATTTTGGTGCTGATGTCATTGCGGTTATATATATTTCTGAATATATATACTAAGTCAACTAAAATTCGGGTTCCGATAGACCTTGTTGCAGAATATTGAATCCAATATTGTCCAATATTGAACTTTGAAATTAAATCAGAATGACGTCTATAAAATTTTAAAAGGCTTTGCGAAGTTAATGGTACCGATAACCCTGATTAAGAAGTTTAGCCGTTAACAATTTATTACGAGTATTGAAGTCAGTTTAACGGCTACACACTCTGGTAAATCAAATTAATTGGGAAATATAAACGCCATAGGATGGCGCACGAGGAACATCGCCATCCAAAAAAGGAAAATTTACAATGCCAAAATCAAAATCTTTGCGTTTATCATAAATTTTGCAAAAAACAGACCCATCTACAATAGATAGATGTAAATACTAAAACGGGACCTGGGTAAATCTACTTGATCGTATTCCTATATTCGTTATTGTGAATCACTGTTGAGATGGTTATCCTCCATGCTGATCAATTTGTTATTGTTATTATATTCAACTGAAGGCAGGGGTTGAAATTCATTAATGCAGGAGTTGAAGCCTCCAGTAGTTTTACTACCAATCGTCCAAATGCAGTCGTTGTTTTTGAAGTGTCTTATTTGTTAATTGGCTTTGTGCTGTTATGTCCATGTTTCGTTTGATGTTTTTTTTTTTTTTTTTTTTGTTTACCACCCCTTCGTTTACAGTCTTTAGGTGACTTGAGATGGCAGCGTTTTTTGATTGTGACTTTTACTGAGTGATATTTTCTGACTATTTCAAAAGTGCGAATAAATGTAAATATAAAACCGTTTATATACAAATGGTTACATTTAGTTGGCTTATATGGCATATAATGTCATGACTCTTTGTAACTTTAATACCAGCCTCGGCCCTTATATACCCTTGTCAGAACTTCATCATATGCTCTACCATGCTCACGTAGAATAAAAGTATAAGTCCTGTAAAGAAAAACTATTAAGTGTTGTCCCTCGGCAAGGAAATGACAGTCTCGTTTTCAAACTATTCCAGTCACATTTTCAGCAATAAATCGCGTTAGACTAAATATTAAGAAAACTCACAAATGAATCCTTTGCTTCCCTTATGGATGTTTTAATTTCATATATGTTATGTTCCAGGTGAAATGTTTGAATCCAAGAAAAGGAACTGCGATAATTTTCTTCACTGGATGCCACGTCAATTTTCGTTTAAAGCACAGGACAATACAAACATCTTCATGAGAGGAAATAAAGATACCAAAATGCTTGCTTGCAAGGATGGTGCACGATGTATAGCAAAGGAAGATATCTTCACTTTAATAGGTAATATTTTTTCATTTTTATTTTCAATCTGTTTATTTCACTAGATAAATATTTGTTAATGATTTTCCTTTGATAAATCAATTTCTGAGTAGTCGTTTATCATTCAAAAATTAATTCTGAAAAATGACGTTACTGAATAGAATTGAAGGCAATGATAAGGAATCGATACAATTAACTCACAACTCCCATCAGAGACACCAAGGGAAAGAAACACATCACTAGCGGAATCCCAAAAGGACATTTAGTTTCCCCAAAAATAGCCAATTGGCTATCCAAAGCAAAATAATATAAGCAATACACACACTCAAGGACAAGCAATAACAAAAATAAACCAATACAGAAGAACCGCCTTGGAACGATCTGTGAAACGAATTCCACTAGCGTGGGAGTGGGAGCTTAAATCGATTGTACGTGGCCACAACCCTCGCAATTACTTACAACTCTATTGCGTCCACCTGACGAATTGTTTATCGTTATTTCTTGCACACCAGACAAGAAAATCCATGATTTTACCCTGGGATAGAAATTAATGTTCTGACCCTGGTGTTCCGACCCAAAATCGAATATAATCGCGTGTTTGACAAATGCACTGGTTGATTACAACCTCGTTTGTGTCGTCGTTAAGTTTGACGTCATGCACGTTACGTGACGTCACTAAGCATTCCTGTAGTGTCATCACAATATGGCGGACGTTGGTAACCGAAGTGACTGCAGCATTAAAAATCCGCGCAAAAATGGGAGGTATATGCAAGAAATAGAATCCTATATGGGTGTGAGGGGTGGATATAAAAACCTGTCCCTTGGGATCACTGTCCGGCATCACTCGGCAAGCCTGGTGATGTCGGACAGTGTCCCTCGGGACGGATTTTTCCATCCACCCCCACACCCATATAATATTCTTATAATCTGTTTGACGGCAATATCGCATGATCGCTCTTTTTTTTTTGTAACAAGGAACCTGAATGTTTACGTTACTTCGTATATAAATTAAGAAAATAAAATATGCTTGCAATGATTTCAGTTCCCAATTTCTTAAAACCATTCTCTGATATATATAAAAAGGTTTGGATGCAACATAACTGTTGTTTGTTTGTTTGTTTAATTTGAGGTTTAACGTCTCCGTCAAAACTGTAAAGGTCATTTTGGAGACGTTGCTTCCAATTTTGTGGGACTTTTACCCCGACATTGAGATGAAATGACCTCTCAAGCCCTGCCGCCCAATGTAACCAATAGGGTTTATAAGCATGGACGGTCCGACTCGCACCGCTTTGCCTGGGCAGGCTTAGATCCTCTAAGTGGTTTACCAGTACTCGTGTGCAGGTCAGTTTCAGCTCTGCGTGGAAGCCTCATGCAGCCCATCTATTTCTTCAAGCCCCGATGGGCGGGGGCCGAACATAACTGTTGTACGACTGTTGTACGACATACGGCATGCATGGAAGTAGTTATGGCAGCCCATTAGTACATTGTATTTATTCCATTATGTCTGCTTGGAATGTATCGAACCCACAATGGTTCATATTGTGGTGTTTGTATATTATAGCTAACATATTTATGTAAACAATTGATTGATTGTTTTGGCTTGGTTTAACGAGAAGTCGACCCTCATGGGTCATTTTGTGTCGTCTCCTAGCGAAAGGGAGAGAAAGAGATAGAAGAAATAGAATAGGAGATGATATTGAGGGACAGAGGAGAAAAGGGGAAATGAATGGAAGTGTAGAAACAGACGAAATAACAACATTATCCCTCTACCTTTACCTACTGCAAAGACAGCAGGCCTTGTTCACCTGTAAGCCAATATCAGTTTGACGCCCCAGTGATGCAAGGTACACGCAACCTTTGCCTCACCCAACCACGCCCGGATTAAAAATACAAGCTGGTCAAATATAAGATTACAGATGCTACAAGTATTTGCCGCTAAAGTTTGATAATTTTCCTCCGATTGGGTAGTGATACTGATCAGGAATCAATAAAATAACTTAAGCATCACATCAAAGACCCCAAAGGAAATGAGAAACAAACATAACACAAATTTCGCATAATGTAAGCGTCACAAGCGGAAAGCCAAAAGGACAGATATGTTCCCCAAAGGCTCATACGGTTATCCAAAATAAAACAAAATGCAATACATTCATACAAAGACAAACCATTGCAAAAATAAACCGCAACAAAAGGGATTGGGGTGGGGTAGTGTACATCCCTTAAACAAAATAATCGTCAAGTTAATACATTAGGTCAATGTACTTTGAGAGTTCAAATTTCAAAGTAGAAGTAAAACAAAGATCAGGAATCGATACAATTAACTTACTCCACCCATCAAAGACACCAAAGGGAAAGAAATACAGACATTAAGCGACCAGACCATAATGGAAACCTAAACAAAGGAAGGCTATAAGGACAGTTACTTTCCCACAAAATGGCCATATGGCCATCCAAAATTAAAAGACACAAGTGATACACACAGTAAGTAACAAACAACATAAATAAATCGCCACAGAAGAACCGCCTTGGAACGGTCAGTGGAAAGATTTCCACTGGGGGGCTTATGTCGATTTTACGTGGCCACAATCCTCGCCCTTACTTCCGTCGCGATTTAGACAAATAATTTGTTCAGTCCGCATGAAGGCCTCCTAACTCATCAGTGCAACATCTCCGTGAACACAAAAAATCAAAGTACCACAGAGGTGAGACAACGGTGAGGACTCGACAGCAAGAAACCACTGAAATACTGGAGCAAAAGAAAACCAACAGTTAGACTCCGACTTCAAGTTGGCAAATATGTTCTATAAAAGGGTTATCCTTTGGGAAGCAAACAATACACCACAGAACTGGTAAATATGAAGTGTACATATTTTCTGGGACAGACTAGCTAGTTTCGTTCAAATAATTTCAAAATTCCAAAATGGAATCAATGATCCCAAAGGACAAGAAAATATAGACTACACTATGATGTAGGGTAGGGAGATTATTTATGGCCACCGCACGTTCCCAGACACCAGCTGTAGTGACGTTAGAGATGTTCAATAAAAGGGTTATCCTTTGGAAGCCAAGAATACACCACAGAACTGGGATATATGAATTGTACATGTTCTCTGGGCCAGACTAGCTAGTTTCGGCCAATTAGGCCTCATCAGTGACCCTCAAATATATTTAGAATTCCACAATGGAATCAATGATCCCTAAGGACAAGAAAATATAAACTACACTGTGATGTAGGGCAGTGACTTTTTACGGCCGCCATCCGTTCTCAGACACCAGCTGTAGTGACATTAAATATGTTCTATAAAAGGTTATCCTTTTGAAGCAAAGAATACACCACAGAACTGGAAAATATGAAGTGTTCATGTTATCTGGGCCAGACTAGCTAGATTGGGCCAATTTGGCCTGATCAGTGACCCTCAAATATTCTAAAAATTCCATAATTGAATCAATGATACGAAAGGACAAAAAACATAAACGTCACTATATTCCGTTTAAGCACTTGAGCCGAAGGCTCATATGATAGCTTATAGTACGGCAAGGCTCTGTTGTTCTGCCTGTCCCCTCTCTTGTCTGTCGACTGTAAACATTTTTAAACATCTTCTTCTCTAAAACCACTAAGCCGATTTAAGTCAAGTTTCATGCAATGCATCCGTAGGATAAGGAAACGAGTAATTGTTTTTTGCGGGATCCAGGTCACTTGACCATAATGGCGGTTATGCTCATATCAGGTAAAAACTTTCAAAAGTCTTCTTCTCTGGAACCAATACGCTGATCGACTTGAAACTTGATGTGTAGTATTTGGTACTCAAGCCAATGACAGTTTATTCAAATCAAGCTATCGGAGGCTTTACCTATGGCACCGATTTGTTTTTGTTTTGTGTGTTTTTTTTTTTTTTTTTTTTTTTTTTTTTTAGTTTTTTTTCGAGCCAGACATGGCGGACACTGGAGTGAATGCCACACCAGACGGTGACATTTGCGATGCAAGTACATATCATTATGATCTGTCTGTCACCGGTCTGCTCTAATATGTTTCTAGTTTATACATGTAAACACGCAGAAAACAAAATGAACAATTCTAAAGGTGTCAATGCTTATTTATTAGATGATAAGGATGGAAATGAAGTAGATGATTGTCAAGTAGAAGAAGGAGATCACAGACAAGTCACATATGTGATGTATCACTTAGAAGAGATATCACATATACGTTGTATCACTTAGAAGAGGGTTTAGCTTACAAAGAATAGAATCGCAGTATAAATACATGTAAATGATTCATTAAATATTCTACATAGGCATACACATATGGCTTCCAGTTCATAACATTCCGGACAGAACCGCTAAAGTCCGCAATCACAGTTTTAACATGGACCGATGTGTTCAAGCACGGTACATGCCATCTCTCATATGGTGCACATAAGCTGCACATAATTTGTTCAGATACATAGCTATAGCAACTGAAATAACAACAACAATAATCATTGAATCACTTCCACTGAGTATTCACTCATGAAGGAAAATGCTCCTTCGGTTGCATGTATCTGTTCAGCCTAATGGTATAGTTTCAATAGGCTCAGACAGGAGAAGGGCGAATTTAAGTTTTATCTTGCTACTGCTTTAAATTTGTAAGTTTACGCTAGCAGTGTAGATTTCACTTACTGAACATGTCTTTGTCAGTGACAAAAACTTGAATAGGTTGATAGATTGCAACAATAATAGTGGATCTCGATCTGCAGAATTTACCTGTTTAATTTCTATCCAACATCATTTTATTCAGTAATAGAATGCACAGATACTATTTAAGTATGAAGATTTAAAGACTATAACAAAGCTTGTTATAGATTTGTCACAATGAAAGAAATAGCTATTGATCTTTAACAGCACAGCTGGTGGTCTTATTTAATCATGTCAGCCACCTGGTAAAGCAGAAACAAAAAAAAAAGGTAAGATAAGTGTTTTTTTTTGTCAAACTTCGACGGCCAGTTTAGATGCCATTTTGTATGTGTGGAATATGTTCTATAAAAGGATTATCCTTTGGAAGCAAGGACTACACCACAGAAATGGAAAATATTAAGTGTAATTTTCTTTCTGGGCCAGGCTAGCTAGTTTCGGCCAATTAGGCCTCATCACTGACCTTCAAATATTTTCAAAATTTCACAATGGAATCAATGGTCCCGATGGACAAGAAAATGTAGACTACACTATAATGTAGGGCAGGGAGACTTTTTACGGCCGCCACACGTTCCCAGACACCAGCTGTAGTGGCGTTAAATATGTTCTATAAAAGGGTTATCCTTTGGAAGCAAGGACTACACCACAGAAATGGAAAATATGGAGTGCACGTTTTTTCTTGTCCAGACTAGCTATTTTCGGCCAATTAGGCCTCATCAGTGACCCTCAAATAATTTCAAAATTCCACAATGAAATCAATGATCTCAAAGGACAAGAAAATATAAACTACACTATAATGTAGGGCAGGGAGACTTTCTACGGACTACAAATATAATTATCATATAACAGTATTAAAAAGTCTTGAAATAAATAATTTTAGGAGCACGGACAAGTCAGAAGTAATTTTCCTGCAGCCTGAGTTGTCAACATGGAAAATAAAGGGTACAAAGCACAGGAAAACGCTTCAAAATTCCCATCCATATACATATCTGGCCGGATTTATCTATATTCATACAACAATAGTGCAGGCAATGATCAGGAATCGATACAATAAACCAATACATCCCAGCAGGGACACCAAAGGGAAAAAACACAAACATTGAATAACCAGACTCTTATGGAAACACCAAAAGCGGAAAGCAAAAAGGACATTTACTTTCCAACAAAATGGCCAATTGACTATCCAAAACAAAAATATATATGCGATACACACACTCAAAGACAAATCATGACAAAAATAAACCGTGTCCGAAGAACCGCCTTGGAACGGTCAGTGAAAAGAATATACTTGAGGGGGGGATTTTACGCGGTCGTAAACCCTTTCCTTACTTGCGTCGCGATTAAGACAAATACTTTATTCAGTCCGAATGAAGGCTTCTTTACTCATTAGTGCAGCATCTCGGAAAAAACACAAAAATCAAACAAATACAGAAATGAGTCAACGGTGAGGACGCGTGAGCTAGCACCACTGAAATGCTCTAGCAAAAGAAAACTAACAGTTAGACTCGGATGGAACCAACCAGAGACAGAGCATCAGGCACCAACCAGCATTACATAAAATTAAAATTTTAATTGTCAGTAAGTTTTTGCGCTGGAGCGGTCATAGAATCTGAGGTCTTACCCTTCGGCGTGCAATTAAAGAGGAAGCAAAGCTATCAACCGTGATTGTATTGCCTACCATGCATGAGGGGGTCGTAGGACATTTATTTTATACCCAAGCCTTTTATATCGAAGAAAGTTTTTTTTTTTTAAAATGAGTGCTGAAATCATTGCAAGTGTATATTTTTATTAATTTATACTTACTCACCATAAAATATGGGTTCCTATATACCTTATTGCAGAAGAGATTTAAGTCCAATGTTGAATTTTGAAATTAAATCCGTAGGATGTCTATAAAATTGAAAAAAAGGCTGCGTAGTTTCTGATACCGATAACCCTGATCAAGAAGATTAGCAATTAACAATTCATTACAAGTGTTGAAGTCACTTACATGACTAGCCACTGGCAAATTGAATTAAACGCCCTAGGATGCCGCACGAGGAACATCACCATCCATGAAAGGAACATTTACAATCTCATCATAAATTTCATAAATATCATAAAGGACTTTCAAAAACCATCGCATTTACCATACATTTTGCAGGAAACAGATCAATATACAAAGATAAACCTAAATTCAAAACCGGGGCGTCGGTATCAGAAGAATGTGCTTTATTTAAGTTACGTCCTTGGGGGTAAATATGACTGATCAAACCATCGAAAAAGGTATTTTCAATATTTCATAAATTATCCAAATGTCTAGCTAAAGGATTCAATGTTTTCATATTGGTTTTCACCGGAAAGGGACATCATGAATATGTTCTATAAAAGGGTTATCCTTTGGAAGCAAGGAATACACCACAGAACTGAAAAATAAGGAGTGTGTATGTTTTCTGGGCCGGACTAGCTAGTTTCGGCCAATTATGCCTCATCAGTGACCCTCAGATATCCCCAAAATTCCACAATGGAATCAATGATCCCAAAGGACAAGAAAATATAATCTACACTATGAAGTCTCTTTCATAACAAAACAAGAACAGATCAGCCACAAGGGGTACGCAATTTGTACACATCGAAATACCCACAATTTGTCAGAATAATTTAGTACAAAATCTTATGCAAACTAGTAAGAAAAGTTCACTCACAATCAAAAGACCACAATCGAAGAACGCCACCGTCTCAAGTCACCCATAGAAAGTGACACAGAGGCACACAAAAACAGACGAAACATTAACCAGCGGTACAAAGCCAATTAGCAGTTAAGACACTGCAAAAAAGCGACCGTCTTGGGACGGTAAATAGTGTCAAGCAGAAAGGTGCAAGCGTCACACTCGTTCTGACACGAACCTCATCCTCTACGCTACATTTTGACAATTGGTCAGTGAGTAGGACCGTCCATGCAAATAAGTAGAAGTAAAAGAAAGACCACGAATCGATACAATTAACTTACTCCACCCATCAAAGACACCAAAGGGAAAGAAACACAAACATGAAGCGACCAGACCATAATGGAAACCTAAACAAAGGATGGCCATAAGGACAGTTACTTTCCCACAAAATGGCCAAATGGCCATCCAAAATAAAAAGACACAGGTGATACACACAGTAAGTAGTAACAAACAACAACATAAATAAACCGCCACAGAAGAACCGCCTTGGAACGGTCAGTGGAAAGAAGTCCGTTTGTGGGGGGGGGGGGGGGGGGGTAAATCGATTTTACATGGCCATAATCCGCCCTTACCTCTGTCGCGGTATACACTAATTTTGTTTAGTCCGCATGAAGGCTTCCTAACTCATCAGTGTAACATCTCCGAGAACATACAAATAAAAAAACTACAGAGATGAAACAAGATTGAGGACTCGACAGCATGCAACAACATAATTGCTGGAGCAAAAGAAAACCAACAGTTAGACTCCGAGGGGCCGGACCAAAGACGGAAAAGCCCTATTGGCTTCATTTGGCGACAGAGCTTGAGATGACATTTCATTTCAATTTCGGGTAAAGGAAGAAACGTCTCTAAAATTACCAACAGTGTTGATGGGGACGTTAAACCCATTTCAAACAAAACCATGGATTATTTAATTGAAATATTATGGTATCATAAAATTAATAGAAGCAGAATATGGTTTTAAGGAAATTCGTTACAAGTGTTTGTTGTCACTATGACGGCGTTTTATTTGTTTAATCCAGAACCAGAAATTCACAAGATGATTCGGCTTGACCCTGAACTTGATAATTATGTTGAACTCTACGCCCGTGATAACAACCCTCTCCCAGTGTATACGCTCTATGAAGACATGTTTGTTATTGAGGCTTCGGGAATAATAAAGTTCTGGGTCGAAGATGATACCGAAATGACAGCTTTAAAACGACCAATTGGAGGTAGCGTGAAGGTTAAACATTTTTAAACAAGTAACATCTTCAAAAAGAAGACTAGCAGTTGTGAAAGTTACAACCTAATTAACTCGAACATGGATGGCCCATTAACCTAGACGAATGCCTACTCTGTCTCTGCTCGGGCTCATCGGAGTGTTACTGTTGGTTGTCTTTTGCTCCAGCATTTAAGTAGTTTCTTGCTGTTGAGTCATCACGTTGTTTCATCTCTGTTGTTGTTTGATTTTTGTGTTCACGGAGATGTTGCACTGATTAGTTAGGAGGCCTTCATGCCAACTGAACAAATTAATTTTCTAAATCGCGACGGAAAAAAGGCGAGGATTGTGGTCACATAAAATCGATTTAAGACCAACGCCCCCCTCCCCCCCCCCCCCCCCATGTGAAATTCGTTTCACCGATCGTTCCAAGGCGGTTCTTCTGTCACGTTTTTTTTTTTTTTTTTTTTTTTTTGTTATGGCTTGTCTTTGAGTGTGCGTATCGCTTATATAATTTTGTTTTTTAATGCCAATTGGCCATTTTGTGGAAAAGTAACTGTCATTTTGGCTTTCCGCTATTGATGTTTCCATAAGGGTTTAGTTGTTTTATGTTTGTGTTTCTTTCTCTTTGGTGTCTCTGATGGGAGCTGTGGGTTAATTGTATCGATTCCTGAGCATTGCCTTCACGTCTACTTTTCTCTTGCGTCCCTAGGGAATTCTTTCATTACAACCAGCTACCATTTATTAAGACTCTTATGAGTACAAACAACATACCTACCTTTATTTTATAGAAAGCTTTGTTTATACTGTGGTGTTACGTCCCCGTCAACACTATTAATGTCATTTTGGAGACCGTGCTTCCAGTATTGTGGGACTTTTATTTACTCGACATTAAGATGAAATATCCTAAATTTATCACCGTCGATGCGGTTCTAATGAGCACCCAAATCTATGTTTTGAGCAGATTTAGCAAAACAATCATAATCGTTATCTGAATGTTGCCATTCTTGTCGTAAAACTTTCAATATATTTGAATAGGTCCATTTTCGTAATGGTTCGTTGTCATGTTGAAATATACCGTTTGAAAAATTTCCATGTTTGAACACACTTGATCTCTACATAAATTCTTTACTTTTAGCCATGAAGCTGAGTGCGATTAACAGCCGTTGTTCCATCTCAAACCATGATACCGTTACCTCCCAAGCGGGCATGGTGTATTACGTAACATGCAACGCGTCTTTCTTCTATCCTACGCCATATAATGTCACTGTTACATGTGGGTTTACGGCGTCCCGCAAAACCCCATGCTGACAAGACAACCGAGCGTGATCCCTGACAGGTTACGGGCAGCTGTGGGGTAAGGCACAAGAATGATATCATATGAATGACATGAATTATTTACAGTATCTATATACAACAATACCGACAAAAAACATCACATTTATTTGCTTCTATAGCCCATCCACGACGTCCGTCCCGAAGACAAAACAATGTTCTGTGCTCGGACCGGGGTGGCGTGAATGTCTACAGGAGCAAATAACAAAAACAACAACAAAAGAAGAAAAAGAAACAACACACACACAAAAAAAAACGCGACTGGCCAGATTATCAGTTCACTCAGGGTGAACCCTCTCGCGCGCTACTGTCGACCATACCGTCGACTAGTTTGTGGACCTTATTCTCGAACAAAAGGAATTATATTATTATCGATCAAAAACTTGAAGTCCCGGTAACTTCTATATCGTTTCAATCGACTCCAGGTTGTTTCCCACATTCTGTTTAATATGGCCTCGACGGTCTGCTATTTGTTTAGTCCGCCCTTGCTGGACTCGAAACCGATGGCGTCGTACCAGTACCTGTTTCTGTGTTGCAGGGAGCAGCAGGTCACCACATATTGTTGTGCCTGCAAATTACGATAATTTGACTAAGATACAGTTCACAAAACATACATGCTATATCATGATCCCCTTCCCGGAGAAGTAAGAATATGTCCATGCATATACCGTTATTGCGCATGCACCGACCAGACACAGAGGCTGATTAGTGCATGCGACAAATAACCGCACAACAGAACTCAACTTGACTGTGCATCAAATTATCAGCACCCAGCGCTGGACACAAGAATACTCAAAGTTTATGTTTCCTTACTGAGCACTACAGAAATCAATTAATGCTCACTACTACTGAGCATAATACTCATCAAGTTCGAGCTCACTACATTAGCACAGGTAAGAGGCAATTGAACAGACCACGCCGTTGCGCTACCTGGTCACAGTAGTAGTGAGCATTCGACAAAACTCGACTAGTCTGTCGACTTTATTGTCGATCACAAGGAATTATATTATTATCAATCAAAAACTTGAAGTCTCGGTAACTTCTACATCGTTGCAATTGACTCCAGGTTGTTTCCCACGACCTGTTTAATACATGTCCATACAAAAAAATGATATTAAACATAGATTTAACATACCTTTCAATATACTCTTTCATTTTCACGTCACGATGTTGTGTTCAACTGTTCGCACTTGACCTGCTGTTGAATAATGTTCGTTTTTCAGGGTATGTATGAATACTACCGGAAAATCATGCATACTCGTGCTAGCTTGCCAAAATCGTGGCAAAGTGAAGATACCGTCCACAATCATAGCCATATAGCAAAATCGAGTAGATAATTGATTTGCGTAAAAATAGTATTTCCCCTAGGGAAAAAATGATGAAACTTCCCTATAAATCAATGGTATAACTCCCGTCAAATCGAACACCCACAACATCGTGACTGGAATAAAAATTATGTATGGCACAAGTTTGCGGTTGGCGATTTTTAGGCACATTTTATAGAAATCAGCCTTATAGCGACCAACTGTATGGTAAAAAAATCTCCACAAACCACTCATGCATACATCGTATGATATGTGCATTAGTTGTGCATGGAGCAGCTCATTTTGACTACCGTATTTCATCCAAAATATTTCACTCGCACCGCCTTGCCATATACCTACTAAAATAATTTATATGTGCATAAGCACCAGAGAGGTTTCCTATTCCATCTCGTAACAATCACTTCCATCAGACGTGCACACATCAAAGCAAGACACATCTTTGAAAAAAAAAAAACTTCAGCCCACTAAAGTTTAGACGGCCCCCGCCCATAGGGGCTTGAAGAAATATATGGGTTGCATGGTGCTTCCACTCAGAGCTGAATCCGGCCCGCACACGAGTACTGGTAAACCGCTTAAATGATCTGAGCCTACCCAGGCAAAGTGGTGCGAGTCGGAACGTCCATGCTTAGAAACCTATTGGTTTCATTGGGCGACAGGGCTTGAGAAGTCATTTCATCTCAATGTCGGGTAAAAGTCCCACAAAATTGGAAGCAACGTCTCTAAAATGACATTTACAGTGTTGACCGGGACGTTAAAGTTCAAATCAAACAAACAAAAACTATCGTTTAGTTCCTCGTCGCTGTCCATTGTAGGAGTTGACGCCGATAACCTCTTGTTAGCACTGGGCCAATGTAGGGTCGTCTAATTTTGGTGTAAAACTATTGTAGACGACGTCATACCGTTCTGGCATGGAACGTTTGTAAAGGAAAAAAGCAACCTTGGTGTAAAAACAAACGCTTATTTAGGCGACAACATACGTGTTACTTGTAATACAGCAGAGACGTTGCCTTATATTGACTCAATCAAAATGATGCGCCTTCAGTGAATGAAAATTACTGCTTACGGTGGGAAACACTTTATTACTACCTTTAAACCCGTATACCCGATGTTACACGAAAGGTAAGAAGAAAAGCCTACGGTTTAGGCAATTCGCAGCAAATACATAAATGACATACAGAACACACACCCGTGACGTACACCGAGAATTCTGGCTTTAAACGTTGACGCCAGATATCAAAATATTACAAACCAAATATGGTGTTTCTCAAGTCTAACGTATATATTCAGCTGGCGTAGTGGGTAAGAGCGCTACCTCTTTAGCACTAGGTCTCTCAACGCTGTGGGTCCAAGCCTAGCTTTGGTCAAATGTGTGACGCCGAGTTCCACAATGTAAGTTCATTTGTTGTTTACGCCGGATACCTCGTTTGCGTCCAACTATGATCGGCTCAGTTTAACAGAACTTATCTTGAAGGGTTTTAAAAAACTTATATGACCAACAATTCGTACGAAACACATATCCATATGTGAAAAGTAGTGTTTTAAAACATAGCCTTGGCTCATGCACATGTAATTAGCACGGACGCCGTGGAATGCAGCACGGACACCATGGAATGCGGCGTCCTATCCATTTCCACTGTTTGCATCATATACTGGAACTTTTTAAACGAACTAGTCCAGCTTCCTCTTGAGAACCATTTTCTAGCCAACTACCAAGCGGTGATGCCATTGCCTTGATACTACGAGTACGAGCAAATGTATTTTCACTACATACATATAACTGTTATTGTAACTAATTTAAAATGTATACAGTGAAACTTTGACATCGCGAACAGGAACAGTTTGTTTATCATGGCTATTGCGAACAATTTCCTTGATAATAGTTCAAAAGCTGCAGATGTCCATATATACTGTTCACAAAATGTAGGGGATATTTTACTTTCAGGCTGAATATTGAGAAGTAAATAAAAAGTAACCTGGCCCAGCTGCATTTAATTCAAATATCAAATATCCATAAATTGAAACACACGTTAATTCCAGTGATCACGTCATTATATAGCGACACGGCGACTAATCTTCTAAGCCTCAACGCCATTTATCACAAGCCCTCAATTACGTGTTGGGCCGCCTCGATCGTCACAGCAGGCAATGCATCGTCGTCGCAAACTTCCAATTAGTCTACGAATCGTGAACTGAGGGATCCTTCGTCACTCTTCTTGAAGTGCTGCACCAAACTCACCCTGGGTCCTAGGAGGCGGTTCGCGGCTTCGACCCCGTTTCACGAGGATGTCCCATACGTGTTCGATGGGACATAAGTCTAGACTCATCGCAGGTCATGGTATTGTCCGAATATTTGAAGGTACTCAGTGACGGAGCGTGCCCGATCAGCCCAAGCGATATCGTCCTGAAAGATGAATCCGCGGCAGTGGTGTCGAGCAAACGGTATCACGTGAGGAGCCAGCGCGTTAGCATGATAGTACAGTTATGTAACTCTGCTTTGGCACATATGTAAGTCTTTTTTTTTCAAGTGATTGTGATTCCACCCAATACCATAACAGACCCTGCTACATATCGGTCACGAGCAACTGCACTGTTTGTCACTTACTCCTTTTGGGGTTTCCGGTACCATATGGGTTAATGTAGACCTAACGGCTGGGCAGGTTGATCCAATCTACAAATCTAACAGATTTTACTGTATAATCTTGCACTTGCGAAGGAGTGTTTAACATTCTTATGCTCTGAAAGGGTGTTCTACGTTTGTTTTGAATTTAATGTTCCAATCCTACTGAGTCTTGATGGGTCCGAGCACTGGGCAAATGACATTTTATTAAGCAACGCCGTATTATCGCCAACGAAACGTTGTGACATTTCATCGACGTTGGAATGTCAAATTCAATGCATCGCTTTGAAGTTGGTTTGATGTAGACACGACGTTGTAGACACGCTACATGTCGGTTGACGTAGCGTCATTTAACGACAAATTGTAATTTACATTTGCCTGCGCTCGCTAATTGTTGGTGCGCTAAGAGAGAGAGAGAGAGAGAGAGAGATCGTAGAGAGAGAGAGAGAGAGAGAGAGAGAGAGAGAGAGAGAGAGAGAGAGAGAGAGAGAGAGAGAGATCGTATGTACAATATATCATTTTCGTAATGCGAAATTTCACATCTGGCAGCATATCGGTGTTTCTCCCATTATCTTACATTAGAATTCCCACAAAGTTTAAAAGAATTCCACTGTTTTACGCTGTAATTAACACTTTATCTGTCCCTCTGCCTTTGAAGCAATACGATAGATGACGGCCAGGGCTTTTCCCGTTCTATTTTTAGAACCGGAAGTACGTCACGAAAAAAGCTCCTATAGTCAATCAGTGTGAACCCTGATCAGACTTCTCCAAGAGGAGCCGTCTTATAAGGTTCCATATTGTTTGAAAAATTGAAAATTTGACTTCTAAAATTACCAGCAGATTGTTCAAAACAGGTTGTAGGTACTCGTTAGAACTGACTCAATGAGGCGGTTCTTTCAAATGCCCACTTCCTTTTTTAGAAGCCGAAATAAAAAAAAAATATATGTGATAATTGCCAGTTTAAAGTTATGAACAGGTTGTGGATGCTTATTAGAGCTGACTCAATGAGGCGATTCTAATAAGTTCCCACTTAATAATGTTTGAAGCAGAAATAAAAATGACAAACTAGTCAACTGCCAATAGCCATGTTAAAGCCATGAACAGGTTATGGGTACTCATTAGAACCGTCTCAATGAGGCGATTATAACAAGTTCCCACTTATTCATTTTTCTTTATATTTCCGCCCAAAAACATAGATTGTGGGTACGCGTTAGAACCGCCTCAATGACGCGGTTATAACGAGTTCCCACAATGTATGTTTTGGCCAGAAATATAAAAATAAAAATCAGATTTATTATCTGATTTTTTGTCTATTATTAGGTGGTAAAATTTTCAATATATTGGAATAGGTGTGTTTTCTTAGTGATGTATTGAAATGATAAAAATATTTTCTATGGCAAACGAAGATTCTAAGTTCATCTGCTTTGCTAGATCTCAATTAAAATTATAATACTCCAAGATAGCATATATCACAAACCAGTTCTCTTATCACCTACCAATAAATGACCACTTGAGCCTCAGGGGATTAAGGCTGTTTAGGTGTTGGTATTCATCTTATAAAATCAGATAATGACTTCTGATAAGAAGGGTTTATCATTATTATCCACTTATGGATTACTTATGAATTTTGTTATTGGTCCTTAAACATATTAATACATAGAATAGTTTGTTCTTGAAAAACAAAATAAATAAATAAATAAATGTCAATGTCACATCTACTACTTCCACCACTACTACTAATAGCAACAGTCACATAAAGATTTCTACTCAAGTGAGATAAACATAAAAAAAAAACATTACTACCACTACTAATATTAATAATAAAAATAACAATAAATGAACCTGTGAATTTTACTGCTACTACTACTATTACTTATAATAATAATGATAATAATAATAACAATAACTAATAACAATTGTAACATAAATGTTTCTACTTCATTGAAATAAATAATGAAATAAAAACTACTACAATTACTAATTATAGCCAAGCATGCTAGAGGTTTAAAATGGCTGGCTACCGATATCAAGAGTTAATTCCCGTAATCGCGTCTTTGCCGCTAGGGGCGCCACGAATGAGTAGTTCCGGTTTTAAGCATAACGCGAAAACACATTCGATGCTTCTGATAGTAGATGCATCTCTTTAACCCACAGTGCAGACTGACCAGACTGCACGGATTCGCATGCTGATACGACTTCGCTGGTCGCTCAAACACCAGACAGTGCAGTACCAGACTGAAATGTTGGTATACACATCTGTTCATTTTGTACCAGAAACCCCAAAACCGGCAATTGGCAAACAGTACAGGCCCAGATCAGACGCCACAGAAAGGGGCGTCTGATCAGGGCCTACACTGTTTGCAAAAAGTTAAGCTATTTTCCGAATGGAGTTTGAGGGAGCACAAGCTGTCACCCCTGAACTTTGAGGTGGACTCGGGCTATATGTAGGGAGAAAGATTCATTTGGTACGAACCCTTTTTGTACCAAATGGAATCTTCCTCCTTATATGTACCAGGGGTCCATTTCAAGGTTTAGGGGTGTCGGGATGTGTTTTCATCAAGGTTTATTTGGGGAATGACTCAACTTTTAGCAAACAATGGAGGCCCTGATCAGACGCCGCATTCTGTGGCGTCTGATCTGGGCCTGCACTGTTTGTAAAAGTGAAATTTTCATGAATGAATATTCAGTTGCCATATGCTTATGCAATTAGTGAGGCTTATCAGTGTGAACCTGAGATTTAATGAAGTTCATTTTGACAAATGAAAATAAACCGAGCTGTTGTTCTGGAGAGGCTAAAATGTCCATACCTGGATTTTCGGGGCACTTAAATCCAGGAGTATAACCTGAAATTCATTAACCCTTATCCCGCTGAACATGACAAATCCTATCTTTGCTAACAACATAGATCCTGATCAAATGGTTTATGAAGAAGTCATCTGGTAAGGTTTTGTTTGTTTGATTTGAGGTTTAACGTCCTCGTCAACACTGTATAGGTCATTTTGGAGACGTTGCTTCCAATTTTGTGGGACTTTTACCCGATATTGCGATGAAATGACATCTCAAGCCCTGTCGCCCAATGAAACCAATAGGGTTTATTAGCATGGACGGTCCGCCTCGCACCGCAGTTCCTGGACCGGCTTAGATCCTCTAAGCGGTTTACCAGTACTAGTGTGCGGGCCGGATTCAGCTCTGCGTGGAAGTATCATGCAGCCCATATATTTCTTCAAGCCCCTATGGACGGGGGCTGTTTCATCTGGTCAGGATCTACACTGTTTTTCATCCAATTTGTGAATTGAATGAATACATAACATTTAACGATTTGAATGGTTGATATCCAGAAATGGGTATGGTAAAATTAATTTATTCAGCGGGATAAGGGCTAACAATGATCATTTTGAAATTATGGGATATAACCTGTCAGTCTTCATTTTTTTGCCATGCCATTTGCATCAGCATGATGAAAATAAATAAATAAATAAAATAAACAGATAACAAATTAAGTAACATATATCACCTGTTCTAATCCATATTTGTACTACTGTATAACTGTTAAGACTTCTAGTCAACTAGGAGTTAAATAAAGTTAACTCCCTAGTTAACAAAAGCGGGAAATGGAGTTGACTAGGAGTTAACTCCATGTCTGAATGTAGTTGACTTGGAGTCAACTAGGGTGTCAAGAATCGTCTGAATGGTACTGTAGTCGGGTGTGTGAAACGCCCACCAGTATGACGCCAGACTCTTCTTCGACCATCACGAAAGTCCACGTTATACCGGAATTCGTCACTGAACATAACGTGAGCCCACTGATCAATGTTCCAACGTCTGCGCTGTGTAAACCACCCAAAACGTGCTCTACGGTACCCAGCTTTCAAAGGCAGTACAACTTGTGGACGCCGTACCGTTAGGTCACTCGAGTGAAGGCGATTTTGGTCTGGAGACATTAGTCCCTCTTACTCGGCGCAGGTATTGCTGAAGATCTGTTGACGTAAGTCTCCGGGTGCGTAATATGTTCTAGAAAGCGTTATCCTTTGGAAGCAAGGAATACACCACAGAAATGGAAAATATGGAGTGTACATGTTTTCTGGGCCAGGCTAGCTAGTTTCGGCCATTAAGGCCTCATCAGTGGCCCTCAAATATTTTCAAAATTCCACAATGGAATCAATGATCCCAAAGGGCAAGAAAATATAAACTACACTATAAAGTAGGGCACGAAGACTTTTTACGGCCGCCACACATTCCCAGACACCAGCTGTAGTGACGTTAAATAACGTTTGCTTGACAAGAAAGCGGTCATCGTGTACGCTTGTACTCTTCGGGCGTCCACTTCTCTGCAAATCCGATACTGCTCCTGTCCTACGATAGCGTGCCAATAGTCGACAATCAACTGACAGTGACGCATGCATTACATTTGCCCTCTGCAACTGCGTACTCCCGGTCTGGAGCATGCCAGAGGCTCTCCAACGTTGAGCCCCAGTTAGCCGAATCATGGACCTAATAACGAATTACTAGATTCGGTACTACGTTATTTGGACAAATTGTGGGAGTTCCGGTGGGTGCGGGTTGCGCAGCTCTTATGGCTGATCTGTTCTTGTATTGTTATGAAAGAGACTTCTTTGAGAGAATTAGAGAGATAATGTTGGTTGGTGCCTGGTGCTCTGTCTCTGGTCGGGCTCATCGGGGTCTGGCTGTTGGTTTTCTTTTGCTCCAGCATTTCAGTGGTTTTTTGCTGTCGGGTCCTCACCGTTGTCTCATATCTGTGGTTCTTTGATTTTTGTGTTCACGGGGATGTTGCACTGATGAGTTAGGAAGCCTTCGTGCGGACTGAACAAGTTGTTTGTCTAAATCGCGGCGGAGGTGGGGGCGGGGATTGTGGCCACGTAGGGTCGATTTAAGCCCCCCAGTGGAATTCGTTTCCGCTGACCGTTCCAAGGCGGCTCTTCTGTGGCGATTTATGAATGTTGTTGTTTGTTACTTGCTGTGTGTATCACTTTTGTCTTTTGGTTTTGGATGGCCATATGGCCATTTTGTGGGAAAGTAACTGTCCTTATGGCCTTCCTTTGTTTAGGTTTCCATTATGGTCTGGTCGCTTAATGTTTGTATTTCTTTCCCTTTGGTGTCTTTTATGGGTGGAGTAAGTTAATTGTATCAATTCCTGATCTTTGTTTTACTTCTACTTTATTAATGAAATCGTTTCATACAACACTTCAACAGTCGATACAGAAACAAATATCGAAATCTCGCATCAATTAACCGAAGTAGAGGCAATGATCAGGAATCTATACAATTAACCAACATCACCCATCAGAGACACCAAAGGGACAGAAACACTAACATGAAGCAATAGACCATAACGGAAACACCAACAGGACAGTTACCTTCCCACAAAATGGCCAAAAGGCTATCCAAAATAAAATTATATAAGCGACACAAACACCCAAAGACAAACCATAACAAAAATGAACCGCGACTGAAGAACCGCCTTGGAACGGTCAGCGGTAACGAATTCCACGGGGGGCGGGGCTTAAATCGATTTTACGTGGCCACAATCCTCGACCTTACTTCCGTCGCGATTAAGACAAATAATGTGTTCAGTCCGCATGATGACCTCCTAACTCATCAGTGCAACAACTCCGTGAACACAAAAATCAAACAACCACTGAAATGAAACAACGGTGCGGACTCGACAGCAAGAAACAACAGAAATGCTGGAGCAAAAGAAAACCAACAGTTAGACTCCAACGGGACCGACCAGAGACAGAGCATCAGGTACCAACCAACATAAGCCTTTACGTTAGAACCGTCATAGAATCTGAGGCCTGACCCACCGGCGTGCAATTAAAGAGGGAAGCTTATTTGTCAACCATGATTGGGTTAACTACCATGCATGCAGTCTGTCGTATAACATTTACGGTATATTGTACCCAATCTTTTTATATCGAAGAATGATTTTACGAAATTGGGTGCTGCACTCATTGCGGTGATATTTTTTCTAAATTTATATACAAAGTCACCATACAATTCCGGTTCCGACAGACCCTGTTGCAGAAGAGATTTAAGTCCAGTATTAAATTTGAAATTAAATCAGAATGGCGTCTATAAAATTTTGGAAAGGCTTTGCATAGTTTATGGTACCGATACCCCTGATTAAGAAGTTTAGCCGTTAACAATTTATTACGAGTGTTGTAGTCAGTTACATGACTACACACTCTCACAAATTGAATTTATTGTGAAATATAAACGCCATATGATGGCGCATGTGGAACATCCCCATCCAAAAAAGAAAAGTTTACAGTCTCAAAATTAAAATCATCGCGTTTATCATAAATTTTGCAAGAAACAAACTCATCTACAATAGATAGATGTAAATCCAAAAACGGGGCTTCGGAAGAATTTGCTTTATTTAACTGAAGTTCTGGGGGTAAATTTGACTGATCAAACCATCGAAATAGGTATTTTCAATATGTAATAAATCATCCAAATATCTAGAAGTGGAGCTAAAAGCTTCAATGATTTCAGACTGGTTATCAGCAGGAAGGGACATCATGAAGTCTCTCTCATAACAAAAGAGAAACAGATCAGCCACATGTGGTGCGCAACTAGTACCCATCGGAATACCCACAACTTGTCTAAATAACTTAGTACCAAATATTATGTAAATATTGTCAAGTAGAAAGGTGAGAGCTTCACACACCTTCTGACATGACCATAAACTATAGCTTTTATGCTCTTCAGAAGTGAAAAACGCATTTCTTACATTACATGCATGATAGAGGGAGTCATCCCTATGAATTGTCCATTCAATTAAATTATTATGTTTTTTTCTTTCATTTGATTATGAGGAAGTGTAGTGTAAAGGTTGGAAAAAATCATAATTAGACAGACTACAAGCACGAAAAAGCCTGGATTTCAATTGATTTAAAACTTCATTAGAATTTTGTATCGACCAAAATAGATTTCTACCTGATCTTTCGAATACTTTGTCGCAATATTTTATCAAATGTTTTTTTTAATTGCAGTAAAACATGAAGTGAATAATTTCGAGAGTTCATTGGTGGTACAAGCACTTGAATTTGCAATAAACCGTGCTTTGTATGGTCTTTTATGAAGTTTAGGTAACCAATATAACGTAGGAAGCTTGTCTTGGCCTTCTGTAACAGAGACAGCAAACTTGGTGGCTGAATGACAAATGTGGTCATCAACTAAAGCCCTCTCTACAGCTAAAGGCTAAACTTCATAGGCCTTAGTACCAACAAGTTCTTGCTGAAGAGTGTTAACATAGTGAAGCCGTCAAACAACGTCCACATTATTAGCGGCCTAATCAGCTGGAGCCATATCAAACTTCCTATCGAATTCTTGAATACCTAGTTTAAGGTGACGTAAAGACTTAGGTTTAGGAGGTAATAAAGTAGAAGTAAAACAAAGATCAGGAATTGATACAATTAACTTACTCCATCCATAAAAGACACCAAAGGGAAAGAAATACAAACATTAAGCGACCAGACCACAATGGAAACCTAAACAAAGGAAGCCAATATGGACAGTTACTTTCCCACAAAATGGCCATATGGCCATCCAAAATTAAAAGACACAAGTGATACACACAGTAAGTAACAAACAACAACATAAATAAATCGCCACAGAAGAGCCGCCTTGGAACGGTCAGTGGAAACGAATTCCACTGGGGGGCTTAAATCGATTTTACGTGGCCACAATCCTCGCCCTTACTTCCGTCGCGATTTAGACAAAAAATTTTGTTCAGTCCGCATGAAGGCCTCCTAACTCATCAGTGCAACATCTCCGTGAACACAGAAATCAAAGAACAACAGAGGTGAGACAACGGTGAGGACTCGACAGCAAGAAACCACTGAAATGCTGGAGCAAAAGAAAACCAACAGTTAGACTCCGACGAGCCCGACCAGAGACAGAGCATCAGGCACCAACCAACATTATCTCTTCAATTTTCAATAAGCCTTTACGTTGGAGCCGTCATAGAATCTGAGGCCTGACCCACCGGCGTGCAATTAAAGAGGGAAGCAAAGTTGCCAACCGTGATTGGGTTAACTACCATGCATGCAGTCTGTCGTATAATATCCATGTTGTACCCAATCTTTTTATATCGAAGAATGATTTTACGAAATTGGGTGCTGAAGTCATTGCGGTTATATATTTTTCTGAATTTATATACTAAGTCACCATAAAATTCGGGTTCCGATAGACCTTGTTGCAGAAGAGATTTAAGTCCAATATTGAATTTTGAAATTAAATCAGAATGGCGTCTATAAAATTTTGAAAAGGCTTTGCGTAGTTTATGGTACCGATAACCCTGATTAAGGAGTTTAGCCGTTAATAATTTATTACGAGTGTTGAAGTCAGTTACATGACTACACACTCTAGCAAATCGAATTAATTGCGAAATATAAACGCCATAGGATGGCGCACGAGGAACATCACCATCCAAAAAAGGAAAATTTACAATCTCAAAATCAAAGTCATCGCGTTTATCATAAATTTTGCACGAAACAAATCCATCTACAATAGATAGATGTAAATCCAAAAACGGGGCCTCGGTATCAGAAGAATTTGCTTTATTTAACTGAAGTTCTAGGGGGTAAATCTGACTGATCAAACCATCAAAATAGGTATTATCAATATTTAATAAATCATCTAAATATCTAGAAGTAGAGCTAAAAGCTTCAATAATTTCAGATTGGTTATCAATGGAAAGCGACAAAATGAAGTCTCTTTCATAACAATACAAGAACAGATCAGCAACAAGAGGTGCGCAATTAGTACCCATCGGAATACCCACAATTTGTCTAAATAACTTAGTACCGAATCTAATATAAATATTGTCAAGTAGAAAGGTGAGGGCATCACACACTTTCTGACATGACCAAAGTGTATAATTCTTATGCTCTTTAGAAGTGAAAAATGCATTTCTGACATTACATGCAAGATAGAGAGAATCTTCTCTGTGAAAAGCCCATTCAATTAAATCATTAAGCTTTTCTTTTATAAGATTATGAGGAAGTGTAGTGTAAAGAGTGGAAAAATCGTAGGTAGACAGACTAGAAGCACGAAACTGTCTAGATTTCAATTTATTTAAATAATAATCAAAAATGAGTTCCTTTAAGACCAATGAAAACATTCATAAGAAAGAAGATGGGTCATACTACGTAGTTTCGGCTAATAAAGCCCCATCAGTGACCCTGCAATGATCCGGCAAAGAAAGCCAGAGGACACAAACTCCAATTTTGCGAATTTCGAATAGGCAGTCGATTCAAAGACTGATATAAATCAAAATGGGGTCCAAATAATTAAAAACCTGTCTAGAATATGAGTCTAAACAAATAATTTATTTCTGATTTCTCAGAATATTCACGCTGATCTCAAAGGACCAAAAGTAAAATATAAACTGCACTATGGTTGATGTACGGGGAGACGTTTTACGGCCGCCACACGGCACAACACCAGCTGCAGTGAAGGCAAATAATAATCAAAAATGAGTTCCTTTAAGACCAATGAAAACATTCATAAGAAAGAAGATGGGTCGTACTACGTAGTTAAAACCTCATTCGAATTTTTTATAGACCAAAACAGATTTCTTCCTGATCTTTCAAAGACTTTATCACAATATTTAATTACATGCGTTTTAATAGCAGTAAGACAGGAAGTTAATAATTTAGAAAGTTCAGTGGTAGTGCAAGAACTAGAATTTGCAATAAACCGTGCTTTGTAAGGCTTTTAATGAAGTTTTGGTAACCAGTATAGCGTAGGAAGCTTGTATTGGCCTTCGTTAACACACACAGCAAACTTGGTGGCTGAAAGACAAACATGTTTATCTACTATAGCTCTCTCTTCAGCCAAAGGCTGAAGTTCATAGGCCTTAGTACCACCAAGCTCCTGCTTAAGCTCGTATTTTGCGAATAAATAGAAATGCGTTTGTTCACTCATTTCAGAATGCTTAGTGTTCATTCTTTCAGAGCTTTATGCTAAACATACTCTCTTGCCTGATGCCTCCAGTTGACCTGTCTCATGAGCTACGTCGGTCGATGTGTGCTCGGAGGGGGATGTACTGTGTTTGCCGGGTCTTGTCCGTCATCCGTTTAGGTTTTAAAACTTTGGGGTCGAGACACACAGATGAAGATTAAATATCAGAAAGGCCTCTATGTCACTAACTTTGGTATAGTTACGCCTTAATTACACTATCGATTACCAAATTCATTCAAGGAAGCAGCGATTTCATCTCTACATTTATTGAAATCAATTTTAGAAGGAAATCGATATTTAGGTCCTTTAGAAATTATATTACGTATCCTAGAATAAGGAATAATTTTAAAATTGCCAGTAATAATATGACCAGCAGGAGGATAGCAATACACTGATTTTTTTACAATCAGCAGTGTTATTGTCAATATCAAGATCAGAAAAAAGTTTATTGAAATTAAAAATGATAGATCTAACAGGTTTTAACGTCACTACAGCTAGTGTCTGGGAATGTGTGGCGGCGGTAAAAAGTCTCCCTGCCTATATCATAGTGTAGTTTTTTTTATTTTGTCATATGTGATCATTGATTCCATTGTGGAATTTTGAAAATATTTGAGGGTCACTGATGAGGCCTAAGTGGCCGAAACTAGCTAGTCTGACCCAGAAAATGCACACTCCATATTTTTCAGTTCTGTGGTGTATTCCTTGCTTCCAAAGGATAACCCTTGTATAGAACATATTTATTGTATTTATAGCAAATTATGGATGTTTCAGTATTTTGAAAATAAGCAGGAATGGATGAAATAACCGAACTGTCCCGGAAGATACTAGGTAAATCTACAATATCCAAACCCTTATTAATGAAGGATATTTTGATGTAATGACATGTATGATTAATTTCCGAATCGATGAAAGGACGATGAGCATGCTGAGCATAACCTCTAGTTAAAAGAGCAGCGTCGTATAACTGATTAGAACTATCGTAGAATTTATTCGCCTCGGTATCCAGAATCCTTGATACAGAAATGGGTATTGAACTTAGAAAAGCATGCATTGAGTGGCGTCCATGATTCAATAATATTATGAACAGTCACTTCAGTCTAGTACTGTTTCTTTTAAAAGCACGTAATTTACGTGTATAATTACCATTTTGTTCTGGTGCCATGCGATCTAGTTTTACGCTTTCGACAGTCCAGAAGCGAGAAAATATCAAAGTCGGGCATTTTCGATATATTACCCTCATGATAAATGTTTTCATTAAAACCCAATGGAAAAGGCGTCTGTAATAATTTAATCCATTTTAATTCGGTTTCATGCCGTTCAATAATTTTGAACCTAGCTGTAGAATTTACATCATAATGTTTTTTTTTTCCACTGGCTGTATAGAAATTTCTTTTATAGAATGACCTGTACGTATGAAATGACGGTTCTAGAAAGTGTCAGATTTTGTAGGCTTGCTCATTCTACGATAGTGTTCGTTAACAGGTTTTTGTAACATGCGATTAGTTTGCCCAACATACTGCATTTTACAATTTACAGCATGTCAGGTTATCACATATATCAAATCCGTAGACTTAAATGTCAAATCGGACATGTTAACTACAGAAAAACGTCTACCGTTGACAGACGAAGAAACGGAAGACGCAGTGCATAAATGTGAACAGCACCTGCACCTCTTAGCATTGCACTTGGAAATACTAGGATATATTCCACTTCTTTTGAACGGATTGGCGATTTGATAAGAGATAATCTAACTCTCAGATTATTTTTAAATACATTGGTACTGCCAGTTCCACTTAAATTAACGGAAGCGGCAGAAAACAAATTTATGGGCCTCACCAATACCGACGGCAACATAGCACTGAAATTATTAATAGAATGGATAATCTGTACAGAAGAAGCAGAATGTAACCTAAGGGGAGATATAGTAAGTTTGAATTTATTTGTGATACTAAGAGGAGATCTTGTAAATTTAAAGGACGAGTACCGTTTTTGGATTTACATCTATTGTAGATGGGTTTGTTTCGTGCAAAATTTATGATAAACGCGATGACTTTGCTTTTGAGATTTTAAATTTTCCTTTTTTGGATGGTGATGTTCCTCGTGCGCCATCATATGGCATTTATATTTCGCAATTAATTCGATTTGCTAGAGTATGTAGTCATGTAACTGACTTCAACACTCGTTATAAATTATTAACGGCTAAACTTCTTAATCAGGGTTATCGGTACCATAAACTACGCAAAGCCTTTACAAAATTTTATAAAGTAGAAGAAAAACAAAGATCAGTAATCGATACAATTAACTTACCCCACCCATCAAAGACACCAAAGGGAAAGAAACACAAATATTAAGCGACCACACCATAATGGAAACCTAAAAAAAGGAAGGCCATAAGGACAGTTACTTTCCCACAAAATGGCTATATGGCCATCCAAAATAAATAGACACAAGTGATACACACAGTAAGTAACAAACAACACCATAAATAAACCGCCACAGAAGAACCGCCTTGGAACGGTCAGTGGAAAGATTTCCACTGGGGGACTTAAATCGATTTTACGTGGCCACAATTCTCGCCCTTACTTCCGTCGCGATTTAGACAAATAATTTGTTCAGTCCGCATGAAGGCCTCCTAACTCATCAGTGCAACATCTCCAACAACACAAAAAAAAATCAAAGAACCACAGCGGTGAGACAACGGTGGGGACTCGACAGCAAGAAACCAGTGAAATGCGTGAGCAAAAGAAAACCAACTGTTAGACTCCGATGGGCCCAACCAGAGACGGAGCATCAGGCACCAACCAACATTACCTTGAATTAATAAGATCTCTCTAATTCTCAATAAGCCTTTACGTTGGAGCCATCATAGAATCTGAGGCCTGACCCACCGGCGTGCAATTAAAGAGGGAAGCAAAGTTGCCAACCGTGATTGGGTTAACTTCCATGCATGCAGTCTGTCGTATAACATCCATGTTGTACCCAAACTTTTTATACCGAAGAATGATTTTACGAAATTGGGTGCTGAAGTCATTGCGGTTATATATTTTTCTGAATTTATATACTAAGTCACCATAAAATTCGGGTTCCGATAGACCTTGTTGCAGAAGAGATTTAAGTCCAATATTGAATTTTGAAATGAAATCAGAATGTCGTCTATAAAATTTTGAAAAGGCTTTGCGTAGTGTATGGTACCGATAACCCGGATTAAGGATATTATGCCGTTGATAATTTATTACGAGTGTTGAAGTCAGTTACATTACTACACACTCTAGCAAATCGAATTAATTGCGAAATATAAACGCCACAGGATGGCGCACGAGGAACATCACCACCCAAAAAAAAGGAAAATTTACAATCTCAAAATCAAAGTCATCGCGTTTATCATAAATTTTGCACGAAACAAACCCATCTTCAATAGATAGATGTAAATCCAAAAACGGGGCCTCGGTATCAGAAGAATTTGCTTTATTTAACTGAAGTTCTGGGGGGTAATGTGACTGATCAAACCATCGAAATAGGTATTATCAATATTTAATAAATCATATAGACGCCATTCTGATTTAATTTCAAAATTCAATATTGGACTTAAATCTCTTCTGCAACAAGGCCTATCGGAGCCCGAATTTTATGGTGACTTAGTATATAAATTCAGAAAAATATATAACCGCAATGACTTCAGCACCAATTTCGTAAAATCATTCTTCGATATAAAAAGATTGGGTACAACATGGATGTTATACGGCAGACTGCATGCATGGTAGTTAACCCAATCACGGTTGGCAACTTTGCTTCCCTCTTTAATTGCACGCCGGTGGGTCAGGCCTCAGATTCTATGACGGTTCCAACGTAAAGACTTATTGAGAATTAGAGAGATCTAATTCAAGGTAATGTTGGTTGGTGCTTGATGCTCTGTCTCTGGTCGGGCCCATCGGAGTCTAACTATTGGTTTTCTTTTGCTCACGTATTTCAGTGGTTTCTTGCTGTCGAGTCCTCACCGTTGTCTCACCTCTGTGGTTCTTTGATTATTTGTGTTCACGGAGATGTTGCACTGATGAGTTAGAAGGCCTTCATGCGGACTGAACAAATTATTTGTCCAAATCGCGACGGAAGTAAGGGCGAGGATTGTGGCCACGTAAAATCGATTTAGGCCCCCCAGTGGAAATCTTTCCACTGACCGTTCCAAGGCGGTTCTTCTGTGGCGGTTTATTTATGTTGTTGTTTGTTACTTAATGTGTGTATCACTTGTGTCTTTTCATTTTGGATGGCCATATGGCCATTTTGTGGGAAAGTAACTGTCCTTATGGCCTTCCTTTGTTTAGGTTTCCATTATGGTGTGGTCGCTTATTGTTCGTGTTTCTTTCCCTTTGGTGTCTTTGATGGGTGGAGTAAGTTAATTGTATCGATTTCTGATCTTTGTTTTACTTCTACTTTTCTATTGCAAATTGCCTACTGAAAGAGCTAATTGTTGTAGTCAACAACAACTGATCAACAAACACTCATAAGGTGACCAAATATCTCTGGTTTTTTGGACAAATATAAACTTTTTCATCCGCATGCATTTTCGTAACAAAATTTCGGGTTGAATACATGCACTACTAATCATGTGTAACATGGCGCCCATGGAAAAAGTGAAGACCCCTGTGGTGTTCAAACGAAAATTGCATGGTCGTCCACATTGTTAACCGGCAAAAACTACTCACCACGTTATTCCAGAAACAATAATGCTTTCAAAAATGCTGACGTTTTGGCGGTTAACGATGTGGAGGATGTTGAAATATAATTTTTTATCGATTAAATAAGGTGAGAAAATCAATGTAATCAAAGTACTGTGCTACTCGCACAGGAAACAGTCAATATTGTCTACAAATACAGAAGGACAGCAGCTGGCCGTCTGTATGAGCACGACCATCATTTCTTGCTGGGCAAACGGGAATGCTTTTCATTGATGAATTAAAGAACTATCATGTAACTGCTGCCACATGCTAATGCATGTTACTTGTATGGCATACAATCATGTTTACCTTCCATTACCAGTTTCTGTCTTTTATTGTTTACAGAATATGTAACATTTCAATTTTTCTGCAGACGTACCCTGAATGCTGGTATAAATAAAAATGTTTTCAGAGAAAAACAATGTCCCTTCACCATAAATGTATCTTAAACACCCATTTGACTTTAATAACTAGATTAAAGTCAACAAAATGTAAGCTGCAAACCAGCCATTTTGGTCAAAAGCTGACAGTTTTGTGGGAGCCTATGGCCTCTAAAAACAAACAGTCATTAAAAAGCTCAGATCAACAGACAAATTTGGTAGACTGTAATTAAATGCTCTACCGATTTTAATAAATTCTTAAATGCTATAGGTTACAGATACGCCATTATTGGCCCCGAAAGAACAGGTTTCGGGAGGCCCTGGCCTTAGAGTGCAGACAATAAGTTGCAGAAAGGGTTATTATTTGGAAGCCAGGAATACACCATAGAACTGGAAAATATGATGTGTACATGTTTTCTGGGCCACACTAGCTAGTTTTGGCCAATTGGACCTCATCAGTGACCCTAAAAAATTTTCATAATTCAACAATGGAATCAATGATCCCAAAAGGACAAGAAAATATTAGCTACACTATGATGTAGGGCATGGAGACTTTTTACGGCCGCCAGATATTCCGAGAAACCAGCTGCTGTGACGTTAAATAAGTTGTAGAAAGGGTTATCTTTAGCCATTTTTGGCCCAAAATTGACAATTTTTAGGGGCCTGTGACCTTGAAAAAAGATCAAGGTCCCCAAAATCTAATCAAATCTGCGGTATGTTGTAATGGTATATTATACCAAGTTTGAATGCAATTAATCAATTTGTGTATGAGAAATTGTGCAGTCAAGTTTTTTTTTTGTCCCAAAATCGTCTGTTTTGGGGAGCCTGTGACCTTGAAAAATGGTCAAGGTCAACAAAATATAATCAAATCTGCGTCCTGTTGTAATTTTATATTGTATTAAGTTTGACTAAAATAAAGCAATTTATTAATGAGATAGAGTGTAGACAAGCCATTTTTGGCCCAGCATTTATTGTCTTTAAGGGCCTGTGACCTTGAAAAGGTCAAAGTCACCAACATGTAACCCGATCTGCGGTATGTTATATTGATATGTTGTACCAAGTTTGACGGCAATTGGACATTCTTTAATGAGAAAAAAATGTCAAGGTCACAAAAATCTAATCAAATTTCCGGTATGTTGTAATAATATATTGTTCAAGGTTTGATTAAAATCAATCGATTTGTTAATGAGATAGAGTGAAGACAAGCCATTTTTGGCCTAAAAATGACTGTTTTTGGGTTAATGTGACCTTGAAAAATGAGGGCAAGGTCACCAAAATCCAATCAAATCTGCTGTATGTTGTAATGATATGTTGTACTGTTCTAGTCTTTCTGCCAACATTTAAATATATACTTTCAGTATCGAAAATACATTCCGTATTATTAAGCAATTCTAACATATTATACTAAATACATAAAACTTCAACACAATATAAATTTCTTATGCACATACTGTACACAATATTGTGTCATGGGATACAAAAACATAGATTATGATATGCACATGTAGATTAGCATGCTTTAATGCGGTTAATTGTTAAAAAATCTCAAATAACTTTGGCAAATCACCAAATACTGACAATTACCCCACTTGTAGAAAAACGGAAGTCACGTGACTGCACATGTCACGGTTAATTAAATATTGTTGTCATATGAACTATAGAATATGCACACATGATAGACAGTTGATATGATATACCCGATATTTGATTATTCCTAAGATTTAGGCTAATAGGCTCGTAGGAACTCGAATATCCCTTACTTTGTCTGAACAGTATATTTATGATAAAATATGGATTTTGTTTCTGTATTTATCTTGAACATGTATGTTTTGTGTACTCATCACAAGGGTCGCGATTCCAACAAATTTACACGACATTATAAATGTTCATCTATCATTCTTACAATGTCTAATTTTAATCGCATGAGGGAAATGCTAAGGTTTGTGTTTCTAAGACCAATTCTAGCTTTAAACTGACTGTTGTAGATCGAACAACAGAGGCAATGGAGAATAGAAGTGGAGGCAATGATCAGGAATCGATAAAATAAACCCATAGCTCCCATAAGAGACACCAAATGGAAAGACACACAAACATGAACCAACAGACCTTAATGGAAACCCCAACAGCGGAAAGCCAAAAGGACAGTTACTTATCCACAAAATGTCCAATAGGCTATCCAAAATAAAATTACATAGCGAGACAAACACCCAAAGACAAACTATAACAAAAATAAACCACGACAGAAGAACCGCCTTGGAACGGTCAGAGGAAATGGGGGCGGGGGGGGGGGGGGGGGGCTTAAATCGACTTTACGTGGCCACAATCCGTCGAAGACAGCTCTAGTGGTGAAGGCTTAGCTTTGGCTTTGGATTATGCGCGTTTCGCTGATTCTTTTTGCCCCATGTTCACTGTCAGCTCTCCTGGGGAGGCCTCGCCAGTTTGCTCGGTCCTGTGCAATTAGTTCACACGACTCAGTTTGTAGGTTGAATGGGGGATTGGGGTGAGCATACGTTTTGTTTCAGCCATAAAAGGCCCATTCAGCCCATTAAGGCTAGCAGCAGGAGGACGAATGGACTTTTTGTTTCAGCCATGAAAGGCGCATTCAGCCAATCAAGGCTCCCAGCTTGTTTTGGACCAAATATATTATCTTTTTGGCAAATTAAGTAGAAGTAAAACAAAGAACAGGAATCGATACAATTAGCTTACTCCACCCATCAAAGACACCAAAGTGAAAATAACACAAACATGAAGCGACCAGACAATAATGGAAACCTAAACAAAGGAAGGCCATAAGGACAGTTACTTTTCCACAAAATGGCCAAACGGACATCCAAAACAAAAAGACACAAGCGACACACACAGTAAGTAACAAACAATAACACAAACAAACCGCCACAGAAGAACCTCTCCGGAACAGCTAGCGAAAAGAACTCCACCAGGGTGTGTGTGTGTGTGTGTGGGGGGGGGGGGCAAATCGACCCCACACCGCCACATTCCCCGCCCCAACCCCCGTCACGGTATACACTAAATTTGTTTAGTCCGCATAAAGGCCTCCCAACCCACAAGCGCGACGAAACAAGGTTGATGACTCGCCAGCATACAACAACAACCAACAGTTAGACTCCGAGGGGCCCGACCAAAGACGGACCATCAGGCGCCAACCAACATAAAGAATACTAAAATAAAATAAAATGCCATTTATGTTTTACGCTGGAACCGTCACGACCCACCGGTGTGCAATCAAAGAGGGTAGCAAAGTTGCCAACAGTGATTGGGTTAACCACCATGCATGCAGTCGGTTTTATAACATTTATGTTGTACCCAATCTTTATACACCGACGAACGATTTTACGAAATTGGATACTAAAGTCATTACAGGCATGTATTTGCATTACCATAACACACCCGTACGTCATAGTGCATTTTTTACATCTCCAAAACGGTCAATTTTCTGAAGAAAATTTGTGATATTATTCTTATTTATACTCAAAACATAGGTTGTGGGTACTCGTTAGAACCGCCTCATTTAGGCGGTTCTAACGAGTACCAACAACCTATGTCTAGGAGCAGTAATAAGTAAAATAATGTATACCCCCGTAAACCCCAGTTTTCTGTATATAAAGTGGGGTGTAAGGGGGTGTTTATTTCACGGACTTGTTAATGTGATGTCTAAATTTATATCCTAAACCACCACCATAGAATTCGGGTTCCGATAGGCCTTGTTGCAAAAGTGTTTTAAGTCCAACATTGAATTTTGAAACCAAATCAGAATGACGTCTATAAAACTTAGAAAAGCCTTTACGTAGTTAATCATACCGATACCCCTAATTAAGAAGTTTAACGGTTAATAATTTATTACGAGTGTTGAATTCGGATACATGACTAGACACTCTTGCGAATCGAATTAACTGCGAAATATAAACTCCGTACGATGTCGCACGAGGAACATCGCCGTCTAAAAAGGAACATTTGCAATTTCGAAATCAAAATAATCACGTTTATCATAAATTTTGCAAGAAACAAATCCATCTACAATAGATAAATGTAAATCAAAAAAGGGGGCCTCGGTATCAGAGGCATTTGCCTTGTTTAACTGAAGTTCTAGAGAATAAATCTGACTGATCAAACCACCAAAGTAAGTATCGTCAATAATTAATAAATCATCTAAATATCTAGAAGTAGAGCTAAAAGCTTCAATAATTTCAGATTGGTTATCAATGGAAAGCGACAGCATGAAGTCTCTTTCATAACAACACAAGAACAGATCAGCCACAAGAGGTGCGCAATTAGTACCCATCGGAATACCCACAATTTGTCTAAATAACTTAGTACCGAATCTAATATAAATATTGTCAAGTAGAAAGGTGAGGGCATCACACACTTTCTGACATGACCAAAGTGTATAATTCTTATGCTCTTTAGAAGAGAAAAATGCATTTCTGACATTGCATGCCAGATAGAGAGAATCTTCTCTGGGAAAAGCTCATTCAATAAGATCATTAAGCTTTTCTTTTATAAGATTATGAGGAAGTGTAGTGTAAAGAATGGAAAAATCGTAAGTAGACAGACTTGAAGCACGAAAACGACTGGATTTCAATTTATTTAAAACCTCATTCGAATTTTTTATAGATCAAAACAGATTTCTTCCTGATCTTTCAAAGACATTATCACAATATTTAATCACATGCGTTTTAATAGCAGTAAGACAGGAGGTTAATAATTTAGAAAAGTCAGTGGTAGTGCAAGAGCTAGAATTAGCAATAAACCGTGCTTTGAAAGGTCTTTTACGAAGTTTAGGTATTCAGTACAGCGTAGGAAGCTTGTCTTGGCCTTCTGTAACACACACAGCAAACTTGGTGGCTGAATGACAAATATGTTCATTTACTATAGCTCTCTCTTCAGGTAAAGGCTGTAGTTCATAGGCCTTTGTAGGTCATAGGCCGTCACACAACGACGACATTGTAAGCGGCCTTGTCTGCAGGGGCCAAAACAAACTTCTTATGAAATTACTGAATACCTGCTTAAAAATGACGCAAAGACGTCTTAGACTTAGGAGGTAATAAGTAAGTATTTTGAGAATAGAAAGAAATGTGTTTATTCACTAGTTTTTAAATGCTAAGTTTCCAGTCCTTAAGGGCTTTATGCTCAACATACTCTCGTTTACACCATCGATTACCGAATTCATTCAAGGCAGCAGCGATTTCATCTCTACATTTACTGAAATCAATTTTAGAAGGAAACCGATATTTCGGTCCTTTAGAAATTATATTCCTTATTCTAGAATCAGGAATAATTTTCAAATTGCCAATAATTACATGGCCAGCAGCAGGATAGCAATACACTTACCTTTTACAATCACATGAATCAGAAGTATAAGTATCAATTTCAAGATCTGAAACAAGTTTATTGAAATTAAAACTGATAGATCTATCAGGTTTGTTATATTTATAGCAAATTATAGGTATTTTAGTATTTTGAAAATATGGAATGGAAGAAAGCACCGAGCTCTCACGAAAAGTACTGGACAAATCTATAAAATTCATACCCTTATTAATAAAAGGATATTTTGAAGAAATGGCGTTTATGATAAATTTCAGAATCAATGTAAGGACGGAGAGTATGCTGAGTATAGCCTCTAGTTAAGAGAGCCGCATCATATAACTGATTAGAACTATCGTGCAATTTATTCGCCGCGGTGTCCAGAAGACGTAAAACAGAAACGGGTAATGAACCTAGAAATGAAAGCGTAGAGTGGCGTCAATGATTTAATAATATAATTGACAGTCACTTCAGTCTAGTATTGCCTCCCAGCAGATTTATCAAAAATTTTAATTTACCAATTTAAGCTTTCCAACCCCAACACATTTTTTGCGACGTATGTCACAACATCGCAGCACTAGTAACGCATGTTAACAACCCGGGGGGGGGGGGGGGGGGGGTTGGTGTATGAACTTTTTATTTCAGTCTGTTAAGGCTCCCAGCCTATTTTGGCCCAAATATAATCTCTTTTTGACAAATTAAGCCTCTCAATCCTAAAAAAATCCCCCCCCCAACTGGCTGCGACATACCAAGGGCACTCGGCGTGTGCCCCGCATAACAACGCGGGCAAAAACACAGAGCCCCAGGGGGCGGCCCACCACCGTCGCCGGCCCGGGGCTCTGGCGGGCCCAAGTTCTAGGATAAATTTCCATTGTAGATCGTCCTCCCTGGCCCACCTTAGGACGGCCCACCACCACAGCATTGAGTGTATTGTTTCGTCGTCTGCGAAACTTGTGCTCGACATGTTTAGAAATGTTATATAAAATCAAAAGGACCACGTTATATAGGTTTATACTGCATAAGAAAAAGAACCTATCGCTCGCCCATGAAAGAGTGTTAATATCGGTTTTCTATGAGGTAAACGGACAGTTTTTGATACATTTTAATTCAGCGCTTTGCGATTTATTTGTCAGGTATAATCGAAACTGACAAGAAAAACTGAACGTGAAAAACTTTATCGGACCTGACAAAAATATTCGTGTGAAATGAACAATTTATATTTGCGCGACAATAAAATTTTTCACTTTCTCAAGGTCGCTATTTTCCAATAATGTTTTATCGACAGTATAATTGACCGCAAAACGAGTAAGATAATTAAATTGGAAGAATTGAAAATCTTTGAGTGTAATAAAATAGAGTAAATTATACCAGGAAGTAACACGCCATAACTAGTACTGGTACCACCAGTGATAATACGTCAACTCGCAGAGAGCAATCTCTAGCTCATCCATAGACTAGGTCCTGGCAAGGTCGTTTTGAACGCCAGTGAGTGTGAAGTACATAATAATAAAATTATTAATTTAAACAATTGCCTCACCTAAATGGGTATGGATACAAAGGCAAGGCATACAATTGATATTCTTTTCCGTCCTTACCGAATCCCTCAGTATCACCAACAACACCAAAATGGGTATGAATACAAAGGCATTTACGTTTAATAGCTCGGCAAAATATCAGGCAGGCGGCAATTTCAAATATAAGGAGTCAGCAGCTGGGGCGCTCACCCTAGTCATAATGGTCGACGATAAGGGAAGTCACTTCATTCCCAAGTACCCGGCCGTCTTCGGCGATTATCAAAACCCTCCGCTTTCCAAGGACGTCACTATGGCAAACAAGGCGTACAACACCTGGCAGCACACCCCTTCAACTGGTGGCAGTGCCAGCTGAACTTTTCGGTTTGGTGCGCAACCGCCGGATGTGGTGTTTCATTCCAGGACCATCTCCAAGCGGATAAGCCCCTTCTTACAAGCCTGTATTGCTTTCATGTCTATTATACGACGAGGCGTCTGCTTGAGGAGCTAAAAATCGCCCTCCCTGGGGACAAGTCCAATTCATGGTTCGATAACCAATATGACTCCAGGGCCTACAAGCGGCTTTGCGAGAAGTTCGTCGTTTCGCCTTCTACAGATTGGAGGCAACACCTGGGCTACGGGTGTCTAGGCCTCGGATTTTTTAGTAGCTTCATGACCCCTTCGGGGAAATACCGCAGTAATCACAGCTCAGATGGTCCCTTCTTTTACCCGAAGGACGCCATATACCATAATCTAGATATTTCAAAGGCGTGGACGACGTTCATTCTCGATAAATCAGAAGGTTTCACGCGAGCGGGTGTCGAGCGCCTTAACGACTCGATTCGGACTTACGTTTGGGCAATCTTGGGAGCTCAGACCCGTTTCAACATTTTCAAAGTCGGGACGGGGTTCGACGCTCAACAGGAATTTATGGCGAATCTCAAAGACGCGATCGTCTCACCCGTCGACATCCCCAGCAGCATCGATCGCTATCAAAAGATGTTGCAATATGCATCCACACCACTGGTTTACCTCTGCGGGAGAGCGCTATACTTGATGCCGAGCGACATGATACTCCATCCCGGCAATGCCCAAGGGTATAATAACCAAATCCAAAAAGCGGGGTCAGACGCTGTCATCGGCCACAACCCAGGAATAAACAAGGCAGCACCAATCAGCACCAGCAGTGCTGGCAGCTCAAGGACTTTCCAAGGGAAAACTGCCTCACCAGCCGGGACCGATCCGCGAGTACTCGCAGGGCCACCGCCCGAAGAGTCGCCTATGTCTGCCGCGGTTGCTCCTCCAGCAGACTGGAAATCCGGTCTCGACCATGAAGAAAAAAAACAGCTCTCATAGTCGCAGGGATTGCACTCGGCCTAGTGGCGCTTTGGTTGGTCGCGCGGTCGAGATAACCAGTCCCGAGCAGCCACGAGAAGAAGGGCCCCCACGCCGATGACAAAGGCCCACACATTTTCTGCGAGCCATGAAGCGGCCTTCCCTAGCGTGCTCAAGAGCCAAGAGACGATAGACCCGATGATTCCGGGCAATGCAGCCGCGGCCTTGCCGGCCAAATTGGCCAGGGCACGCCCGAGGGACTGTAGTTGCTTTTTACCAACTCCTTGTCCCCGCCTTTGCCGGGTGCCTTTGGAGCCGGCGCCAGTACACTCCCGCCGTCGGTGAGCGCAAGCACTAGGGTTGAGATTGCCATCCCAACCGCTGTTAGGACGCTCACGATGGTAATTCCCTGCTCGCGAAAGAGTGTGCGAATGCGCTCAGGCAGCGTCTTGTCTCCATGAAGGAGCCGCCTGAATGTCTCACGGATTCTGTTAATCTGGGACCGGAGAGCCGCTCTGTTCGCAGAGATAATATCGAGCCTCGACTTTCTATCGATTTCGATGTCAGAAAGCTTACTCTCGAGGTTTCTGATCCGGTCCCGAATCTCCTGCTGCATCTCGGTGTCGTCCGTTTCCGTCAGTTTCCGCCGCTCCCGGGTCAGGTGTTTTTCAACTTGGGATTTTCCCTCGACAGCTTAGCCAGGTTGTTCGCCAACTCATCTCGGGTTGGAGTCATAGCCTTTTCAAGCCCATCAAGCTCTCTTTTGGCCTGGGTGACCCACGCGCTGTCGATAGGCTGATCATCAGGCTGATCATCAATTGTCTTCAATGCGGTCTCGACATATACTGATGTTTGAATAACGTCGTAGGTTACGCCGGGGAGCTCTGTTATCTCGATGGATTCAATGTTTTTGGGAGGGTTTCCACCGCTTTTTGGAGTTTATCCACAGCCGCTTTGTGGAGACGCGGCATATTCGATTTATATTCAGTGAGCCTCAGTGATTGCAGAATTGCATTTACATCCCCTGTTCCATATTTCGAGGCCAGTGTGGACAGAGCCAGAATCTGGAATCCTCCCCTTGTCGCAGTGATAGGAATATTTTTGTCGTCAAGGGTCCAATAGAGTGTTTTACCGTCGTCATCAATCCCAAACTGATCATAGTCGATACTGCATTCGAAGCGCAACCCTTTATAAGCACGACTCACTTCTTTGTAGAAAGTGTCGACCAGGCGTCTCTTCTTGTCAGAAAGTGTTGTCCGTCTTAACTCGCCTCGAGGTTCTGAAGATTGTAGCGCGTAGTCCTTGCTCGACGTCTGGTGGTAGGTCCATAGCAGCGTCTGGCAGGTTGAACGTGTCATCGTCGGCATCATCATAAGGGTCGGGCCTGTCTTCGAACGTTGGGTTTTCAAAGTCAGCCATAATGTTTGTGCATTTGAAGGTTGTCGCGCATGTTTAAAACAGACTAAGTTCCAAGCATGCATGGTGGTTAACCCAATCACGGTTGGCAACTTTGCTTCCCTCTTTGATTGCACATCGGTGGGTCGGGCTTAAGATTATATGACGGTTCCAGCGTAAAAGCATAAATGGAATTTTATTTATTTTAGTATTCTTTATGTTGGTTGGCGCCTGATGCTCCGTCTCTGGCCGCCCCCCTCGGAGTCTAACTGTTGGCTTTCTTTTGCTTCAGCAATTCTGTTGTTGTATGCTGTCGAGTCTTCAACCTTGTTTCATCTCTGTACATTTTTATTTGTATGTTCTTGGAGATGTTGCACTGTTGAGTTAGGAAGCCTTCATTGGAGCTCAACAAAATTAGTGTTTACCGCGACAGAGATAAGGGCGAGGATTATGGCCATATAAAATCGATTGAAGCCCCACCCCCCCCCCCCCCAAGTGGAATTCTTTCCACTGACCGTTCCAAGGCGCTTCTTCTGTTGCGGTTTACTTATGTTGTTGTTTGTTACTTACTGTGTGTATCACTTGTGTCTTTTTATTTTGGATGGCCATTTGGACATTTTGCGGAAAATTAACTGTCCTTATGACCTTCCTTTGTTTAGGTTTCCATTATGGTCTGGTCGCTTCATGTTTGTGTTTCTTTCCCTTTGGTGTCTTTGATGGGTGGAGTAAGTTAATTGTATCGATTCCTGATCTTTGTTTTACTTCTACTTTGTCGAGTGACAACGAAGATGACACCATGTCATCAAGCAAGTAGGGACGAAAGCTTGACTCCTACCGATGCCTCCGCGAGCCCCTTGGAGTGAAAGGGGTCAGGCAATCGGTGTGACGATCACTAACAACCCCAGCACGATCAGTTCAAACCAGCCTGCAGCAAGCGACATCCTGAAGTGGTAACGGTCGAAAAAGACCTGGCCCTAGCCAACGTCAGCCTTGCAGAATACCTCACCAGCAAGTACGCGCTGTGGCTTGACCTCAGGACAAGCGACGACGGCCGGCTTCACGGCTCCGGCAGACGGATAGAGAATGCCAGCGAAGGTGTGACCATCCATATTACAAAATGAGCCGAGGCGGCAGGCGCATTGAACATCTGCCTCTACGTCATCATGGATGCACAGATTAACATCGAAGATGACCGGTTCGTCCCAGCGATTTATTGAGCATCAATTAAAAGAGTTCCTATCACGCACAGCCCATTCGTCGACAATCAGCGGGCAGACGGGATGCGGAAAAAACGTTTTTTATTCTCGATCTGCTGGAAGGCACCTACCGGGGGTTATTTCAGCACGTAGTGGTTCTGTGTCCCACCATACGGTACAACAGGACGTATCAGCAGCGCCCCTGGATCTGGACGAACCCTGAGATTTACGTTATAGACCCCGGTGAGCGCCTACACGATTACTTGCGAGCGTTTTACCCGGGGTCACCATCGAGGGGATCCCCAACCAACTATTCAGCCAAATGATGCGCTCATACCAGATGTTTGATAAAGCGATGAAGCTCTTCGCAGCCTGCAGCAAGCGACACCCTGAAGTGGCATCGGTCGTAAAAGACCTGGCCCTAGCCGACGTCAGCCTTGCAGAATACCTCACCAGAAAGTACGCGCTGTAGCTTGACCTCAGGACAAGCGACGACGACCGGCTCCACGACTCCGACATGCGACCTTCCAGATAACGAAAAGAGCCGAGGCGGCTGGCGCAATGAACATCTACTCTACGTCATCATGGATGAACAGCTTAACATCGAAGATGGCCGGTTCGTCTCAGCGATTTATTTATCTTCTGGAAGAACGGTTAAAAGAGTTCCTACCGCGCACGGCCCATTCGGCGACAATCATCGGGCAGACGGGATGCGAAAACCGTTTTTATCCTCGATCTGCTCGAAGGCCACTACCGGGGGATATTTCAGCACGTAGTGGTTCTGTGTCCCACCATACTGTACAACAGGACGTATCAGCAGCGCCCCTTTGTCTAGAAGGACCTTGAAATTTACGTCCTAGACCCCGGTAAGCGCCTTCACGATTACTTGCGAGCGTTTTACCGGGTGTTCCAGGGTGGTCCGAATCCTATATATCATAGACGACGGTAGCGCTAAGAGGGCTTTGACGAAGAAGAAAGACATGTTGTCAGAGCTGGCGTTCTCGGGCCGCCACGCGGAGCAGTCTGTCTTGGTCCTCACGCAGAAGTACAACTCCGTCTTGAAAGACTTGCGCGAGCAGACGCGCTGGGTCTGTTTGTTCCACTGCAAGTATCGTGACTCGTTCGTAGACTATCTGCGTGAAAATGACGTGATCCTCCTACGAGGACGGGAGTTGATGCGGCAGCAACTAGCCGAGACAAAACACGCTAAGCTTCTGTTGAAGACTTATCAACCCGCTGATTATGTTATCATATAATGATCATTACGTGATTAATATTGATTAGCCGTTGCGAAACAATTGCGTAGCAACAAATACAACGATGTGCTCAGTAGCGGCCGTAATCGCTGTACTTGGCCTGCCTGTGGCGCTGCTTTTCGCTGTCTTTTTTATCCTTTCTCGGGTGTTCCAGATGTTCGCCGCGCATGTATGCGCATGCCTGCGACTCCATTTGAGACAAGTCCGCCCTTGTTGCAAAAGAATGGACTATGAGACCCGGCGGCGCCAGACACGCAACTGGTGCATGTTGCAGAGCAACAAGTAGAGCCACGGAAAGATGACAGGGTGCAAGAATACCGCGAAAGGCTCACTGCAACAGTAGCACGAGGGTTGGCCAGGATATACGGAATTGTGGCTCGCGGAAAGGCCATGACCGTTGACCAGGTCGAGGAGCTGAGTGACTCTGAGGTCGAGAGGCTCTACGCCCGTTACTCCGCCTGATTAGGGGCAGATATGTCAAAGACGATTTCGAACGCGGCTCTCTGGCTGTATGCGGGACTGGTCGGGAGGTTCGTCCCGATCCCGGACCAACAAGGGCTCATTTGCGATCTTGAAAGCGATCCGTTTCTAGGTAGCCCACTTCAAGGCACTGCCAGCGACCTCTATCACCGCTATGGCACGTGGTGAGCTCCGCTCACCGCAAAGTAAATCACTCTCAAGCATGCCAGATTTGAACGTTGCTGCCCTATCAATTCATCATACAATGATGGCGGAGAATACGATGATGGCGGGGAAGGATCAAAAACCGGACGCTGCAACTAAGCTGGCGGACATTGCGACGCCACTTGCGCAGCCTGTACTGGCGCAGCCTGTTTCAACGTCACTGGCGGAGCTAGTAACGCAAAGAGTGACGAAGCTTAAAGACCCGAAAAAGGTTGCAGCTGGTCGTGCCGGCGCCGCCGCTCGAAAGGCCAAGCAAGAACGGCTGCTCAAGGAGATTCAGGAAACCAACGAAAAACATCATGTCACAATAACGATGGCGCTATTAACGATGTTGCCGCAACATCAACAACGACAGGAAAATCACGGTAATCTGTCAGAAGGACAAAGAGCCTGGACCCCATGGATCATCGGGGTTTGTCCTGCGGGTGACATTGCTGTTGCAGTTAGCCTATCGCGGCGACAAGTTGCTTCGTCGTTGTTGCAGAGCAACAGCAACATGTTGCAAATCAACAAAGTCAAGTCGAATAGGCAGTTATCTGCGCAACAGGATAAACCAATGGGGCGTGAAACAATTAGAGACCAGGCCAGATTCATTCTATATGGAATAAGCAACCATGACAACCCCGACAACTGATGGTAAAATGCTTATCAACGCGCTCTACCATAGTGCGGTCGTCTGTGGCATCGTTGTTGGATACGCCCGGGTTGGCAAGATGGCGATAGGGGGTAGCCCCCGCGAAGCTAGACTTTACACCCCGTGATGTGGGCATGGCCACAGTTGACGTCGCTCTCGCCATGAGCAAAAGAAACGTTAATTAAACAGGGGATTATACCTGCTGATATCATGAAGAAATAAAATGGCAAGTATTGCTATGATCGTTGGCGGTGACCTGGTGAACGACCTGGCGTTCTCGGGATCGAACTACTTGGTCTCCATTTTGAAGAGCTCTGGCGTCAACGAAGAGCGCAAGCGTCACGATAAAGCAGTCGAACTTCTACAGGCTACACAGGCAGAATGGTCTCGAAAACGGACCGAGCGTATTGATTTCATCACTGAGGAACTCAGGCGCCAGAGGCACGCGGTTCGAACCTTCAAAGCCGTCGATTACGCAGTGCGCTTGTATGCGCAGGTCACCGGGCATAACCTTGACCCCTGGGGCCCGAGCCTTAGCTCTCCGACTTTTGCCTACCGAGTGACGACCATAAAGACCGCGAGATTGCCTTCGTCGTCCTGGGGATGGCCGCGGCCGGCCTTGTGGCCTTCAAAACCGCCTAGACAATTCCGCAGCAGTTGTTTCCGTTTGAGACTTACCCGTTGCAAAGCAACGGCAACAATAAATACATGGATCGGAAGTTGTCCATCCGCCTTGCGGATATTTATTACAGCCCTAAGGGTTACTGGGGGTCTTGAGGCCATAAAGAAGCTGGCTTCTGCGGCTAAGACCTCAGACGATGTGGCCCGAGCTTGGCTGAAGAAGCAGGCCATTTGGCAGATCTACCTCGTCGCCCCGCGGCACATTTTACGACCGAAATTCGACAACACCACGCCGAACGAGGTCCATCAAGCTGACCTGCTCTTTCTGCCGCACGACCATGTTCGCTTTGCAAACAAGCGCACATGCAAATACGCCCTTACCGTGGTTGATGTAGCCTCACGCTTCAAAGAAGCTGAGCCTCTGGCCACTAAGAAAGCCAAAGAGGTTGCCGAGGCTTTGTCTCACATCTACAGGCGAGGCCCGTTGAGGTGGCCCAAATTGCTCCAGATTGACCCCGGTCGTGAGTTCATTGGCTCTGTCAGCCAGCTGTTGGCAAAGCACTCTGTCCAGATTCGGTGCGGTCAGGTGACATCCATCGGGACCAAGGCATTGTTGGGCACTAGTACGCTCAGGAGATGCGACTCACTTCTAGTCAGAAGTCTACAGAGTGGGTGAAAAGGTCGCCTGTCGTTGTGGCAGCCTTGAATCGCGAGGTAACCCGACTGACCGGAAAAAAGCCCTCTGAGTCCATAAAGGCTAAACTGCTGCACCGCAGCACACAAAAGCCCTCCTTTGTAGTTCCTTGTCGACCTGTTGGTCTCGAGGAGGCAAAACTCCCCTCTGGCGTCGGCTTTCGCTATTTGAACAAGTCTGGTGAGCTTGAATGGGGGCAGGCGCCGGCGAGCTACTGACCCCATATGGTCCCTAGATGTGCACCGGCTCGGGCGCGCAGTGACCAAGCCCGACGAGCCCGTGTTGTATTACTTGCAGGATGGACCTCAACGCGTCTTTTTGCGAGAGGAACTCCTTGTTGTGCCACCGGGCACCCAGGTTCCTCTGGTAGGAGTTCTCGAGCGCTGGGCGCAGCCGCTCCCCTTTTTCGGCTGCACTCGAGTGTTGTCGCGGACGTGGCCCACGGAGTTGTCTAACCGGTCAACGCTGAACTGCTGGGTGTCCTTTGGTTGGTAAGCCCATAGGAGCTCAATATCGCACGCGGCACAGTGATTGTTCTGTGCCTCCTTGAGTTCTAGGATTTGACCAACCTTCAGGTTAAGCCGGAGCCCCTTGGCTTGGTCCTGCCGCTTGCGGGCTACAAGCTTCTTCGCAATAGCCGTGTGGGGCTGCTGCCCGGTGAGTATGGGTGGCCCCTCTGACCCCGCCTCTGGGGGACAGACTACCCTTTTGAGCTGGTCCACCTTGACACTGCCAAATATGCGTGATTGGACCACTGCAGGAAGTCATCGATAATCCGGACTTTTTGGGGGTCTGCGATGGTGAGACCTTGGCTTGAGTGGACTGTGATGGCATAGCCAAGAGCCCAGTCCTGGCCCCATCTGCCGTCGAGGACCTCGCGGGCGGTTTGCAAGGAAACCTCGACAACGTCGTTCAGAACGAGCTCCTGCTGGTCTCGCTCTTGCGAGTTGTCATCCACCACCAAGGGCCCAGGGATGGTGACCATGATGTTTTACCGCCGAGCACCCTTGGGACGATATAGCGAAGGAACAGGGAGCTTCTCATGGCTCTCGAACAGCCGCGTCTGGACCCGGTCGCGATTATTCTGCCTCGAGGTCAGGATCAAGTCCCCCGGCTTCCAAGCTTCTACGAATCTGTCCCACCCAAGGCAGACTGGTACCGCTTGCCTCATAGCCCGACACTGTACTCGGTCTGGTTGGAGAACGATCTCCCGTTTAAGAGCTTTCAGAGCCGGTTATTTTGCCCTGTAGTAGACCAGGGCCTCTTCGTATTAATCGACTCTCCGCCGTAGCCAGTCGTGTGGCATCTCTCCCGCGATCGGAGGTGGAGGCCGTGGTCGCCACAACAAACGACCTGGACTCCTTTACCATCGAGCAAATCGAGGAAGGTCTCCAGTATGGGCCGGGGCACGGTGCAGACCTCATCCCAGATAATCACGCGGGGAATGTACTTCTGCTCCATCCTTTCTGGGGTCCGCTCAGTCTGGCCACTCCAACGGAAGAACGAGTGGTAGGTTTGGGTCTTGACCCATCTGGCCCGTATCTCTTTGGCCAAGCGATGGGTTGGGGTAAAGACGAGCGGGTTCTTGTTGCGGAAGAGCTTGATCGCCCGGGTGGTCTTGCCGCTGCCCGCGCTGCCGTTTAGGTAGCTCAACTGATGTATGGTCAGGGGATCGTCATAATGTGGCGCGGTTGAGTCGGTCCGTCTTTGATACTTGCTCTATACTCAGAGTCGTGGACAGAAACCGCGTGACACAGTGGCATGAAAAGTTGTTCACCCTTTTCACGCCACAGAGCCGGGTCAATCCCACTTTGTGGTGGCTTCGGGGTTTCCTCGCCGTGGCGGGTGAAACAGATGCGGCAATATCCTTTTGGGTGCACCTCATGAGGTTTGAAAGCCTCGACCCCCTCTAGCTTACAGAGCGCCGTTTTCTTTACATAGATGGAATCGGTTGCCACTCGAACGGCCCCATCGAGTTCAAACCCTGAAAGCATGGAGATTAGATTGATGTGGGCATTTGCGAGCATCGGGGCCCTGAGCTGAGCGTACTATGGTTGGGAGCTGTCATAATACGTGAGAACATAGCCCAAAGGACACCTTTCGGGAGCTCCGACCAGTTTGCCGCTTTGGCGGTGTCTCGCACGAGGAAGTCGAGTTCTCCTTGGTCGGTTACTAGCCTTCGTGTCAGTCTTTTGCCGCCAACTCCGTTGGCAGCTTTGGCGCCATGGGTGAACTTGTAGATAACACTGCAGCCTTGGTCACGATATTCTGGGAGCCACACATCGGCTTGCTTCTTAAAGGCGATGGTGGCTTCCCGAACCTTGAGGCTGTCCAGCAAACCAGACTCTGTGAGGAAGGCAGGGAGCTGTGTCAGGGCCCAACCACCGCTTTCGGAAGCGAAATGCTTCCCGAACCAGGCAGGGATGACAGGATGGCAGGTTGCATCAAACTCCCATTTTTGAATTTTGGTGAAGCCTGTGCCTATGTCTTTGGGGAGAGCGCCATTGATGGCTACACGGACCATTCGGTGGGTTGGGTGTCCGAACCGCTCGAAATAGGGTTTGACTTCATCCATGCCCTGGAAAGATGCCGGATAGCAGGCCTTCATGTCGATGCTGACAATTTCCCTCGTGTCATAATTCATCGAGTTCCAGGACCGCCGTGACCGTACTCCGCGCAGGCCTTCTCGACGTCTGGGAGGAGGTTCGCTGAGGTTGGCTTCCAGCCGTTCCTTTCCTTTGCCACAATGCTGGCCGCGTGATTTTCGCCGAAGGCTCTCTCGGCAAGTTCAGGGTTGCCCAGTTTGGCGCAGAATGCTTGGAGTCGCTCTTGGACCTCCTGCGTCCTGCAGGTGCGGCCGTCCTGGAGCACGAACTGGTCAGCTGAGAGATGTCGGTCTTGGCCGCCCAGGAGCCAGACCGCAATCGGTTTCCCACGGGTTGCTTCCCGAATAGCCTGCCAGACGGCGCCCTCGTAGATGTGAACCTTTCTACTCTTGGGGAAGTGGAGGTCTTTGGACCAAGCATGACCGTTGTAGCAGATGAGTTCTATCGTTTTCCATCTGCTTTGTTGGTATTTGCCGCTGTCGTATATGTTTTCACCAGCAATGTCTCTCAGAAAGATTGCTCTTTTGAGGATCTTTTCCAGTCCAGCCACGTCGTCAACAGTTGCGCCACCTATTTGAACTCTCCCCTCCCATTCTTGTATTTTCTTGCGGCGCGCTCGCGTTAGCCCCTGACCCCTCAGGGCACCTTCAAAGTGCTCAACAACTCTCTTGGTCCCACAGTTGAGGTCGCCATCACTTAGTGGGGCGAGGTTGACCGGGTCTGAATCTCTGATTGGGTAGAGGCCGTAGGCAACTGCAGCGACAGGGTAGGCGTTCTGGTAGAAGACTTTATCTATTCCAGTCAACACGCCAGGCCTTGTGTCCTATAAGATCTCAATGATGGTCTGTCCCTTCTTTTTCTCCATACGGATAGAGTCGAATTTGTCTTCAACGACTCAGTTGGCATCCTGTTGCTCACAGAGAAACTTGCGTTTCAGACGAAACCCGCCCCCGAAAGGTTATAAAGCATCCTTGTCGCTCTCCGGTCTGTCAACTCATCTTTGGCGTCGTTAAGAATCTCGACCCACTGGTCGGCTGGAAACCCCACCGGGTGAGAGACCCGACCATCCAGGGCGGTAAATTCGCCGTTGAGGGCAGCAGCTTGGTCGGGAATTTCTGCAAGGATCTAATTGATCAGTTCATCCATAGTTGTAGATAGGTATACTGGTTATCAAAATATTTCCTAATTGGAAATATTAATATCGGACATATGCTTAAATTCCTTCTCCACCGCTCTGGCTGCACGGCTACACGCACGTGCATACCTGTGTGACCAACAAAGTCGTTGTTTGTTTGTAACCCCCGCCCAACAAAGCCTGCATGGCTGCATGTATGAACCTTTGCGGAGAAGCAGTACAGTACTCTTCCATACAACTCTTACCACAGGACTCAACCGAGTCCAATGTCAACCAGTTACAATTGTTGCGTCCCTTGACATGATTAAGAATGAACGTTAAAACCAGTAGAACCTATACAAATACTTGTCTAAATGGGTTACTTCTTTATCCCGGCAGTACAACGTTTGGGTGTTGGGTGGCTTATTCACTGAATGGGGTGTGTTTTAGAACTTATATTGTATATACTGCCCCCCCCCCCCTCCCCCCCCACACACACACTGCTACTGCACTCGGCGAGTGCCCTTGATATGTCGCAGCCAGTTGGGGTGGAATTTGTTTAGTGTTGGGAGGATTGTGGCCACGTAAAATCGATTTAAGCCCCCCAGTGGAAATCTTCCACTGACCGTTCCAAGGCGGCTCTTCTGTGGCGATTTATTTATGTTGTTGTTTGTTACTTACTGTGTGTAGCACTTGTGTCTTTTGGTTTTGGATGGCCATATGGTCATTTTGTGGGAAAGTAACTGTCCTTATGGCCTTCCTTTGTTTAGGTTTCCATTATGGTCTGGTCGCTTAATGTTTGTATTTCTTTCCATTTGGTGTCTTTTATGGGTGGAGTAAGTTAATTGTATCAATTCCTGATCTTTGTTTTACTTCTACTTTTAATTTAATTCGCACAAAAAGAGGATATGAATATTTTAGGTTTGATAGGCTTAATTTGCCAAAAAAAGAATATATTTGGGCCAAAATAGGCTGGGAGCCTTAATGGGCTAAATGGGCCTTTTATGGCTGAAACAAAAAGGATGCCCCCCCACCTGCTGCTGAAGGCTTCGAGGGTGTTCGAGACTGCATGCATGGTAGTTAACCCAATCACGGTTGGCAACTTTGCTTCCCTCTTTAATTGCACGCTGGTGGGTCAGGCCTCAGATTCTATGACGGTTCCAACGTAAAGGCTTATTGAGAATTAGAGAGATCTAATTCAAGGTAATGTTGGTTGGTGCCTCATGCTCTGTCTCTGGTCGGGCCAATCGGAGTCTAACTGTTGGTTTTCTTTTGCTCCAGCATTTCAGTGGTTTCTTGCTGTCGAGTCCTCATCGTTGTCTCACCTCTGTGGTTCTTTGATTATTTGTGTTCACGGAGATGTGCACTGATGAGTTAGGAGGCCTTCATGCGGACTGAACAAATTATTTGTCTAAATCGCGACAGAAGTAAGGGCGAGGATTGTGGCCACGTAAAATCGATTTAAGCCCCCCAGTGGAAATCTTCCACTAACCGTTCCAAGGCGGCTCTTCTGTGGCGATTAATGTATGTTGTTGTTTATTACTTACTGTGTGTATCACTTGTGTCTTTTAATTTTGGATGGCCATATGGCCATTTTGTGGGAAAGTAACTGTCCATATGGCCTTCCTTTGTTTAGGTTTCCATTATGGTCTGGTAGCTTAATGTTTGTATTTCTTTCCCTTTGGTGTCTTTTATGGATGGAGTAAGTTAATTGTATCAATTCCTGATCTTTGTTTTACTTCTACTTTTCTTATATCTTTTCTTCTGACAACTCCCGGAACGTTGGCCCATTCCTAGTTCTCCATAGAGTATTTTCCTCGGCAGGTGTTCCTCAGGCATACTGGTAGCATGGCCTATCCATCTTAACTTTGCCAGTTTCAGAAGAGTATGGGCACTCTGCATCCCTGCCGTTTTCAGACGTCTGTGTCTGAAATCTTGTCTTGCCACGTAATAATCAAAAGTTTTCTAAGACAGCTTGTATGAAAGTGGTTCAATTTTTGGCGTGCCGTCTATAAACTGTCTACACTTCTCGGGCATATAATAGGGTGGACGGCACGACAACTCTGTTGACGCTCAGCTTTGTGTCGAGCCGTATTCCACTTCGGTACCAAACACTTCCATGCGGCCGGCAAAATGCTGCACTAGCTTTCGCAATCCTGGCATTGACTTCATTATAAATGTGCAATACTCTTGACAATGTGCTTCCAAGGTAGGTGCACTTGTCTATCACTTGCAATCTTTGACTTTTCATTGTAATGATAAGGTCCTTGTAAGATTTTCCAGGTGCAAACTGACAAACAAACTCGGTGTTTTGATGCTGATTGTGATGTCATAGCTGTCACAGGAGTCAGATACTTGATCAACAACGTTTTGCATCTTATCTTCTGTTGGAGCACCATTTGGCATGTCATCAGCAAAGAGGACTCACCTAACACCTCTGTCTGCACCTTAGATTTGGTTTTAACCTTCTTAGTTTAAAAAGCTTCCCATCAAAGCAATATCTAAAAGGAATACCATTATTTACCTCCTGGAAAGCTTCTGCGAGCATGGCAGAAAACGTCATGCTGAAACGCGTTGGGGCTAGTACACATCCTTGCTTGACTCAGATTGTCACAGGGAAATGGATCAGAAAAGTCACCATCATTTTGGACCCATTCAAGCATACCATCGTGGAACTGCGGAACTGCCTAACCATTGTTATGAACTTGGCTGTACAGCCAAACTTAGCCATAATTTCCAAAAACCCTCACGACTGACTGGCTGGACAGCCAAACATCGTCATAATTTTCCAAAAACCCTCACGACTGACTGTGTCAAATGCTTTGGTGAGATTAGCAAAGTTCATGAAGAGGTCCAGGTTCTGTTCCTGACATTCTTTTGAAGCCTAATTGCTGTGAAGATAAGGCCAATTGTTCCTCCATCCATTCTGAATCCACACTGGTTTCCGGAGGAAGCCCTGGCTGTTCAAGGTGTTCATTCAGACGTTTGAGTAGAACTTTTGCGGGGACCTTCCCAACAATTGACAATAAATAGATGCTACGATGATTGTCACACAACACAAGATTCCCTTTCAATTTGAATAGGTGGATAATTGATGCATCCTTGAATTCTTGAGTGGTGGTTTCTTTTCCCCTCTTTGTGTGAAATAACTATATGTCATTTTCTTTGCAATTGGAGTAATCCCTGCTTTGTAGATCACAGTAGATATTGCATCTGATTCTGTAGCCTGCCAGATGACACAAGCTTTATTGCTTTCCAATGTTTTCGAGATGGTTGGGGACTCATCAAACAGCAGATTACATTCCACCTTTGGTAGTCTACTGATAGCATCATCACTGATAGATGATGACCGATTAAAAACACTGTCAAAGTGCTCGGACCATCTTAACAAGACAGTCGTTTTGTGAGTCAGAAGACTAGTTCCATTTGCACTGAGAAGAGTGATACCATGCTTTTTTATAGAAGACCGTGAATATATCCTCAAGTGATCTCCATTAATCCTAAACATCACGAAAAAATCCTATATAATTTTGAACCCTTTGAACTCCATTTTTATATAGAAAAACTGGGGTGTGCAGGGATAAACCTTATTTTTCTTATTTCTGCTTTAAAATCAATGTTTTTGGGAACTCGTTAGAATCGCCACGATGAGGCGGTTCTAAAGACTACCCGCAATTTATATTTTGAGCAGAAATATGAACAATATCACAATTTTTCACCTTACAAAGGACGGGTTACAGTTTAGCCATATTTGTGCCTACGATGGATCTGGTTGAAACTTATATGCAATATAGTCCAACATATGCACGTTCATATGACAACAATATTTAATTAACCATGACATGTGCAGTCATGTGACTTCCGTTTTTCTACAAGTGGGGTAATTGTCAGTTTTGGGTGATTTGCCAAAGTAATATGACATTTTTTAACAATTAACCGCATTAAAGCGTGTTAATTTACATGTCCATATCATAATCCATGTTTCTGGTATCCCGTGACACAATATTATGTACAGTAAGTGCATAAGAAATTTATATTGTTTTGAAGTTATATGTATTTAGTATAATATGTTAGAAGTGCTTAATAATACGGAATGCATTTTTGATTCTGAAATATATATTTAAAATGTTGGCAGAATGAAAACAACGTACACTATATCATTACAACATACTACAGATTTGATTGGATTTTGGTGACCTTGACCTCATTTTTCAAGGTCACAGCAACCCAAAAACAGTCATTTTTAGGTAAAAAATGGCTTGTCTGTACTCTATCTCAATAACGAATTGATTAATTTTAATCAAACTTGGAACAATATATCATTACAACATACCGGGAATTTGATTAGATTTTGGTGACCTTGACATTTTTTTCAAGGTCACAGGCCCCCAAAAACAGTCAATTTCGGGCCAACAAAGGCTTGTCTGCACTCTATCTCATTAAAGAATGACCAATTTTCGTCAAACATGGTACAATATATCAATATAACATACCGCAGATCGGGTTAGATTTTGGTGACCTTGACCTTTTTCAAGGTCAAAGGCCCTTAAAGACAATCAATTTTGGGCCAAAAATGGCTTGTCTGCACTCTATCACATTAATAAATCGCTTAATTTTAGTCAAACTTAGTACAATATAACATTACAACATGACGCATATTTGATTATACTTTGACGACCTTGACCTTTTTTCAAGGTCACAGGCTCCAAAAAACAGATGATTTTGGGACAATTTCTCATTAACAAAATGATTAATTGCATTCAAACTTGGTATAATATCACATTACAACATACCTCAGATTTGATTAGATTTTGGTGACCTTGACTTTTTTTCAAGATCACAGCCACCCCCCCCCCCCCACCCCCCACAAAAAAAAAGTCAATTTTGGGCAAAAAATGGCTAAGGATAACCCTTTCTACAACTTATTTAACGTCACTGCAGCTGGTTTCTCGGAATGTGTGGCGGCCGTCAAAGTCTCCCTGCCCTACATCATAGTGTAGTTTACATTTTCTTGTCCTTTTGGGATCACTGATTCCATTGTTGAATTTTGAAAATATTTTAGGGTCACTGATGAAGCCCAATTGGCCAAAACTAGCTAGTGTGACCAGAAAACATGTACACTCCATATTTTCCAGTTCTGTTGTGTTTTCCTTGCTTCCAAAGGATAACCCTGTCTGCAACTTATTGTCTGCACTCTAAGGCCAAGGTCTCCCGAAACCTGTTCTTTTAGGGCCAATAATGGCTTATCTGTAACCTATATCATGTAAGAATTCATGAATGTTGGTCAAAATCGGTACAATATTTAATTGCAGTATACCAAATTTGTCTGGTGATCTGAGCTTTTTAATGCCTGTTTAATTTTTTAAGGTCATAGGCTCCCACAAAAACTGTCAGCTTTAAACGTAAATCACGTGCGTTTAAACGAAACAATACTAGACTGAAGTGACTGTCAATTATATTATTAAATCATGGACGCCACTCTATGCTTTCATTTTTAAGTTCATTACCCGTTTCTGTTTTACGTCTTCTGGACACCGAGGCGAATAAATTCTACGATAGTTCTCATAAGTTATATGATGCGGCTCTCTTAACTAGAGGCTATACTCAGCATACTCTCCGTCCTTACATTGATTCTGAAATTAATCATAAACGTCATTTCTTCAAAATATCCTTCATTAATAAGGGTATGGATTTTATAGATTTGCCCAGTATCTTCCGTGAGAGATCGGTGCTTTCTTCCATTCCTGCTTATTTTCAAAATACTGAAACACCTATAATTTGCTATAAATATAACAAACCTGTTAGATCTATCATTTTTAACTTCAATAAACTTGTTTCAGATCTTGATATTGATACTAATACTCCTGATTCATGCGATTGTAAAAACTCAAAGTATTGCTATCCTGCTGCTGTACATGTAATTACTGGCAATTTGAAAATTATTCCTGATTCTAGGATAAGGAATATAATTTCTAAAGGACCGAAATATCGGTATCCTTCTAAAATTGATTTCAGTAAATGTAGAGATGAAATCGCTGCTTCCTTGAATGAATTCGGTAATCGATGGTGTAAGCGAGAGTATGTTGAGTATAAGGCCCTAAAGGACTGGAAACTTAGCATTTTAAGACTAGTGAATAAACGCATTTCTTTCTATTCTCAAAATACGAACTTATTACCTCCTAAGCCCAAGACGTCTTTACGTCATCTTTAACTAGGTATTCAAGAATTTCATAAGAAGTTTGTTTTGGCCCCTGCAGACAAGGCCGCTAACAACGTCGTCGTTGTGTGACGGCTCCACTATGTTAACACGCTTAAGCAGGAACTTGGTGGTACTAAGGCCTATGAACTTCAGCCTTTGGCTGAAGAGAGAGCTATAGTAGATAAACATGTTTGTCTTTCAGCCACCAAGTTTGCTGTGTGGGTTAACGAAGGCCAAGACAAGCTTCCTACGCTATACTGGTTACCAAAACTTCATAAAAAAAACCTTACAAAGCACGGTTTATTGCAAATTCTAGTTCTTGCACTACCACTGAACTTTCTAAATTATTAACTTCCTGTCTTACTGCTATTAAAACGCATGTAATTAAATATTGTGATAAAGTCTTTGAAAGATCAGGAAGAAATCTGTTTTGGTCTATAAAAAATTCGAATGAGGTTTTAAATAAATTGAAATCTAGACAGTTTCGTGCTTCTAGTCTGTCTACCTACGATTTTTCCACTCTTTACACTACACTTCCTCATAATCTTATAAAAGAAAAGCTTAATGATTTAATTGAATGGGCTTTTTACAGAGAAGATTCTCTCTATCTTGCATGTAATGTCAGAAATGCATTTTTCACTTCTAAAGAGCATAAGAATTATACACTTTGGTCATGTCAGAAAGTGTGTGATGCCCTCACCTTTCTACTTGACAATATTTATATTAGATTCGGTACTAAGTTATTTAGACAAATTGTGGGTATTCCGATGGGTACTAATTGCGCACCACTTGTGGCTGATCTGTTCTTGTATTGTTATGAAAGAGACTTCATTTTGTCGCTTTCCATTGATAACCAATCTGAAATTATTGAAGCTTTTAGCTCTACTTCTAGATATTTAGATGATTTATTAAATATTGATAATACCTATTTTGATGGTTTGATCAGTCAGATTTACCCCCTAGAACTTCAGTTAAATAAAGCAAATTCTTCTGATACCGAGGCCCCGTTTTTTGATTTACATCTATCTATTGTAGATGGATTTGTTTCGTGCAAAATTTATGATAAACGCGATGACTTTGATTTTGAGATTGTAAATTTTCCTTTTTTGGATGGTGATGTTCCTCGTGCGCCATCCTATGGCGTTTATATTTCGCAATTAATTCGATTTGCTAGAGTGTGTAGTCATGTTACTGACTTCAACACTCGTAATAAATTATAAACGGCTAAACTTCTTAATCAGGGTTATCGGTACCATAAACTACGCAAAGCCTTTTCAAAATTTTATAGACGCCATTCTGATTTAATTTCAAAATTCAATATAGGACTTAAATCTCTTCTGCAACAAAGTCTATCGGAACCCGAATTTTATGGTGACTTAGTATATAAATTCAGAAAAATATATAACCGCAATGACTTCAGCACCCAATTTCGTAAATTCATTCTTCGATATAAAAAGATTGGATACAACATGGATATTATACGACAGACTGCATGCATGGTAGTTAACCCAATCACGGTTGGCAACTTTGCTTCCCTCTTTAATTGCACGCCGGTGGGTCAGGCCTCAGATTCTATGACGGCTCCAACGTAAAGGCTTATTGAAAATTAAAGAGATAATGTTGGTTGGTGCCTGATGCTTTGTCTCTGGTCGGGCTCATCGGAGTCTAACTGTTGGTTTTCTTTTGCTCCAGCATTTCAGTGGTTTCTTTCTGTCGAGTCCTCACCGTTGTCTCACCTCTGTGGTTCTTTGATTTCTGTGTTCACGGAGATGTTGCACTGATGAGTTAGGAGGCCATCATGCGGACTGAACAAATTATTTGTCTAAATCGCGACGGAAGTAAGGGCGAGGATTGTGGCCACGTAAAATCGATTTAAGCCCCCCAGTGGAAATCTTCCACTGACCGTTCCAAGGCGGCTCTTCTGTGGCGATTTGTTTATGTTGTTGTTTGTTGCTTGCTGTGTGTATCGCTTGTGTCTTTTAATTTTGGATGGCCATATGGCCATTTTGTGGGAAAGTAGCTGTCCATATGGCCTTCCTTTGTTTGGATTTCCATTATGGTCTGGTCGCTTAATGTTTGTATTTCTTTCCCTTTGGTGTCTTTTATGGATGGAGTAAGTTAATTGTATCAATTCCTGATCTTTGTTTTACTTCTACTTTGACCTAAAGTGGCTGGTTTGCAGCTTACATTTTGTTGACTTTAATCTAGTTATTAAAGTCAAATAGGTGTTTAAGATACATTTATGGTGAGGAGACATTGTTTTCCTCTGAAAACATTTTTATTTATACCAGCATTCAAGGTACATCTGCAGAAAATATGAAATATCACATACCCTGTAAACAATATAAGACAGAAACTGGTAATGGAATGTAAACATGAATGTATGTCATACAAGTAACATGCACAGCATGTGACAGCAGTTACATGATAGTCCTTTAATTCATCAATGAATAGCATTCCCGTTTGCCAAGCAAGGAATGATGGTCGTGCTCATACAGATGACCAGCCGCTGTCCTTCTGTATATGTAGACTATATTGACTTTTTCCTGTGCGAGTATGCACAGTACTTTGATTACATTGATTTTCTCACCTTATTTTATCGATAAAAGTTTATTTTTCAACATCCTCCACATCGTTAACTACCAAAACAGCAACAGTTTTGAAAGCATTATTGTTTCTGAAATAAAGTGGTGTGTAGTTTTCTCTGGTTAACGATGTGGACGACCATGCAATTTTCCTTTGAACACCACAGGGGTCTTCACTTTTTCCATAGGCGCATTATTACACATGACCAGTAGTGCATGTATTCAACCGGAAATTTTGTTACGAAAACGCATGCGGATGAAAAAGTAAATATTTGTCCAACAAACCAGAGATATTTGGTCACCTTATGAGTGTATTTTGATCGGTTTTTGTTGACTTCAAGAATTAGCTCTTTCAGTAGGCACTTTGCAATAGAAAACTGTAACCCGTCCTTTCTTTTTTTTTCGGCGATAAAGGTTACAATGTATTTGCATAGGCGTGTTTTAGTAATGGTCATTTGAATTGTCCCGATCTCGATCAAACTTTCGTGGTCGCAGTGGTGTTCGAGGTATTGAAAATCGACTCTATTTGATGAAGAAATATGAGCGATATTTTTGTATATAACCTTTAATTTTGGCAACACCAGTCCAGAAAAATCTTCTATACACAATCCCCGGCTAATTACAGAACGACACTGTTAATACAATTTTATTGAACGAGATTCAATAGATCATGGGTCGCTTAAGTTAATTAAAAAAGATCAGCTTTAGCCGTGAATAACTAAGTAATAAATCACAGGCTGGAGGTCCTTTGTATTATGATACATTTACGAGCGCGTAGCGCGAATGATTATTTTTTACATAAAGCTGACCGACATGCGTGCGGGTGCGCATGAACGCGGTTGTGCTGTTCCTGTTTTTCCGAGATAACTTTTTGGATTATTTTGGAGTTTTAAGGAATACCCTGGATGAGTTCTTTAACTTTTAACTCATAACTTTGTTAACTTCTCCAGTAACTTGTCTTATTTCAGCTTTTGTTTTGTTTTTGTTGATTTGCATTTCAAACGAATCCCGGATAATTTGGCATATGTATTTTTTTTAGTTTTGCACCGAAACGTAACTGGTTCCGGTTTTGCGGCGGATTGAAACACAAAGGTAAACATTAAATTTCATTTAGTTTTTGTGTGATTTTTGCAGATATTGCCTAGCAGAGAAAATTTTCCTCGACACCACTTAGTATAAATTGCCCTTCAACTACAATAAAGTCACCATACAACCTATGAAATATGAGCCATTTTGTGTTTGACCTCCTATTTGGAGTTTGTTGCTTGCTGTTGGCAACACGTCTAGCATCCTTTTCCATCTGTAGCGGACAGGATCAACAGGAAATCCCCAGTGTATATGGATACATGTGGTACAACAACAAACGTGTATAACTTTGCACATCATTTGCCCCACGTTTGTACGGTATCTCTCTTAAAAAAATCGGTAAGGATGAAGGGATTTCCTGGTTCAAACAAACTTCTTTACCTGTATATATTTACAGTTATAATAGGTAATGCTTGGGACGTGGAATCAAATCCTGGTCCAATTTCCCTAAATGACAGCTCACATATTCCCTGTGGACTTTGTCAAAGAAGTGTTGGTTGGGAAGAGGGATTTGTTGTGACACTTGCAATATCTGGTATCACATAGACTGTCAAGGAATGTCATCAACTATGTATAGTCTATATAACAGATCATCGAATATGAACGTAGCCTGGGAATGCATGAAATGTGGAATGCCAAACTTTTCCACATCTCTGTTTGACACTATATCTTCTATTGACACCTATAACCAATTTGAACCGTTATCAACCCTGTCCGAGCCTGACAGTCCGATACCAGACAATATTTGCCCGCCCACTGCAGCTTCTTCGCCCATTGTGCAGCAGTCAAAAGAAGCTAAACCAAAGACAAAAAAGCGGTCCTTAACCACCCCCTCAGAATATTGATTATGAATTGTCAGTCAATAAAGAACAAAAGGGCTGAACTTCATACTATTATCGACTCAGCTAAGCCGGACATCATTTTGGGCAATGAGTCCTGGCTAACCCCAGAAATTAAAAACTCAGAAATTTTTCCAGAATCTTTTGAGGCTATCCGGAAAGACAGAGTTGGGGATGCACATGGAGGTGTCTTTTTGGCTTTCAAGCGAGACCTACTCTGTACAGAAACTCCGGAGTTGGACACCAAGTGTGAATTAGTTTGGTGTTAATTGAACATCATTGGATGTAGGACTCTTTACCTTGGTTCTTTTTATCGCCCACCAGATCAGATTGACCCAGAATATCTTGAGGCTTTTAATTCATCTTTGTCTAGGATAATGTCAAATGCAAATGCCCATATTTTGGTTGGCGGAGACTTCAATTGTGGTGACATTAAATGGAGCAACATGCAGGTGCCCCATGGGGTATCTAAAAGGCAGACACAGCAACAGCTTTTAGATATAATTAAAGAACACTGCCTAGCCCAAGTAATTAATATACCCACCCGACAAGAAAAGACCATCGACCTATTATTTACGAATTCCCCATCCCCAGTTAATCGAGTTAATGGGATGCCCCCGATCGGCAAAGCTGATCACGACATAAAAGCAAAACGAATTAGACAAGCCCCGCGTAAAATATATCTATATAAACGTGCGGATATGGATGGTCTGCGAGACCATATGGCGCGATTTAGAGATTCGTTCCTTTCCTCTGACCTTTCGCACATGTCAGTTAACGGCATGTGGGCCAATTTTAAGACCGAAATAACTGCGGCTATGGAAAGGTTTATTCCAACGAAAATGACCAAAACAAAGCATAGTGCGCCTTGGATCGACCACACGATCAAGCATCTAATTAGAAGACGCAATCGAATGTACTTTCGTGCTCGTAAGTCTAGTAGCCCTGACGTTAAGAGTCATTACAAACGGTTCAGAGCACACGTACAAAAGGTAATAAGAGATGCATATTGGAAGCATGTTTCCAGCATCTTTACCTTTGAGGATGATAATACAGATCCCGACAGTCCCCAGAAGAATGGTAAAGTAAAAAAGTTTTGGTCATTCGTAAAGTCCCTGAAAAAATGAAGCCTTTGGGATCACTTCGTTAAGAGATAACGGTATTCTCAAAACAGATTCGCGCGATAAGGCCAACATATGTAACAAACAGTTTCAATCTGCATTTACGCGTGAAACTGATGGTGAGCTACCAACTAAAGGTAATAGTCAGTTCCCCTCGATGGGGGACATAACAGTTGACCCAAACGGGGTCGCCAAACTGTTAGGTAAGCTCAAAATACATAAGGCATCTTGGCCGGATGACCTGAATGCCTGGGTGCTTAAAGAATGTGGTGCTGAAATTTTACCTGTGCTGGCCTTTATCTTCAATGAATCACTTGCCCAGGGCACTGTACCAGATGACTGGCGACAAGCTAATGTTACCCCGGTCTTTAAAAAAGGAGGAAAATACGATGCAGCAAATTATAGACCAGTGTCGTTAACATGCATCTGTTGCAAAACCCTGGAGCATATAATAGTCAGTAACATCAACAAGCACCTAGCCTTTGAGAGCATTCTTGCTGACTGTCAACATGGTTTCCGAAGTCAAAGGTCTTGCGAAACTCAATTAGTTCAGTTTATCCATGACATTGTGAACAATCTGGATGAGGCCACAAACCGTGGCCACAAACAGGCTAACTTGATTATCATGGACTTCGCTAAGGCCTTTGACAAGGTACCTCGCAGGAGGCTATTGTATAAATTGGATTACTATGGGATAAGAGGATCCACACACAGGTGGATGAGCTCATGGCTCTCAGGGCGCTCACAACAAGTTGTACTTGATGGCCACGCGTCTGATCCAGTCCCTGTTTTATCTGGTGTCCCCCAAGGTTCGGTCCTTGGACCGGTCCTTTTCTTGGTATTCATTAATGATCTCTCTGATAATATCAGGTCATCTGTCCGTTTGTTTGCTGATGATTGTGTCCTTTATGGGAATATATATTCTTCTACAAGATTGCCTGAATCAACTAGCACAGTGGGAGGCCGATTGACAGATGAAGTTCAATGTGGCCAAATTTCATTCAATGAGGGTGTCGCGACACCCTCCGGACAAACAAATTAAGTTTGACTTTAAACTACACCAGCAAATCTTGGAGCAGGTTCAATCCGCCAAATATTTTGGTATGACCATCACTGATGATCTTGATTGGGGTCAACACGTTTCAGAAATAACATCAAAAGCAACTAGGACCTTAGGATTTCTTAGACGAAACTTGGCTTTTGCACCTAGGCAGACAAAGGATGTTGCATATAAAACATTGGTTCGCCCTCAGCTAGAATATGCATCACCCATCTGACATCCCTATGTTAAAACTCAGGTTCAGCAGGTGGAGAAGGTGCAGAGGACAGCTGCTCGATGGACCTGCCGACGATGGCGCAATAGAAGCAGCGTCGGTGACGTGCTTAACGAGCTAGAATGGCCGTCCCTAGAGGCCCGTCGTGAGCAGTCCTCTTTAACCTTCTTCTATAAGATACATTCAGGTACAGTGGCCGTTGATAAAGATAAATACTTGACCCCTGTGGCAGTTTCAACTCGAACAAGGGCATCAAAAGTAAACAACTCACAGTATCACAGGTACCAGTCCTACAGTGATGCCCTGAAAAATTCCTTCTTCCCTAGGACTATTCCCCAGTGAAATAGTCTTCCCTCTTCTGTGGTGAATGCTAAGACTGCAGAGGAGTTCAAAGCTCATACAGTGTAAGTATACCTCTGTTATTCAGATTGTAAATAGTTTTTAGGACTCATCCAGTGACTTCTTTTTTTTTTTTCTTTGTTTTTTTAAGCTAAATTCTAAATTTAGGTACGCACCCAACTGAGGTAATGGCCAAATATGACCGACTCAGTATAAGAAGATAGATAGATAGATAGACAAACTTCGATTTAATACTGAATATGTCACTGTTAAAGACTATAAATTTCGAGTGTAATCATTCGCGTCATTCTCTTCCGCCCTATGTTTAATTACAAAATAATATGCCTACTTAGTCGCGCTATTGATCCCAAAATGTGAGCCGAATCCTACGCAACCCGGTAAGGGACATGCATGTTTTTTTATTATGTTGTGCGAACAAGATAATATCTTGAGCGGACAAGATATTATCTTGTTCGGACAACATATTATCTTGTGCGGATAACATATTATCTTGTGCAGACAAGATATTATCTTTGTCGCACAAAATATTATCTTGTGCATTATCTTGTGCGGACAACATAATATCATGTTCGCACAACATGTTATCTTGCGCTCAAGATATTAAGTTGTGCGAACAAGATATTATCTTGTCTGCACAAGATAATATCTTGCCCGCACAACATAGATCTTGTGCGGACATGATAATATATTGTATGCACAAGATATTATCTTGTCCGCACAAGATATTATCTTGTTCGCACAACTTAAAATCTTGTCCGCACAAGATATCATCTTGTCTGCACAAGATAATATCTTGTGCGCACAAGATAATATGTTGTGCGCACAAGATAATATGTTGTGCAAACAGATATAACTTGTCCGCATTATCTTGTCCGCATAAGATAATATCTTGTTCGCACAACTTCCCAAGAAATATGTTGTGCAAACAAGCTAATATGTTGTGCGAACAAGATAACATCTTGTGTGCACAAGACATTAAGTTGTGCAAACAAGATAATATCTGGTGCGCACAAGATATGTTGTCCGCACAACATAAATTATGTTGTCCGCACAAGGTAATATATTGTCTGCACAACATATTATCTTGTCCGCACAAGATAATATCTTGTTCGCAAAAACTTAATATCTTGTTCGCACAATATATTAAAAAAATCATGTCCCTTCCCGGGTTCGGTAGAATCCAACCACTGCGTTTATATATCATTTAGGTGGCAATGCTGTACAATGAGAATGTGACCAGGATTGACATCTATGTTTGTTATTACAACTCGAGTAGAGCAGCTGTGGAGGGAGTTGTCGAGGACGCAGCGAAAGAGATGAAACAAATGCTTTGTCCAAATGTAACGAGGCAGACGCTCACGCCGTACACTTTATTAGCACTTCCTGATGGTAAGTTGGCCATGGCCGGTAATAGGAATGAACCTTTGCCGCAATTAGTGAACAACGTTTTAGAGTTTGAATTGCTTTCACATAAGAAAAACTATCTAATCCTTTAGGCAAGAATTTGCTCCTCTAAGATTAGGGGAGACACCGATTTTTCAAACAGTTTCCTGGCCTTAAAATCTTAATAACCATAATATACCTTTGCACTCATCTTGCCCCGTTATGTTTTTTTTTTTTTTTTTTTTTTAGGCGGGGGGGGGGGGGGGGGTGGGGGAGGAGGGGTGGTTACGGTCTTTTAACGATAGTTTCATTTATTTCGAGCCGGTAGGATTAAAACAATATTACCTTCCGGTACAGAAGTTGGCGTCTCACGTGTCACTGCAGCAAGACTAGAACCCACAGCGCAGAAAAACGAGATCTTATCCTTACTTGGCAACGGAGGCCCATTACTGTAATGAAAAAAGCCGGACTCGGTAGCTCAGATGACTGAGCCGTTAAACTCAAGTACAGACAAAAACTGTCATGCCAGCAAATTTATTCCTCAAACAAAAAAAAAAAAAAAAAAAAAAAGAATGGTCCCCGTTCTGGAAAGTAATGTCTATTGTATCTACGTTTTGTCTGGGTTTGCTTTAATTTGTTTGAAGGAGTTAAATGTTCCATTCAGCATTAATTAGGTCAGTTAGCTTATCCTCACTTTCCTGGGCAGGCTTATACGTAAGCTGTTAACCAGTGCAGTGCACATTTTTTCTCCAGATAGCCTACTGACAACAGCCCTTTTTGAATCAACGTAAGGGAACATAGAACAGATAGCATGATTAATCTTCTCGAAACAAAAATGTCCCATATGATTAATCTTCACGAAAAATATGCGCGTTTGTTCACCAGTGAGACGCGCATACAAATGAGCTACCGAGGCCGGCCTTGGTGCGCGTTAAACATTAATCTACATTTGGCCTGCTATGTACATTAAGGAAGCTTTGCTCTAAATACGGGAGGTACTGGATTTTATCACTTTGGGACAGAGCTTTTAGTTGCAGTCTGAATACCAGGCAGGCTTCCATTGGATAAATATCCCATGTTTCATTTCAATGTGAGAAAAGGATAGTTATAAGGGTATAAAACGATGTGTGTTTTATAATTATAACTGCAAGCTCAAAGAAATTGTTGCTGATTTTATATTGTCACCTCTCCTTAAAAAGCCGGCTTGTATTCACTGCGAATCTGCATGTAAACAAACATGGCGGACCATAACTTGAAAAGGAGACGGGCTACATGTGGATTTTTTCTCATCAACTTGTTGAGCTAGGATGGCTCTATAAATGAGTAAGGTTTGAAAAGTTTTGTATGTGTAGTTTTTTGGGAGCAAGTAAAAGGTTACTATTGTCGCCTATGGAAAATATTTAGTGGTAAGCTCCCTATACCAAGAGTTGAAAAATTAGCCCCACACTCCAGTTTTCAGTCGTTACATCATATTTTCACACATTGGTAGGTTCTATCCAATTCTGTATCATAAAATGGATATTCCTGGCATGTGGTTTGCCACAGAAACAGTAAAAAGAGTAAGGTTAGTGGTAATTAAGTCTTACTGGTTGATTTGATCAGTTTTTGCTTCTGATCTGTGCATTGGGGTGGGGGGTACTTTAAAGCCATGTTTATCAATTGTTATTGGGTTTGTTTTGGAAAAAAGCTTACAGTAAGTGTTTAACCGGATACACAAGAGAAAGAATCTACTCCATCTGGATTTTAACAGTAAGATTAAATGGTTTATGGCCTTGGTCTCTAGCCAAAGCAAAACTTCAAAATTGTCTCTGCTGCAATATCGCGATAAGTTTTCTCATCTATTATTGGTTCTAACTGATTAGATTATGTTAAAGGGTCTGAACAGATATGTATCCGCTATTTCACATGGTATTAAGGCATTTATAATCATTTTTTTTTTTCAAAGTTTTATCATCAAAATATCCTCAAAATGCCAGTTTTACATAAAATAGGGGGTATAGGTGTGAAATCCGCCATAAATACCAGTTGGTATGCTATTAAGACATAATTTAGTGCATTTTAGGATTGAAGTGTTCCAAAGACATAGGAGAAGAACCACTGATGCAAGCCGGTGTCTGGGTTCCATTCCAGAAAGAGGTAAAATTTGCGCTTTTTCACAAAATATGGTTTGTTCGGCTTTCATTGTAGAATCTGAAAGCGATAACTTTTTCACAACTTTCAAAGATTCTTTGCCACTGAACATTTATTATGCATGCTTAAATTATTAGATATGATCTAAATTTCTATTTGACAATGCTTTTGGTGGATCATAAAGACAATAAGGGTTTGGTATAGATAGCTTTGCACTAAATACGGGAGGTACTGGATTTTATCACTTTGGGACAGAGCTTTGAGTTGCAGTCTAATTACCAGGCAGGCTTCCATTGGATAAATATCCCATGTTTCATTTTAATGTGAGAAAAGGATAATTATAAGGAAATAAAATGATGTGTGTTTTATAATTATATCTGCAAGCTCAAAGAAATTGTTGCTGATTTTATATTGTCACCTCTCCTTTAAAAAGCCGGCTTGTATTCACTGCGATTCTGCATGTAAACAAACATGGCGGACCATAACTTGAAAAGGAGACGTGCAACATGGGGATTTTTTCTCATCAAATTGTTGAGCTAGGATGGCTCTATAAATGAGTAAGGTTTGAAAAGATTTGTATGTGTAGTTTTTGTGGGAGCATGTAAAAGGATACTATTGTCGCCTATGGAAAATATTTAGTGGTAAGCTCCCTTAAGCTAACATGTGCGTGAAATACTCGTAAATACCCTTGCAGGGCGCATCACGTTAACAGATCCGTGTACTCAACACCTTATATAGACAAATGTGGGGTTTACGGAATGTTCATTAGTTTCTTGATGTTCCTTTCCTTTAAACAAAGGTTGTTGGAACTCGTTAGAACCGCCTATATGATGCGGTTCTAACGAGTACCTACAACAAATGTTGGGCTGAAATTTAGAATAACATCACCCAAGTTTATATTGTAAAACTGGGGTTTACAGGGGTAGACCTTATTTTTCTTATTTCTGCTCTTGACTATAGATTGTGGGTACTCGTTAGAACCGTCTCGAAGAGGCGGTTCTAAAGCGTACCCACAATCTATATTTCGAGTAGAAATAAGAAAATATCACAATTTCCCATAATAAAATGTTAGTGTTTTTGTTTTGCGGTAAAGTTTACAATGCATTTGTATTAGCGTGTTTACGTAATTTGTAAACATTTTTCATTTGAAACTTGCTAGTTCTAGAGACATAAGAGACCTGAGCTGCGGCACAACATTTACCACAACTTAAATATGCGCCAAACGAAGACTCAGATCAGTCTGCGCATCCGCGCAGTCTGATCAGTGTCTTCATTGTGCGCCTCCAGGATAGCTATGTACCTAATGCTCCTTCATGCAGCAAGAGAAGTCTCTGGTCAAACTATATGGATGCGGAGGCTGATCTGATTCTTCGCTGTGTAGGAGACACAGATGTGCTGTCTTAATGCCTTCATGTGCGGTTCCTACGAACAAACACAATCTACGCTTGAAGCTTTAATGGGACATTTTCAGTAGATATCTGTCACTTCTGACCGGCCCCGATAGCTCAGTTGGTAGAGTGTCCGCTCCGGGGAACGGGAGGTCACGGGTTCGATCCTGGGCCGCGACATTCCAAAGTCGTTAAAAATGGTACTAGCTGCTCCTCGCTTGGCACTCAGATTTACGGTGTAGAGCTAGGACTGGTCGACCCAGTGTCAGGGTAATGTGACTGGGCGTGGTATCATGTAATGTGTCTGCGACATGATACTTCAGTGAGGCAGCACTATAAAAGTGAGCATTGAGCTCCCTGTCGCAACCAGACACCGTCGTGATATGACTGAAAAAAATGTTGAAAGCGACGTTAAACCCGAATTCACACACACACACACACACACACTTCTGACATGTTCAAAACCATTGTCTCATAAGGGTAAATTATTGTACGGATGTCTTTGATAGCAATTACCAAGTGGCCCCCGCCCTCGGGGCTTGAAGAAGTAGATGGGCTGCATTATGCTTCCACGTAGGGCTGCAAACAGACCCGCACACGAGTACTGGTAAACCGCTTAGAGGATCTAAGGCTGCCAAGGCGGTGCGAGTCGGACCGTCCATGCTTATAAATCCTATTGGTTTCATTGGGCGACAGGGCTTGAGATGTCATTTCATTTCAATGTCGGGTAAAAGCCCCACAAAATTGGAAGCAACGTCTCCAAAATGACCTATACAGTGATGTCTGGGACGGGACGTTAAACCTCAATCAACCAACCAATGAACAATTAGCAATTGCAAGATAATCAATTTAGCATTCAATGTTGAGAGTTCGAAGAAAAATGTTTAGGTTGTCAAATGTTTTTGTCCGGATTTTAATAGATAGTGAATCCGTGAATTATGGAATCCAGGAAGGCACATGCTGGTTTTAGTTTTTTAACTTGTCTGCTCAAAATAATATCTTGAGGGCACAGATAATATCTTATTGGCACAAGCTTTTATCTTACCGGCGAAGCATACTATCTTGTGCTTAGAACGGACCTCAAAGTGTTAGCTGCTTTCTGTGTTATTAGAACTTAGAGTGTGGGTTGGGCCCATAGAATCGATTTAAACACCCCAATAGTTCGCGCTACTGGCCGTCGAAAGGCGGTGGTTCTAGTGTTGTTAGTTCTTCTGTCACGTAGTGACAATGTGAGCTTTTGTGATCACTTTTCGTCCGTGCGTGCGCCCGTGCATGCGTGCGTCCGTAAACTTTTTCTTCAAACGATATTTCCTCCTAAACCACTGATCGGATTTTTACCAAACTTCACAGGAATGATCATTTTGTGCCCCCCTTTCAAAGTTGTTCAAATGGTTCCGTTCGGTTGCACATCAAGGTCACAGTGCCAAAAAAAGATTTTTTAATGAAAACTTCTCCTCTGAAACCGCAAGGCCGTGCTCTTCGATATTTAGTGTGTATCTTCATCTAGTGGACCTCTACCAAGATTGTTTAAATTATAGCCCTGTTTAAATTATAGCCCAAAAATGCCCCCGCGTCGGAGCCCACCAGTTTTACATAGACATATATTGGGAAAACTTTTAAAAATCTTCTTGTCTGAAACCAGAAGGCCCAGGTCTTTGATATTTAGTATGAAACTTCATCTAGTGGACCTCTACCAAGATTGTTCAAAATATAGTCCTGGGGCCAAAAATGCCTCCGCGCCGGGGCCAACTGGTTTCACATAGGCGTATATAGGGAAAACATTTAAAAATCTTATTGTCTGAAACCAGAATGCCCAGATCTTTGATATTTGGCATGAAGCTTCATCTAGAGGACATCTAACAAGATTGTTCCTGGGGCTAAAAATGCCGCCGATCCGGGGCCAACTGGTTTCACATAGGCGTTTACAGGGATAACCTTTAAAAATCTTCTTGTCAGGAACCAGATGGCCCAGGTCTTTGATATTTGGTATGAAGCTTCATCTAATGGACCTCTACCAAGATTCTTCTTTTCTGCAACCAGAAGGCCCAGGTCTTTGATATTTTGCGCGAAGCTTCATCTAGTGGACCTCTAACAAGATTGTTCAAAATATAGTCCTGGGGCAAAAAATGCCCCCGCGCCGGCATTACGATAACACACCCGTGCGACATAGTGCATTTTTTCACATCTCCAAACTGGCTACTTTTCTGATGAAAATCCTTGATATTTTTTCTTATATATACTGCAAACATAGCATGTGGGTGCCTGTTAGAACCGCCTCATTGAGGTTTATAAGCATGGGCGGTCCGACTCACACCGCTTTGCCTGGGCAGGCTAAATCCTCTAAGCGGTTTACCATTACTCGTGTGCTGTCGGTTTGAGCTCTGCGTGGAAGCATCATGCAGCCCATCTATTTCTTCAAGCCGCGATGGGCGGGGGGCCGGCATGTTGTATGTGCTTATGGTTGTGAATTATTATTATTGATTTTTATTTATTGTAATTGTAGCATCTTACTCACCTCTTCTGGGGAAGAGGGAGCTATGGTGATTATTTTTTCCCCTTTATTTTTCTTCCTCATTGTTAGTTACTCTCCATTTTGGGGCTATTCATCACGATTACAAGTCAGTGAAATGAAGACCCCCCTAAATCTCACTTTTTACATAGAAAAGTGGCATTTACGGGGGAATACATTATCTGCCTTATGTTTGCTTTAAAACATAGATTGTGGGTACTCGTTAGAACCCCTCATTGAGGCGGTTTTAACGAGCAACCACAATCTATGTTGAAAGCAGAAATAATAAAGATGTTATCATTTTTACCTAATATTTATCATTTTCTGACACCATGTTGGACGCCATTATTTCTTACGGACATATTTTCCTAATGGGTAAGCTGTAAATTTTGATTGTGGCGTTTTATTGGCATCCGTTTCTATATATTGTGGAGCACTTTTGTGTAACTCTAATACGCTTGTATATATAAACTCAACATTATGTCACATGCATACAGCAAAGACAATGCGTATCATGCGCATTCACATAGTCTGGACAGTGTTTTTCCACAGATCCCTAGTATTTTTCTGCCCCTTGTGTCTAAATAATATTAATAATAATAATGATAATAATGATAACTAGAGCAAGTCGATAATCCTTGCTCTGTGAAAATCAGGACAAAATAAAAGAAATTAAAATACTTATTTTTGACCTCTGGTCACACCAGGACATGCCTCCTGGGCAACAAATTTGCACCATTGTATTCTGCGTTTCACTAACCTTAATTTGATATGCAATATGACTATGTTTCTACAAAATAGATTTTTGATCCCTTGGGCGGGGTCAGGCCCCTACCCTTGAGATGAGTCACTACAACATTCTAAATATGTTCCTTCAATCTTCTACCAAAGGGCCAATACATGTGACAGTTTCAAGATTTTAGCTCAAAATCCTAAAAGGAGTTGTGTGGTAATCAAAAAAGGACCCGAAATCCTACTTTTTGACCTCTGGTGACCCCAGGCGGGGGTCACATCTGAATTCCAAAATACGTTCCTCCATTTCTTGTTCATAGAGCTATTAAATGTGACAGTTTCAAGATTGCACGACCCGCAGAAAAAGCGACCGACTGAAGTCGATTTTCTAAGAGTGCCCTAAAATCACCGTGTCATTCTGTCATTCTGTCAGTCTGTCATTCTGTCAGTCTGTCATACTGTCCGTCCGTCCGTAACCCGTTTGCGAAAATTGGTGATAGTGACTTAACCGCTTGGAATATTTAAACAATTTTTGGCATACTGATAGATATCAATGAGATCTAACCAATGAACTTGCGAAATATTACATTCCATCTAGTATAGCCTCGCCGAGGCGAAAAATGTGAAATTTTTCAAACTACTTCTCCTCGGAAACCGTTGGGCCGATTGAAGTCAAATTTCATATGGAGCCTCTATGGGATGGGAGAAACCAAAATTTGCTCATGGGGTTCAGGTCACATGACCAAAATGGCCGCCAAGCCATATATGGTCTGTCTGTCTGTCCGTCCGTAACCCGTTTGTGAAAATTGGTGATAGTGGCTTAACCGCTTGGAATATTTAAACAATTTTTGGCATACTGATAGATATCAATGAGATCTTACCAATGAACTTGGTAAAAATTACATTCCATTTAGTATAGCCTCGCCGAGGCGAAAAATCCGTAACCCGTTTGTGAAAATTGGTGATAGTGACTTAACCGCTTGGAATATTTAAACAATTTTTGGCATACTGATAGATATCAATGAGATCTAACCAATGAACTTGCGAAATATTACATTCCATTTAGTATTGCCTCGCCGAGGCCAAAAATGTGAACATTTTCGAACTGCTTCTCCTCGGAAACCGTTGGGCCGATTGAAGTCAAATTTTATATGGAGCCTCTATGGGATGGGGGAAACCAAAATTTGCTCATGGGGTTCAGGTCACATGACCAAAATGGCCGCCAAGCCATATATGGTCTGTCTGTCTGTCCGTCCGTAACCCGTTTGTGAAAATTGGTGATAGTGACTTAACCGCTTGGAATATTTAAACAATTTTGGCATACTGATAGATATCAATGAGATCTAACCAATGAACTTGCGAAAAATTACATTCCATTTAGTATAGCCTCGCCGAGGCGAAAAATCCGTAACCCGTTTGTGAAAATTGGTGATAAGGACTTAACCGCTTGGAATATTTAAACAATTTTGGCATACTGATATTTATCAACGAGATCTAACCAATGAACTTGCGAAATATTACATTCCATTTAGTATTGCCTCGCCGAGGCGAAAAATGTGAAATTTTTCGAACTGCTTTTCCTCGGAAACCGTTGGGCCGATTGAAGTCAACTTTCATATGGAGCCTGTATGGGATGGGGGAAACCAAAATTTGCTCATGGGGTCCAGGTCACATGACCAAAATGGCCGCCAATCCATATATGGTAAAAACCCTTAAAAAAAAACCACAGGGCAGATTTCCACGAAACTTGATAAATAGCATCTGGGACGTAGGCCCATCATAAATTGCTAAAATGGTGACCCTGGGTTGATCTTGACTTTCTTTGTGCCTAGGTCAAACTTGGACACATATGCTTTTGTATTGGAAAAGTGAGAATGCATTTTATCCTGCAAACGATTCAGAATACAGTACTAAAGTATAAGATATATTTTTGCTCCTTACGATAAGGCGCATTTATTTGGGGAACCGTTTTAGGTCCAGGTCACATGACCAAAATGGCCGCCATACCCATATATGGTAAAGCTAAAAGCATCCGGCGGGTCGTGCACTTCAGCTGAAGCACTGGTTCCTGCTTAAAAAAGCCTAGGAGGAGTTGTGTGACAATCGAAAAAAGGAGCCCAAATCCTATTTTTTGAACTCTGATGACCCCCCCGACATGGCCCCGTGGAAAAAGTGTTGAACCACTGTATTCTACTCTTCATTACCATCCATTTGATATGCACAATGACTATGTTTAAACAAAATGAATTTTGACCCGTTGGGCTTTGTTGGGCCGCACCCCTCCCCGAGGCGGGGATCACACCAAAATCCTGAATATGTTCCTGTAGTTCTCAGCCTTAGTGCCTTTGCCTGTGAAATTTCGAGATACTAGACTAAATGGTCTTGCAGCAATGGTGGAACATTACAGACGGACGTACGGACGGGCGGACGGAGGGTTATTAATAATGCCCGCTTTTTCATAAAAAAAAAAAAAAACGCGGGGATAGCAATAAGATGATCATGATCATGATGATCCATTTGTTATTCCAAGCCCAACCATAGGTTGTGGTTGCTGGTTAGAACCGCCTCATTTGGGGAGATTCTGACGAGCACACACAATCAAAGTAGGGAAAATACTGATTCCCATATCAACTCGATTTTTTTCATTAATGAAGTTTACATGGGTATTCTTTACACCATATGTTAGCGTTGTGGAAAGGCAATGATCAGGAATGGATACCATTTCGAAAACACACCTATACAAATACAGTGTAATTTTTACCGCCGATAAATCGAAAACTTAACATGAAAAATTGTGATATTTTTCTTATTTCGGCTCAAAATATAGATTGTGGGTACTCGTTAGAACCGTCTCATCGATGCGGTTCTAACGAGTACCACAATCTATAATTTAGAGCAGAAATAAGAAAAATAAAAAAAAAACATAAGGTGTACCCTGGTAAACCCCAGTTTTCCTATATAAAATCGATTAAAGCCCCCCCCCCCCCCCCCCCCCCCCCACACACACACACAGTGCAATTCGTTGCCGCTGACCGTTCCAAGGCGGCTCTTCTGTCGCGGCTTATTTTTGTTATGGTTTGTCTTTGGGTGTTTGTGTCGCTAATATTATTTTATTTTGGATAGCCTTTTGGTCATTCTGTGGGATAGTGGCTGTCCTTTTGGCTTTCCGCTGTTGATGTTTCCGTTGGGGTCTGTTGCTTCATGTTTGTGTTTCTTTCCCTTTGGTGTCTCTGATGAGAGCTGTGGGTTAATTGTATCGATTCCTGATAATTGCCTCTTCTTCTATTTTTCAAGGGGAGGGGGGCAGAATTATATAGGCGTGTTTTCGCGATGTAGTTACCTTACACCTCCTGCCCAAGACACAAAAGGGAGGAAGAACGTAGATAGGTACAGCAACCATTACGAAAACACGCATATGTAATTTTGACCCCCTGAAACTCCACTTTTATATAGGTTTGGGGTTTACAGGGGTATACAATATTTTGCTATATCTGCTAAAACATGGATTTTGGTACTTTTAGAACCGCCTCTCCGACACAGATCTGCCAAGCTCCCACAATCTTTGCTTTTTGCTAAAATATGATACATATCAATATATCATATTTTTTGATATCTGATTTTTTTTTTCAAGTTTTGGTCGTAAAAGTTTCAGTATATATTTGAATAAGCTCGTTTGCGTAATGTACACTATAATTGAGTGATGCGCTGTATATATACCCATATTAACCCATTTTGTACCGGAACCCAAAAAGGGGTAAATGGCAAACAGTGTAGGCCCAGATCAGACGCCACAGAACGCGGCGTCTGATCAGGGTCTGCACGGTTTGCAAAAAGTTCAGCCATTTTCCTAATCCATTTTGAAGAAAACACAACCTGACACCCCTAAATATTGAAATGGACTCCTGCTATATTTTTTTTATGCCCCCGGAATCTAAGAGATTCGGGGGGCATATAGTTTTTGGTCTGTGTGTCTGTTTGTCTGTCTACAAAAACCTTAACATTGGGCATAACTTTTGAATGGTAATAGATAGAGCTTTCATATTTCACATGTGTATACCTTCTCAAAAGACCTTTCCAGTGGTACCATAATTTTTGATCTCGTGACCTTGAACTTGCCCTTTGACCTATTTTTTACAAAATTTTTAAAAACATTAACATTTGCCATAACTTTCGATTGGTAAGTGATAGGACTTTCATATTTCACATGTGCATTCCTTGTCACAAGACCTTTCTAGTGGTACCATAATTTTTGACCTGGTGACCTTGACCGTGATGTTTGACCTACTTTTTTAAACTTTAACATTGGCCATAACTTTTGATTGGTAAGTAGTAGTGCTTTCATATTTCACACGTGCACTCCTTGTCACAAGACCTTTCTAGTGGTACCATAATTTATGTCCATCCAGACACCCCCCTCAAGGTCAAGGTCACTGTGGCTATTTTTAGAAAAACTTTGTCATCGCTCTAGCGCCAACATCTTTACTGATTTCAATATAACTTCACACAAATGATCCTTATGACAATATCTCGAGCGAGTTCGACTTTCAATGTCATGACCTCAAGGTCAAGGTCAATGTGTCTATTTTTAGAAAAAACTTTGTCATCGCACTAGTGCCAACATTTTTTCACCAATTTCAATATAGCTTCACACAAATGTTCCTTATAAAAATATCTTGAGCGAATTTCGACTTTCAAGGTCATGGCCTCAAGGTCAAGGTCACTGTGGCTATTTTTAGAAAAGCTTTGTCATCGCTCTAGCGCTTACATTTCTTCACCGATTTCAATATAACTTCACACAAATGTTCCTTATGACAATATCTCTTAACGAGTTCCACTTTCAAGGTCAAGGTCACTGTGGCTATTTTTAGAAAAACTTTGTCATCGCTCTAGCGCTTACATTTCTTCACCGATTTCAATTTAACTTCACACAAATGTTCCTTATGACAATATCTCGAGCGATTTGGACTTTCAAGGTCAAGGTCACTGTGGCTATTTTTAGAATTTGTCATCGCTCTAGCGACTACATTTCTTCACTGATTTCAGTGTAACTTCACACAAATGTTCCTTATGGCAATACCTCGAACGAGTTCCACTTTCAAGGTCAAGGTCACTGTGGCTATTTTTAGAAAAACTTTGTCTTTGCTCTAGCGCTTACATTTTTTCACCAATTTCAATATAACTTCACAAAAATGTTCTTTATGACAATATCTCTAGCGAGTCCCACTTTCAAGGTCAAGGTCACTGTGGCTATTTTTAGAAAAACTTTGTAATCGCTCTAGCGCCTACATTTCTTCACCGATTTCAATATAACTTCACACAAATGTTCATTATGACAATATCTCAAGCGATTTCGACTTTCATGGTCAAGGTCACTGTGGCTATTTTTAGAAAAACTTTGTCATCGCTCTAGCGACTACATTTCTTCACCTATTTCAATAGAACTTCACAGAAATGTTCCTTATGACAATATCTCAAGCGAGTTCGACTTTCAATGTCAAGGTCACTGTGGCTATTTTTAGAAAAACTTTGTCATTGCTCTAGCGCTTACTTTTTTTTTACCAATTTCAATATAACTTCACACAAATGTTCCTTATGACAATATCTCAAGCGATTTCGACTTTCAAGGTCAAGGTCACTGCGGATATTTTTTAAAAAAATCTTTGTCATCGCTCTAGCGACTACATTTCTTCACGGATTTCAATATAACTTCACACAAATGTTCCTTATGACAATACCTCGAGCGAGTTCGACTTTCAAGGTCAAGGTCACTGTGGCTATTTTTAGAAAAAAACTTTGTCATTGCTCTAGCGCTTACATTTTTCACCAATTTCAATATAATTTCACATAAATGTTCCTTATGACAATATCTCGAGCGATTTTGACTTTCAAGCTCATGGTCACTGTGGCTATTTTTAGAAAAACTTTGCCATCGCTCTAGCACCGACATTTATTGATGGATTTTTATAGAACTTCACACAAATGTTTCTTATGATGACATCTCGAGTTGCTTTGGCTTTCAAGGTCATGACCTCAAGGTCAAGGTTACTGTGGCTATTTTTAGAAAAACTTTGTCATCGCTCTACTGCTTACATTTATTAACAGATTTTAATATAACTTCACACAAAAGATGCTTATGATAATATCATTTAGCAAGATCTACTTTCGCGGTCAAGGTCACTATGGCTATTTTTAGAGAAACATTGTCATCACTCTAGTTTTACCTCGTTACCTTGATGTTTGACCTTTTTTTTTAAATTTAACATTGGCCATAACTTTCAATTGGTAAGTGATAGGGCTTTCATATTTCACATGTGCATACTATGTCACAAGACCTTGTCAACAATCCCATAATTTTTTACCTTGTGACCTCGACCTACTTTTTTAAGACTTGAACATTGGCCATACCTTTTGATTGCTTAGTGATACTGCTTTCATATTTAACATGCGCTCTCCGGGGGCATCAGTGTTTCACAAACACATCTTGTTTTTTTTTTGTTTTTTTTTTTTTTTTGGGGGGGGGGGGGGGGTTGGTTTTATTTCACTCATATCGAGCCGATCGTTAATCAGAGGTGGGCGAAAACCGGAGAACCCGGAGAAAAACCACCTGACCTTCCGTTGCAGAACTTGGCGTCTCACATTCTCCCGCATGTAGATAATACTGCACATTAATTTTTCGGTGACGTTTTCAACACACTGGCAAATTTAATCGATACGACTTTATTGACATTCACCTAACGAAAATATCGACCGACAAATTCTGCAGACAAGTAATGCTTAATCCTTCTTAATCCGATCCGAATATAACAATATGGTTGCGACTAATTCATAGCTCTTCCATGAAGGCGACCGATAATGTTTCTGTTCTATTCTCAAAATGAGCGTACGGCAATCATAGAGTTTGAATACGATAGCATCGCACGTGGCCTGTATATATTCTGACTCACAGACAGACAGACACTTTATTCTCTTATGTATAGTAGTCGCAGGTAAGAATGTCTTTGTTGGTGTTACAGATGAATTCACACAATCGGATGAATTGGTTTCAAAGGCAGGCGCAAACGATAGCTCCGCCTAGTCAATATTATCTGCGACAACTATACATACTTGAACATGACATATAACTAAATTAAATAGCTTTATAAGGCGGCAAACATTTTGACATGTGATAAACGAGAACATGTTCTTTTCGGTTTGTGTGTGTATGTGTGTGTGAGAGAGAGAGAGAGAGAGAGAGAGAGAGAGAGAGAGAGAGAGAGAGAGAGAGAGAGGACGGGAAAATATATGTTCCATCATTTATCAGTATATTGCAATAACATATCGTAAAAGTAACTGTGAACCCCGGCACCCGGCGATCGATCCAGCACGGATAGGGAAAAAGTGCTCTCCAATGACACAGTTTCACTGCCTTTAGACTATTCTAAAACAAATGTGACACCCCAGCGGGCACATGACTCCTACGCAAAGACGAATAAACGTCGCCATGACGTCACATGGACACCGACACAACGCCGCTCACACACCGCTTGTCCATTTGGAAATGATCGATAGAATCGGTTCGGGAATACTTTTACAAATCGTTTCAAATTTAGGTAAACAGCAAACAAACAAACAAACCAAATTAATCAAGATAGAAGTGAAGGCAATGATCAGGAATCGATACAATTTACCCACTGCTCCCATCAGAGACACCAAAGGGAAAGTAACACGAACATAAAACAACAAATCCTAACGGAAACATCAATAGCGGAAAGCCAAATGGACAGTTACTTTCCTAAAAATGGTCAATAGGCTGTCCAAAACAAAATAATATACGTGATACAAACACTCAAAGACAAACCATAACAAAATAAACCCCGACAGAAGAACCGCCTTGGAACGGACAGCGAAAACGAATTCCGCTGGGGGGGGGGGGGGGGGGGGGGCTTAAATCGATTTTACGTGGCCACAATCCTCGCCCTACTTCAGTTGCGATTTAGACAAATAACTTGTTCAGTCCGCATGTGTAACATCTCCGTGAACAAACAAAATCAAACAACCACAGAGATGAAACAACGTTGAGGATTCGACAGCAAGAAACCACTGAAATGCCGGAGCAAAAGAAAACCAACAGTTAGAATACGATGGGCCCAACCAGAGACAGATCATCAGGCACAAACCAACATTACATTGAATTAGATCTCTCTAATGCTCAGTAAGCCTTTACGCAAGAACCTTCAAAGAATCTGAGGCCTGACCCACCGGCGTTCAATTAAAGAGAGGAGCAAAGTTGTCAACCATGATTGGGTTAACTACCATGCATGCAGTCTGTCGTATAACATTTATGTTGTACCCAACCTTTTTATATCGAAGAATGAGTTTACGAAATTGGGTGCTGAAGTCATTGCAATTATAATTGTTTTTTCTGAATTTATATACTAAGTCACCATAAAATTCGAGTTCCGATATACCTTGTTGCAGAACAGCTTTAAGTCCAATATTGAATTTTGAAATTAAATCAGAATGACGTCTATAAAATTTAGAAAGGCTTTGCGTAGTTTATGGTACCGATAACCCTGACTAAGAAGTTTAGCAGTGAACAATTTATTACGAGTGTTGAAGTCAGTTACATGACTTCACACTCTGGCAAATCGAATCAATTGCGAAATATAAACGCCATAGGATGAAGCACGAGGAACATCACCATCCCAAATAGGAACATTTATAATCTCAAAATCAAAATCATGGCGTTTATCATAAATTTTGCAAGAAACAAACCCATCTACAATAGATAGATGTAAATCCAAAAACGGAGCCTCGGTATCAGAAGAATTTGCTTTATATAACTGAAGTTCTTGGGGGTAAATTTGACTGATCAAACCATCGAAATAGGTATTGTGAATATATAATAAAACAACCAAATATCTAGAAGTCGAGCTGAAAGCTTCGATTATTTCAGATTGGTTTTCAGCATAAAGGGGCAGCATGAAGTCCCTCTCATAACAAAACACAAACAGATCACCCACAAGTGGTGCGCAATTAGTACCAATCGGAATACCCACAACTTGCCTAATAACTTAGTACCAAATCTATTGTAAATATTGTCAAGTAGAAAGGTGAGAGCTTTATACACTTTCTGACATGACCAAACAGTATTATTTCTGCTCTTCAGTAGTGAAAAAAAAAAAAAAAAGAATTTCTTACATTAAAAGCAAGATCAAGGGAGTCTTCCCTATGAAATGCCCATTCAATTAAATCATTATTTTTTTCTTTTATGAGAATATGAGGAAGTGTAGTGTAAAGGGTGGAAAATCCTAGAGGTAGAATTTACATCATAGTAATTTGTTTCCACTGGCTGTATAGAAATAACTTTTATAGAATGACCTTTACGTTTGAAATGATGGTACAAGAAAGTGTCAGTTTTTTAGTTTTTAGGCTTAATCCGCTTTACTTTACTTTTAGCTCCACTTTACTTTCTCCACTTTAACTTACTTTTAGCTCCACTTCTAGATATTTGGATGATTAATTAAATATTGATAAAACCTATTTCGATGGTTTGATCGGTTAAATTTATCCCCCAGAAATTCAGTTGAATCAAGCAAATTCTTCTGATACCGAGGCCCCGTTTTTGGATTTACATCTATCTATTGTAGATGGGTTTGTTTCTTGCAATATTTATGATAAACGCGATGATTTTGATTTTGAGATTGTAAATTTTCCAATTTTGGATGGTGATGTGCCTCGTGCTTCATCCTATGGAGTGTTAAGTCATGTAACTGACTTCATTACTCATAATAAATTGTTAACGGCTATACTTCTTAATCAGGATTATCGGTAACATTAACTTCGAAAAGCCTTTTCAAAATTGCATAGACGTCATTATGATTTAATTTTAAAATTCAGTATTGGACTTAAATCTCTTCTGCAGCAAGGTCTATCGGAACCCGGATTTTATGGTGACTTAGTATATAAATTCAGAAAAATATATAACCGTAATGACTTCAGCACCCACTTTCGTAAAATCATTCTTCGATATGAAAAGATTGGGTACAACATAAATGTTATACGACAGACTGCATGCATGGTAGTTAACCCAATCACGGTTGACAACTTTGCTTCCCTCTTTAATTGCACGCCGGAGGGTCAGGCCTCAGATTCTATGACGGTTCCAGCGTAATTGCTTATGTAAGTTGGTACCTGATGCTCTGTCTCTGGTCGTGCCCATCGGAGTCTAACTGTTGGTTTTCTTTTTCTCCAGATTTTCAGTGGTTTCTTGCTGGCATTTCACCGTGGTTTCATCTCTGTGATTGTTTGAATTTTGTGTTCACGGAGACACTGCACTGATGAGTTAGGAGGCCTTCATGCGAACTTCATCGCGACGAAGTAAGGCCGAGGATTGTGGCCACTTAAAATCAATTTAAGCACCCCCCACTTCCCCAAGGTGGAATTCGTTTCCGCTGACCGTTCCAAGGCAGGTCTTCTGTCGCGGTTTATTTTTGTAATGGTTACTCTTTGGGTTTTTGTGTCGCTTATATTATTTTATTTTGGATAGCCTATTGGCCATTTTGTGGGAAAGTAACTGTCCTTTTGACTTTCCGCTATTGTTGTTTCCGTTAAGGTCTGTTGTTTCGTGTTTGTGTTTTTTCCCTTTGCTCTCTCTGATGGGAGCGGTGGGTTAATTGTATCGATTCCTGATCATTGCCTCAACTTCTACTTTACTCATTCTACGATAGTGTTTGTTAAATCGTGTTTTAACATGCGATTAGTTTGCCCGACATATTGCATTTTGCAATTTGCAGTTTGTCAGGTTATCACATTTTTTTCGCGTCTGCTATTAGCATGACGCGATATAGGCGCCCGGTTTTTCGTCCGTCCGTTCGTCCGCCCATTCATTCGTCCGTTTGTCAATGCGTCAACATTTGCGACCACCCAAGCGTTCACCCAAGGGTTCAAGTTTATTTCTCAAGAACTGTAATAGCTTCATTAATGATTCTTGGTACAAGCTTGTACCTGTGGATGGCAACTAAAATGCAAGCATCCATGTTTGACCTTGACCTTCATCTCATGGCTCACTGATTTTGTAAAATATTTCGACCACCCTAGCGTTCACTCAAATGGTCAAGTTTATTTCTCAAGAACTGTAAGAGCTTCATTATAATACTTGGTACTAACTTGCATCTGTGGATGGCAACTTAAATGTAGGCATCCATATTTGACCTTGACCTAAATTTCATGGTCAAGTGACTTAGTGAACTATTGCATCAACCCTAGTGTTCAACCTAATATTTTAGTTCATTTCTCAAGAACTGTTAGAGCTTCATTAATGATATTTGGTACAAGCTTGCGTCTAGGAATGGCAACTTTTATGGAAGCATAAATATTTGACCTTGCTCCAGATTTCATAGTTCGGGGACTTTGCGCCCTCACAGGCGCGACATAGCCTTCGGCGGAATTCGTGATCAAATCCGTAGACTTATATGTCAAATCGGACATGTTTACAACAGAAACATGTCTACCGTTTACTGACGAAGAAACGGTAACGGCAGTGCATAAATGTGAACAGCACCTGCACCTCTTAGCATTGCACTTGGAAATAGTAGGATACACTCCACTTCTTTTGAAAGGATTGCTATATTTCCGAAAAATGGGCGATTTGACAGGAGATAATCCAACTCTCAGATTATTTTTTAAATAAATTAGTACTACCGGCTCCACTTATATTAACGGAATCGACAGAAAACTAATTAATGGGCCTCACCAATACCGACGGCAATATAGCTCTATAATTATTAATAGAATGGGGAAGCCGTACAGAAGAAGCAGAATGTAACCTAAGGGGAGATATAGTAAGTTTGAATATACATGTATGTGTGGTACTTGTGTTTGTTTAAAGGGGTGATACCGTCAATACTAAAGCGATATTCATACCGTCTTAGCTAGGACAGAGTAAAGTGGATCACTGATTTGCATAATCTGATTTATACAATGGATTAAATAAAAGCAAGCAAATTCCATAGGGAATTTATCTCGCTGCCTTTTTGTCAAGATGTTCATCATCGCCCCACCCTCCTCACTGCACACACCTTTCAGTTACTCGGAACCATGGTAAAACACTCAAACTGAAAAATTAAAAACAAAATTTAAGGATTCATTATAAGTGGCAAGCATATCTTCAGACCATGATAAAAACACCTGAAAAGTCTCAGAAGGGTCGGTTTAAACTGTAGGTGGAGTTGAGCTCATGTGGTAACTACTATAGATACACTTTAATAGTTTTTTTTTATTATTTGAGGTTTAACGTCCCCGTCAACACTGTATAGGTCATTTTGGAGACGTTGCTTCCAATTTTGTGGGACTTTTACTCGACATTGAGATGAAATGACATCTCAAACTCTGTCGCAAAATGAAACCAATAGGGTTTATAAACATGGATGGTCCAACTCGCACCGCTTTACCTGTGTAGGCTAAGATCTTCTTGGCGGTTTACCAGTACTCGTGTGCAGTTGGTTTCAGCTCTGCGTGGAAGCATCCTGCAGCCCATTTATTTCTTCAAGCCCCAATCGGCGGGGCCAACACTTTAATAGTATTGACGCATGAAAAATATCTATAAATGTTTTGAAAACGAATAGTAAATAGGCGATGCCATTTTTCATGGTAAAAGGCAAAACAGATAATGAATACCGTTATGCTAGTATGTTTGATGTGCTGGATGTATGTTCGACGGTATGATAAGAAAGACAGTGTCCATCACAGTATGCCATGATATCTCAAGCATTTGGATACCTTGTAAATATTGTTATTATATAAAAATCAAAAGTCTTATATTATCTTTTTGTTTGATCGTTGAAAGACATCAAAACGATAAGGAATGATAACATGATCATATTAAAGTTGATTAAACAAAAATAAAATGCACGTATTGGTTGGTAATCAGTAATGACAGCTGGTAAAAGTTTACAGTTGTTACTAAATAACGGTGTTCAAAATCCCACAGAATAGCAACTACGGCAAGCAGCATTACCTATAAACTGGATGAGTCCATATTTTATGTTTTAAACGATTCTTAATTGTCTTTGGATCTTTTAGGTATTAAAAATATGGAAACAAAGCACATATACATCTTTAGACCATGATAAAAACACGTATAAAATTTCAAAAGGATCGGTTTGAAACTGTAGGAGGAGTTGCGCTCAAAGGAACATTCTACAAACTCGAAACCATTGTGCGTGAGTCTTTGACGTTTACGACTTACCAAACAGCGAAGGTCAAATGGAGACGGGACCTCAGTTTAAAGACACACCCAAAAGTCTGGAGAAGCCCGGGATCGATCCTGCTACCCATGGTTTGCAAGGCGAGTACCTTAACCATTACACCATGGAGGGTTCTCTCGGAATCCTTTAGCACATGAACATTTTCAGCCCATGATAAAAACACGTGTGAACTTCCAAAAGGATCGGTTTAAAACTGTAGGAGGAGTTGCACTCACAGGGTACCTACTACAAACCCGGACCATACAAAACAAGTCTAAGTTAAAAATGTTAAAAAGGTTATAGAAATAATGTACGTATTATGAAAAAAGCACATGCACATTTCAGACCATGATAAATGCACTTGCAAAACTTGAAAAGGATCAATTAAAAACTGTAGAAGGAGCTGCGTTCACAAGGTACCTATTACAAACTCGTAACCACGCAACACAGAAAGCCGATTACTATGTCCGCTTCCTTTTCGTCGAAAAGGCGGGGGACAATAAATATATTGAGCTCGGGTCTATGCTAATCAGCAGACAAATGCGGGAACAGAGGTGAAGGAAATGATCTGAAAAGTAGAAGTAAAACAAAGATCAGGAATCGATACAATTAACTTACTCCACCCATAAAAGACACCAAAGGGAAAGAAATACAAACATTAAGCGACCAGACCATAATGGAAACCTAAACAAAGGAAGGCCATAAGGACAATTACTTTCCCACAAAATGGCCATATGGCCATCCAAAATTAAAAGACACAAGTGATACACACAGTAAGTAACAAACAACAACATAAATAAATCGCCACAGAAGAGCCGCCTTGGAACGGTCAGTGGAAGATTTCCACTGGGGGGCTTAAATCGATTTTACGTGGCCACAATCCTCGCCCTTACTTCCGTCGCGATTTAGACAAATAATTTGTTCAGTCCGCATGAAGGCCTCCTAACTAATCAGTGCAACATCTCCGTGAACACAAAAATCAAAGAACCACAGAGGTGAGACAACGGTGAGGACTCAGATTCCATGAACCCTGAGGTCTTTATCTAATAGCAGCTACCTCTGTCGTAAACCAATAATGACAGATACGGTAGGTAAAACATTACATTTACACATGGCTTGCACATGGGTCTGGCAGGCAACAGGCCACGCCCTTGGCAATTTAGGGTTTTGCTATTGTGAACGAAATGTTTTCTATTCCATGCATAAAACAAGAGGGTCATAATGGCACTGTATCGCTCATCTGACCATTATGGTAGATAATATAAGGTGGAGTTGGGTCTTTGGTTACCTCCTAAACCTAAGACGTCTGTACGTCACATTAAACTAGGTATTCAAGAATTTTATAGGAAGTTTGTTTTGGCTCCAGCTGATAAGGCCGCTAACAAAGTGGTCGTTGTTTGACGGCTTCACTATGTTAAGACTCTTCAGCAAGAACTTGGTGGTACAAAGTAAAATAGAAGTGGAGGCAATGATCAGGAATCGATACAGTCAATCCACCGCTACCATCAGAGACACAAAAGAGAAGACACACAAACATGAAACAACAGACCCTAATGGAAACTCCAACATCGGAAAGCCAAAAGAACAGTTACTTTCCCACAAAATGGCCAATAGGCTATCCAAAATAATATAACACAAGCGACACAAATACCCAAAGACAAACCATAACAAAGATAAACCGAACTTCTATGAACTTCAGCCTTTTGCTGTAGAGAGGGCTTTAGTTGATGACCACATTTGTCATTCAGCCCCCAATTTTGCCGTCTGTTACAGAAGGCCAAGACAAGCTTACTACATTATATTGGTTACCTAAACTTCATAAAAGACCCTTTACACTACACTTCCTCATAATATTGTAAAAGAAAAACTTAATGATTATACTTTATGATCATGTCAGAAAGTGTGTGAAGCTCTCACCTTCTACTTGACAATATTTACATAAGATTTCGTACTAATTATTTAGACAAATTGTTTGTATTCCGGTGGGTATTGGCTGATCTGTATTTGTTTTGTTGTGAGAGAGACTCCATGGTGCCCCTTTCTGCTGAAAACCAGTCGGAAATCATTCAAGCTTTTAGCTCTACTTCTAGATATTTGGATGATTTATCAAGTATTGATAATACCTATTTCGATGGTTTGATCAGTCAAATCTATTCCCCAGAACTTCAATTAAATAAATCAAATTCGACTGATACCGATGCCCCACTTTTGGATTTACATCTGTCTATAGTAGATGGGTTTGTTTCTTGCAAAATTTATGATAAACGTGATGATTTTGATTTTGACATTGTAAATGTTCCTTTTTTGATGGTGATGTTCCTCGTGCGCCATCCTATGGCGTTTATATTTTGCAGTTAATATGATTTACCATAGTGTGTAGTTATGTAACTGACTTCAACACTCGTAATAAATTGTTAACGGCTAAACTTCTTAATCAGGGTTATCGGTACCATAAACTACGCAAAGCCTTTTGAAAATTTTATAGACGTCATTATGATTTAATTTCAAAATTCAATATTGGACTTAAATCTCTTCTGCAGCAAGGTCTATCGGAACCAGATTTTAAGGTGACTAAGTATATAAATTCAGAAAAATATATAACCGCATTGACTTCAGCACCCACTTTCGTAAAATCATTCTTCGATATGAAAAGATTGGGTATGTACAACATAAATGTTATACGACAGATTGCATGCATGGTAGTTAACACAATCACGGTTGATAACGTCACTTCCCTCTTTAAATGCACGCCGATGGGTCAGGCCTTAGATTCGATGACGGTTCCAGCGTAAAGGTGCGTGTATAAGAGCGATGTAATTCAATGTAACGTTGGTTGGTGCCTGATACTCTGTCTCTGGTTGGGCCCATCGGATTCTATCTGTTGGTTTACTTTTCCTGCGGCATTTCAGTGGTTCTTGCTGTCGAGTCCTCACCGTTGTTTCAGCTCTGTGGTTGTTTGATTTTTTGTGTTCACGGAGATGTTGCACTGATGAGTTAGGAGGCCTCCATCTGGACTGAACAAATTATTTGTCTAAATCGCAACGGAAGTAAGGGCGACGTTAAAATAATATAAGCGACACAAACACCCAAAGACAAACCATAACAAAAATAATCCGAGACAGAAGAACCGCCAAGGAACGGTTAGCGGAAACGAATTCCACAGGGGGGGGGGGGTGGTTAAATCGATTTTACGTGGTCACAATCCTCGCTCCTACTTCCGTCGCGATTAAGACAAATAATTTGTTCGGTCCGCATGAAGGCCTCTTAACTCATCAGTAAAACATCTCCGTGAACACAAAAAAAAATCAAACAACCACAGAGGTGAAACACCGGTGAGGACTCGACAGCAAGAAACTAATGAAAAACCTTTAAAAATCTTCTTGTTTGGAACTAGAAGGCTCCGGTCTTTGATATTTGGAATGAAGCTTCAACCTTTACACCTCCTGCAAGATAATGCAAATTATAGTCTTGGAGCAAATAATGGCCCCCTCCTGGGGCCCACTTGATACACTATGGATCAGGTGAGCAATCCAGGGCAATCATGACCCTCTTGTTTAAATAAGTAATTGTTACGGTTTTACTACTTTACCATTTGTACCGCTTTGTCAATGTTCTGGACTAAAAACAAAGCTGAATACCATGGAGTTCACAAGGTTTGTCTAGGTCTGACAAGCTAGTTTCGGCCAATCAGGCCTCAACAGTGACCCTCAAATACTTACTAAATTCCGCAATTTAATCAATGATTCCAAAGGGCTAGAAAATATAACCCGCACCATGATGAAAGGCAGGGAGACTTTTTACGGCCGCCACATATTCCCTTAACACAAGCGGTGGTGAAGTTAACTGTTCTGAAAAAGGATAATCCTTTGGAAGCAAGTACTACAACACAGATAGAAGCCTCCTTGGTGTAGCAGTTACGCTACTCGCTTTGTAAACCATGGATCGCAGGATCGATCCCGGGCTTCTCCAGACTTTCGGATGAGTCTTTAAACCGAGATCCCGTCCCCGAATTACCTTAACTTTGGTGAGACGTAAAACTCAAACACTCACTCACTACAACACAGAACTGCAAACAATGGAGTGCATACACGTTTTCTGGGCCAGACTAGCTTGTTTCGGCCATTTAGACCTCATCAGTGTCAATCCCAGAGGACTGTGAAACGTTGAGCCCTTTTTGAAAATATAATGAGTAAGGGTATATGTAGCTTGATAAATATATGTTCGAAGAACATGCAGATATGATGAAGACACAGCATGGACATGTACCTCAAGCGACAGGATGTCCAGACTGGCCCTTCGTGCATATCTTTGGGTTATAGTGTTAAAATGCACTAGGTTTAATGAATAAAAATAAAAAATGAGTTCCTTTAAGAGCAATGAAAACATTCAAAAGAAAGAAGATGGGTCATACTACGTAGTTTCGGCTAATAAAGCCTCATCAGTGACCCTGTAATGATCCGGCAAAGAAAGCCAGAGGAAACATACTGCAATTTTGCGATTTTCGATTAGGCAGTCGATTCAAAGACTGATATAAATCAAAATGGGGTCCAAAAAATTAAAAACCTGTCTAGAATATGAGTCTAAACCAATAATTTATTTCTGATTTCTCAGAATATTCACGCTGTTCTCAAAGGACCAAAAGTAAAATATAAATTGCACTATGGTTGATGTACGGGGAGACGTTTTACGGCCGCCACACGGCACAACACCAGCTGCAGTGAAGGCAAATAAAAATCAAAAATGTGTTCCTTTAAGAGCAATGAAAACTATACTACGTAGTTTCGGCTAATAAAGCCTCATCAGTGACCCTGTAATGATCCGGTAAAGAAAGCCAGAGAAAACATACTGCAATTTTGCGAATTTCGATTAGGCAGTCGATTCAAACATGAGGATATATGATGCATCAAGGCAAGAACACCCAGGAACCACTCCTGCACGATCGATACGCTTCAAGTTTTTCAATTGATATTATCTCCAAGATTGTGAACGGAGTTATGGTTTCACTTCAATGCCATATGTACCACTTTGTAACTCTTAGTGAGAATGACAGAACTGTATAAGGCTGGACAATTCTTGCCTAATCCCATTGTGAAAATGTCAGAACATATGTTTATCTGTAAGTATACAAGCTAAACATATGTTCAAAAAGCATGCAGATATCACCCTAAAACATGTTGTTGTTTTTTTTTATTATTTTTTTTTCTTTTTTTTTCAGGTGCAGCAAGGCCATATGCCTAAAGTACCTGGATGGCAGACTGACCCGTCTTGCATACTGCACACCATTAGTCTATAGTGTGTTAGTATAAAGAGTTTCCAAGGAGCTTTCAATTAAAGATCAAGCATGAAATCATGACGGACGGACGTGTAAGCCTCTACTAAATGAACATAACAACATGACCCGTAACCTTTCGTTAATCTTTGTTATGTTATTCACATTTTTCGCAATAAGAATTTGCTAGCACATGCATGGCATTAGTGTGCACAAACCCTAGAACAATTAGCCATGAAAAGCATGGTTTTCTCAATCACACCTTACGCATCACATTTCAATAACTAACTTGATATCTGTGCAATGTTTTAGGGACGGAATGTATTTTCTCTTGAACTACAGCCTTAATAAAGTGGTGGTGAATCCTACCAATGATTTGCAACCACGTCAATAATTTAATTTTGAACATACCTGTGTGCCACACTGGAAAAGCTGACAACACTTGCAATGGGAATGGGGTGGTCAGGAAGATTTTGATTTAATAATTACTCAAATGACAATCCATCTTGAGAAATGTATTAGAAACAAATTAAAAGAATGCATTACACCGCCGTTTTTTTTTTCTTTCTTTATATATCTGGAATCTTGCCAAAGTGACAGCTTTGTTTTGATTGACACTCTTCTCTCTTCGCATACGTACGATTTTATCACTAATTTTCAAAACATGCTGCGTGTGTATAAAAATATACTGAAATGCAGAATAAAGCTTACAAGTGCCTGCATTAGTCGTGCCTCATATTGCATACGAACTCGGGTATACTTCTCTAGAACAAGGTGCCACATCTCCAAACAAATAAATAAATAGTAAATAAATTAACTGAAATGGACACCATGACCTTTCTATGCACTACATGTAAGTCAAACCCTCAACTTGTTCATTACAAATATATAAATCAATCAATGCACTATACTGGAAAGTTTTGGCCTTCATTTGTGCTACGTGTAAACTATCAACTCGCTGACATTTTGCAGCCATATCGTGTTTAAAAGTCTAGCATCCAACGTATACCGTTCTGGGTCGGTGGTTTATCAATCGACACAAAGTTACTAACTAAAGAAGTTTTCCGGCTGTATTTGTCCACGTGCCTATTGCTAAACGTGTAATAATGCTATATTTCTCCTGTGACGTCAGACGCTATGTCAAAACATTAGTTTAATATTTGTAAAGACTAGACCAGGCCGGTGCACTGTGGTATTGGCAAGAATCCAGCTAAACTGTTTGCTGAAGGCACAGGAATTTAAGGGTTTAACTATACAGTCTAAGGTTCCCGCATGGCAATTTTCCCAGCCCATTACGAGAACACGACTATATAAGTTTTACCCCCTTATACCCCCTTTTATATAGTAAAACTGGGGTATAAGGGGGCATACATTATTTTTCGTATTTCTGCTCAAAAACATAGATTGTGGGTAATCGATAGAACCGTCAAAACATAGATTGAACCGCCGAGGCGGTTCTATCGATTACCCAACAATCTATGTTTTTGAGCAGAAATAAGAAAAATATCACAATTTTTAATCATAAAGTTTTCATTTTTTTTCAGCGATAAAGGTAGCAATGTATTTTTATAGTCGTGTTTGCGTAATACTACAATCAGAGACAATCGACGCACAAGTGCTGTTAGCCATTTGTTTCTTCTATCAGATGATGGGAATCAGTAAAATGATAAAAATGAATCTGCTCTAACGAGGATCCAATCTCTACGTTTTGAACAAAATAAATACTAATTATTACCATATGCACTGCAAAATAGAAGTGAAGGCAATGATCAGGAATCGATACAATTAACCCACACCTCTCATCACAGGCACCAAAGGGAAAGACACACAAACTTTAAATAACTAGAGCCTAATGGAGACATCAATAGCGAAAAGTCAAAAGGAAAGTTACCTTCCCACAAAATAGCAGTTAACAATCTATTACGAGTTTTGGAGTCAATTACATGACTATACACTCTTGCAAATCGAATTAATTGCGAAATATAAACGCTATAAGATGCCGCCGAGAAAATTAAGTAGCAAATTACAACAATAATGTTATACCTTGTGTGACCCATAGAGCATTGTATGCACCGTTTCTTACCCCTTTCACCCCTGAGGTTTTGACGTTGACTCTGCCTTCTTTCAATTTCAGCACTGTCATTGTTGTACATAGACAGTATCTGTTCCCTACCATATTGTCAGTACATGTATGTTTATGGAGTTTGCCGCCATAAGGAATCCCAATAATGAGTAATATAACAGGTAATAAATGATCATTTCCCATACCTTTCTCAAAGTAAGGTAGAAGCCTCCATGGTGTAGTGCTTTCACTACTCGCCTTGTAAACCAGGGGTCGCATGATCGCAGGATCGATCCCGGGCTTCTCCAGACTTTCGGATGAGTCTTTAAACCGAGGTACCGTCTCCGTATGACCTTAGCTGTTGGTGGGACGTAAAACTCAAACACTCACTCTCAAAGCAAGGTTAACATATAAAACAGATATTTGTTAGAGGCGATCCACAACATTTGTGTCTGCATTTGATAAATGAATGAACTATTCTTCAATATCTCCATCAATTAGCTTCATCTTGCGCTACGAATTCGTTGCACTGAATGTCGTTATATCGAATGTCGGTAAAGAGAGTGAGGGTTGACAGTAAAATTAGAGTTTGCACGTTAGATAGATTTAAGCCCCCCCCCCTCCTCCCCCCCCCCCCCCCACACCCCAGGGGAATTCGTTTTACTGTCGACCTTTCAAGGCGGTTCTTCTGTCGCGGTTTATGTTTGTTATGTTTTGTCTTTGAATCCACGGAGAGCTGAAACTGACCGCACACGGGTACTTGTAAACCACTTAGAGGATCTAAGCCTGTCCAGGAAAAGCGGTGCGAATCGGACAGTCCATGCTTATACATCCTATTGGTTTCATTGGGCGAGGGGTGCTTGAGACGTCATTTCGTCTCAATCTCGCGTAAGAGTCCCACAAAATTTGAAGCAACGTCTCCAAAATGACTTATGCAATGTTGACGGGGACGGGACGCTAAACCATAAATCAATCAATCAATCAATCAGTCAATCATCAATTAGTCTTGTCTTTGAGTGTGTGTATCGCTTATATTATTTTGTTTTGTATAGCCAATTGGCCATTTTGTGGGAAAGTAACTGTCTTTTTGGCTTTCCGCTATAGATGTTTCTATTAGGGTCTAGTTGTTTCATGTTTATGTTTCTTTCACTTTGGTGTATCTGATGGGAGCTGTGGGTTAATTGTATCGATACCTGATCATTGCCTTCACTTCTATCTAACTATTAGTAAAATATAATTAGGTAATCAGTGTAAATTCTGATCAGACGGCTTATTTTGTTATTTTGTTTGAACTTAGGGCGAGGGTTGAAATTTCATGAACTCCGGAGTTGAAGCCCCAACACCCGCCCTAGTAGTTTTACTACTGACCTTACTACTGATCATCCCAAGGTAGTCGTTCTTTTGCAGTGTCTTATTTGTTATTTGGCTATGGTTCAGGTTTCGTCTATTGTTGTGTGTGCCTCCAGGTGACTTGATTTTAGCCTTCCTGGGTGACCTTTTCTTACTAGCTTATGTCTAGTCAATTATCTGATTTTCAACTCGTTAACTGTTCAACTTCTTAATCGAGATTATCGGTATCACAAACTACGCAAAGCCTTTTCTTACTTTTATAAACGCCATTCCGATTTAATTTCTAAACCCAGTGTTGGACTTCAATCTCTACTGCGAAAAGGTCAATTTGAACCAAAATTTTATGGTAGATGCTTCCAAAGGATAAACCTTTCTAGAACATATTAAGTATATTAATTCAGAAAATATATATATATACGTGTTTGAACTATAGTCAACTGAGGGTGAGGGTTGGAATCCCGTAAAGTTAACATAAACCCACCAGTATTGTTACTGACCGTTCCAAGTCGGTGCTTTTGCTGTGGTTCCTTCATGCTTTGTGTTGGTGGTTCTGATTATTTTCATTATCATATATCTTGTTGCGTTGGTTATTCTGATTCATCCCCCTTTTTGGTTGTTAATTTTAGTTACGTCTGTCCTTCAAGTTTAATGTTTGTCATGTTGGTGATTCTGAATCTTTCCCCCATTATATACGAGGGATGTTCGAAATGAATTGCTTATTGTGTTCTATTATCCACGTGGCGCAAAATAAAAAAAAACAATACATACATGTAGAGGGTTATTCAATACCAACAGAACGGTGTATAAATGTACATGTTACAGAGTAAGACATAAAAATTGCCTTTTGAATACACGCAACCACTGACCGCTACAGTAAAAATGGTTGGTAGAAGCGTCGACAAGAAAGATGAAACACGGGCTTACATCAAAGCTCGCTCTAAGTTTGGTTGTTCTTTGAAGCAGCTGATGACTGAAATTACGGACCTTCATGTTTGGCGGTGGAAAGGAAAATGTGTGTCTGGTGTAGAGTCCATCAAAAAAACACCAAAATCAGGTAGGCCAAAATCTGCATCACGTAAAGAAATCGTTTCCAAAATAAAAAACAACAACATTGAATGAGATGCCAGCTTTACAGTTCGTGATATTGCACGAAAGGTAGGCATGTCACTATCAACGGTTCATCTTATTTTAAAGAAGCATTTGGAAGTCAGAAGAATGTTTGCTAGATGGTTGCCACATCTGTGGACTGAGGGCCAAAAGAGGCAACGGGTTAAAGTGGTCAAAAAGCTATTTCAAATGTTTCCAAAATATGACAAAAAGCAGTTTGCCAATGTCGTCACAGATGATGAAAAATAGAAGTAGAGGCAATGATCAGGATTCGATACAATTAACCCACAGCTCCCATCAGAGACACCAAAGGGAACGAAACACAAACATGATGTAACAGACCCCAACGGAAACACCAAAAGCGGAAAGCTAAAAGGATAGTTACTTTCCCACAAACTGGCCAAAAGGCTATCCAAAATAAAATAATATAAGCGACACAAACACCCAAAGACAAATCATAACAAAAATAAATCGCGAAAAAAGAACCGCCTTCGAACGGTCAGCGGAAACGAATTCCTCTGGGGGTGGGGGGGGGGGGTTGCTTAAATCGATTTAACGTGGCCACAAACCTCGCCCTTACTTCCGTCGCGATTTAGACAAATAGTTTGTTCCGTCCGAATGAAGTTCCCTAACGCATCAGTGTAACAGCTCCTTGAACACAAATAATCAAACAACCACAGAGAAGAAACAACGATGAAGACTCGACAGCAAGAAACCACTGAAATGCTGGAGAAAAAGAAAACCAACAGTTGAACTGCGATGGGCCCGACCAGAGGCAGAGCATCAGGCACCAACCAACATTACCTTGAATTAGATCTCTCTAATTCTCAATAAGCCTTTACGTTGGAACCGTCATAGAATCTGAGGACTGATCCACCGGCCTGCAATTAAAGAGGGAAGCAAAGTTGTCAACCGTGATTGGGTTAACTACCATGCATGCAGTCTCTCGTATAACATTTATGTTGTACCCAGTCTTTTTATATCGAAAAATGATGTTACGGAATTGGGTGCTGAAGTCACTGCGGTTATAAATTTTTCTAAATTTGCATTCTAAGTCACCATAAAATTCGAGTTCCGATAGACCTTGTTGCAGAAGAGATTTAAGCCCAGTATTGAATTTTAAAACTAAATCAGAATGACGTCTATAAAATTTTGAAAAGGCTTTGTGTAGTTTATGAACCCGGGTCCATTATTTTGAGCCCGTCAGAAAGGTTAGTAATTAGATCTGGGCCCACTAAACACAGCCAAGGCGCAATAATTGCCAAACGTTCTTTGAGTACATAGAAGGTTAGGGCGAGGATTATGGCCATGTAAATTCGATTTAAGCCCCCCTCCGCCCTTCACCCCCACCCCCCCAGTGGAATTCTTTCCACTGACCGTTCCAAGGCGGTTCTTCTGTGGCGGTTTATTTATGTTGTTGTTTTTTACTTACTCTGTGTATCACTTGTGTCTTTTTATTTTGGATGGCAATTTTGTGGGAAAGTAACTGTCCTTATGGCCATCTTTTGTTCAGGTTTCCATTATGGTCTGGATGCTTCTTGTTTGTGTTTCTTTCCCTTTGGTGTCTTTCATGGGTGGAATAAGTTAATTGAATCGATTCCTGATCTGTGTTTTACTTCTACTTGGTATGCCATCTTCTCTGGTGAAGGACTCGCAATTAAAGTGCCGGTGAAATAGGGCAAAAGTCTCACCAGGAAGTACTACAAAGACGTTGAAAAAAGTATTATCAGAAACGACGCCTTGCCACTGGCTTTAAAGATGTCCGTCTTCTGTACGACAACGCCTCCTCTCATACCTCCGCAATAGTTAAAGCGTTTTTGAAGATAGAAAAAGTAACTGTAACCTCACAACCAGGCTTGGGGCCAATTACATCTGAAAGTAATTGATTAAATTACAATTACTTTGCCCTAAAAATGTAATTGATTAAATTACAATTACAACATCATATGAATGTAATTGATTAAATTACAATTACTTTTGCAATGTAATTGATTAAATTACAATTACTTTTGCAATGTATTATCTGGAAGTACTAAAGGTATGACACTATAACTCACGTTAAACAAATACTACTAATAATAATTAATAGATGTTCGTCGAAACTAGATGTTTAAAATGAAGCACAATTTCAAACAAACTTAATTCAAAACTAAATTTCTGTAGCTCTCTTTTAGCTTCTGTCAAGTTCTACCAGTACATTTGAGTTGATATAGTAAATGCATCCATTGTGAACAATGCTCTAGTTCTCAATTAACTATCCGAATTACCCTTTATCATCATCAGCTTTTCAAAAGTTGCATCTTTCAGTCTACACAGCCAGACAGGCTGGACAAAAAGTGAAGACCCAGATCAGGCTGATCATGGAGGAGCAGTCTTCATTATAGGAGCAGTCTGATCAGTGCCTAGACTTTTTGCCCAACCTGTCTACATAATTTGGGCACAATTAATAAAATGCAATTAATATTTTCAGATGATCTGTGTGAAGTGTTAAGATTTCAGTTTGTAAATCAGTCTCAATGGTACTAAATTTATCAACAGGAACCTATAGACAAAATTTGAGTTGATATTGTTTTTCACAGTTACATGTCAAACAAAGAGTAACTGGCAATAGTTATGTATTTTTTCACACCTGAATGTAGATGGTTACTCAACAGAACAATAGATAAATTATAGATACCCATACATTGTACAATTTACCTGTAAACTGTAAAATATATATAAAAAATAGACATCTGAAAAGTTTGTTATAATCACCTAGAAATTTACAAAAAGATATCATTTCTAAGAAGAAATGCATAAAAAATACATTAAAAGGCAAACAGTGTGTACCCAGATCAGAGTGCTCATCTAGACAGTCTTATCTGAATATGCACTGTTTCACCAGGCTTGTCTGTCCAATACCTTAGGATAATTATGGTAGTTGATAAAAATACTATGACTGCACAGCTTTACCCCATTCTCTGTTCTAGACAGTCTTATCTGAGTATGCACTGTTTGACCAGGCCTGCCTGTCCAATATCTTAGGATCATTATGGTAGTTGATAAAAATACTATGACTGCCGACTTTACCCCATTCTCTGTTCTATCCATACCTTACACATATTAAAGGGAGACAACTATATGATCAACTTTATTTGCACTTGTGCAGTCTTTATAAACTGATTTGAAAAACATTCAGCACATCCATTAACTTTTATGAAAGGTAACAGTTTGAAATGTTTAATTGCAGTTTATTAGGAATTACTGATATTATGATGAGTATACATGCTAGCAAAAGTATATAAAAGAATTGGTCTGATGTCCAGAAACCTGATATTTTTGCACCAATTCACAATTTATACATCTATATAACAGAAGTGTAATCAAATTGTAATCAGAAAATAATCATGATTACAAGCCAAAATATGGAAGTAATTGATTAACTTAAATTACTTGTAATCAGAAAAATGTCTGATTACTGATTACATCAGATTACTTGAAAATATGTAATTGATTACAGCTGATTACGATTACAGATTATGATTACCCCAAGCCTGCTCACAACCTGTATTCCCCAGACCTTGCCCCATGTGATATCTTTTTGTTTCAGAAATTGAAATCATTCCTTGCTGGGCGGAAAAACAGTCCCGACAAGCACTTGGATCTGCCTATTATCGTGCCCGAATCAGCGTACCGTGACGCCTTCAAGAGGTGGATACATCGGCTGAAACTTTGCAGTTCTAGCCACGGGGAGTATGAAATGAGCATGTTTGGGCAAACTTGAAATTTGAAGTCTCCAGATAGAAATTAGCAATTGCTTTCGATCATCCCTCGTATATTGACCCGTTTTAGTTAAGTTTGGATATTCGGAGTCACCACCTGTTTGGGAAAGAGCTACTGCCTCGGTTTATTGTTGTCAGTTTTGTTTACTGTCGTAACTCCATGTTTCAGCTTCTTTCCCTCGTGATACTGTGGGAAGAATTTGAGATCTGAATGTAGCAGTTCCTGATCGTTTCTCTTTTTAAATTGCAATGATTTGAATGCCCAAATTCGTAAAATCATTTTTCGATATAAAAAAGATTGTGTACATATTATACGACATACTACATGCACGGTAGTTTAATCCAATCAGGGAAACTAGAGTTCTGCTTAAGCAGGCGCTAGAGGGCGTGGCCGATGTTGGACATTTCAGTACTGGTCATGAACAGATTCAATAAAACTGCTATTTTCCTTTGTTTGGTGTATTCTTTGCTTCAAAAGGATCTAACTATTCATATCTTATTGATAACGTTGCTGCCCTCTTTAATTGCGCGCCGGTGGGTCAGACCTCAGATTCTAAGACGGTTCCAGCGTAAAGGCTTACCTATATACTGTTGGTTGGTACTTGATGCTCTGTCATTGGTTGGGCCCATAGCAATCTAACTGTTAGCTTTTCTTTTGCTCCAGCATTTCAGTGGTTTGTTGCTGTCGAGTTCTCACCGTTGTTTTATCTCTGTGGTTGTTTGATTTTTTGTTCTCGGAGATGTTGCACTGATGAGTTAGGGATCCTTCATACGAACTGAACAAATTTGTCTAGCTCGCGACGGAAGTAAGGGCGAGGAATGTGATCATGTGGATCACCACTGTTTGCATAGATGACTTACGGAATTATATATTTTATTAAAAGGCGATGCATTACTACGAGCGCAAGTCAATAAATTACCTGCCTATCCCATTTCCAATAAGATTTTCATGCTTTGTTTCAATACATGTTTTAGGCATGGGGGCAAAATTGCATACTTACCTTGTCATTCACTCATAAAATATTTAACGTGAAACATGGCTAGCGATGCAAAAACGAGCTTTTCGCCAAACGTTGACTATCGTGCTGTAATTCGGTTCTTGTATTTGAAAGGGTAAAACAGGTCAGGAAATATATTGCGAGTTGACCAATGTTTATGTGTCTTCTGCAGCATTGTATGCACACGTTAAATTCTTGGTTGTGGATTTCAAACGCGGTAGACGAAACCAGGTTTGGACGCCTATCAGATGCCATCGATGAAGAAATGTGTAACAAAGTACGGATGTGGTGTACCCTGATAGGCGAATTAAGGTGGAAGTAATAGCGAATGCACATCGTAGCGCTTCAAAAAGTTTACCTGATCGCTTGGGTATGCCCAAAATGCCTAAGCGACTAGCAAATGGCAACCAGAGTATCAGTACATTATTATGAGCCACAGAATAACACTCGAAGTCGCTAGTAGGTGGGGCCAGGGACTCCGATGTCAAAAAAAGTTCAAAACGCAAACCTCTGCTGGAAAGGTGATGGCAACTATTTTGGGACGCACAAGGCGTCATTATGTTGGACTTTCTAGCAAAAAAATAAGAATAATAACAGGTGCGTATTATGCTAATTTACTCGACCAAATGCAGACTTTCGGATGAGTCTTTAAACCGAGGTCCCGTCTCCAGATGACCTTAGCTGTTGGTGGGACGTAAAACTCAAATACTCACTCACTCGACCAAATGAGAACTGAGATCCGTGAAAAAAGCCGAGATAAACTCTCAAAAGGGATCCTACAGGTCAATGCAAGAGTCCACACTTGCAAAATTGCAATGGATGCTGTTGAGCAGAATTGGCACCCCACCTATTTTCCGTTCTTAGCTCTTAGGGACTGTTTTCTATTCCCAAATTTGAAAAAGCATATCCGTTGACGTCATTTTCGGTCAAACGAAGAAAATGTTCTATAGAAGGGATATGCTTTGGAAGCAAGGAATACACCACAGAACTGAAAAATATGAAGTGTACATGTTTTCTGGGTCAGGCTACCTAGTTTCGGTCAATTAAGCCTCATCAGTGACCCTGAAGTATTTTCAAATTTCCACAATGGAATCAATGAACCCAAAGGACAAGAAAATATAAACTGCACTATGATGTAGGTCAGGGAGACTTTTTACGGTCGCCACACATGCCGAGACACAAGGTGTAGTGCTGTTATGTTCTATAGAAGGGTTATCCTTTGGAAGCAAGGAATATACCACAGAACTGAAAAAAAATATGAAGTGTGCATGTTTTCTTGGCCAGACTAGCTAGTATAGGCCAATTAGCCTCATTAGTGACCCTCAAGTATTTTAAAATTTCCACAATGGAATCAATGATCCCGAAGGGGAAGAACATATAATGTACACTATGATGTAGGGCAGGGAGACATTTTACGGCCGCCACACATTCCCAGACATTAGCTGTAGTGCCGTTAAAGATGTTCTATAGAAGGGTTATCCTTTTGGAGCAAGGAATATACCACAGAACTGAAAAATATGAAGTGTACATGTTTTCTGGGTCAGACTAGCTAGTTTCGGAGAAGTCGAGGCGACAGTTGAGGAGTGGGTCAGAGTCAAGGACCCTGACTTCTTCAGTTCTGTTCTGTTGGCACTGGAACAGCATTGTTCAAAGTGTAACATTGCATCGAAAAAAAAAGGAGAGCGATCTCACCAAGAAATAACTTAGGCTTTTTTATTGACTCGCCCTCTTTCTATACAAATGAAAACAAACAAAAAATGAAAACAAACAACAACAAAAACATCTGAACTACATTCCACGCCTCACGCGATTTAAGTAATAATGGTAGAAGATATATATATTGTTTCTTCGTGTGTTTATTTTGATGTGTTGCGTCCCTGCCAACATTCGTTAAGTTATTTTGGAGACGTTGCTTCCGATTTTGTGGAACTCTGGTGAAATGACATCAAGCCCCACCACTCAAAGAACCTTTTTTCGTATCTCACAAACGGGTATTTATATATGAAAGTTTGTAATATTTTTCATAAATTAACTTCAAACATAGAATATGAGTGCTCGTTAGAACGGTTCTAACGAGTGTCCATAACCTACTCGTTTGTATTGGAGCACACATAAAAAAACAAGATAGTCGGGGTGTTCATTTTACGGATTGTTTGTCCTTGATCCTGCTTACAAACATATTTGGCTGTTTTGACGAGCACAAAAAATCTATTGTTGTCGCGGAAGGAACACAGGTTGCTTAAGTATCTGAATAGTTCATCAGAAAAAAAAATCCTTGTATGACTATGACAGAAAATATTATTTCGAATGAATCTATGATCCTAATAAGGTACCAGCGAATAAATTGAATCTCTGGCTATAAATAGAATTTGCTTTGCTTCAATATCGATATCTTTTCTGAAGGCTTTTAATTGGTATTTGACAAAGAAGCTTACGCAATCTATCATTCCAATGTGGTGCCAGCTGTGTCTGACTACATTATGATAACATATCCGTGTGATCAAGTACACTCATGCAGTTCTCAAAAGCGGCCATTCGGCTGATGAAAATTTGTAGTATTTGTCATATTGATGCTCCGAAAATAGGTTGTTTGTGCTCGTTAGGACCGACTCATTGAGGCGGTTCTAACGAGTAACCACAGCCTATATTTTGGAGCAGAAATAAGAAAAAATAATGTTCACCCCATAAATCTCAGTTTTCTCTATATAACGTTGGATTAGAGGGATACTCATTACACGGACCTGTTAACATGATGCCGACTGTTAATACAATTTGCATAGCTTAACCATTATACCCCGCTTTCAATCGCGGCGGAAGTAAGGGCGAGGATTGTGGCCGCGTAAAACCTATTTAAGCCCCCACCCCCCTCCACCCCGACCCCCCGTGGAATTCGTTTCACTGACCGTTCCAAGGCAGTTCGTCGGTCGCGGTTTGTTTTTGTTATGGTTTGTCTCGCTTATATAGTTTTGTTTGGATAGCCGATTGGCCATTTTGTGGGACAGTAACTGTCCTTTTGGCTTTGCGCTATTGAAGTTTCCATTAGGGTCTGTTTCACCCATAGTGACAAATCTCTAAAGAAAGTTGGCAGGATCTTCCTTTAGCACGCGCTAATGTGCACCTGGTGTGCTTCTGATCAACTGTCGGAAGTCTTGGTACCCATCGGGCCGAAAGCTTTCTAACTGCAAGATCCTCTGTCAGAATGGAATTTACTCTTTCATGTGAAATGCCAACTCTATTGTCTATATATCTTTAAGGTCATAACAATACCATGTACTTTACTGACCATTTCGAGGGTTGCAGCATTGACATACCTGGGACGGGGGTCATCCTTAAGGCTCTGTCTGCCGCGCTTAAATTCCGCCACCCACCTCCTCACTGTAGCATATGAAGGGGCATCTTTCCCTAGTATTGCATAGCATAATGGATACACCTAGGTGTTAAACTTATTTTATTCAAATATTGAATCACTGCTCTTTCACCGACTTTGTCCATTTTGCAAAAGTGCCGTGCGGCGGCCGTAAAAAGCCTCCCCGTTTTTCGTCATAGTGCAGATTATATTTTCTTTTCCTTTGAGACCATTGAGCCTATTCTGATTACATTGAAAATCGAATATCGCTTAAGCCGGTGCTAGGAGGCGTATGCAGCCTTACAAACTAAATTGCTGTGTACGAAGAGACTCAATAAAACCGAGTCTCCGATTTTCGTTCTTTTATGTGTTCTTTGTTTCCAAAGGCAACATTTTAGTTTTTTCTTTTACCGCACTGCAGCTGGTGTTAAGTGCCGTATGACGGCCGTAAAAGTCTCCCCGTGCTTCATCATAGTGCAGATTATAGTTTCATTTACGTTGGGATCATTGGGCCCATTCTGGTAACATTGAAAACAAAATCGAATATCGCTTAGGCCAGTGCTAGGAGGCGAATGCAGCCTTGCAAAATAAATTGCTGTGTATGAAGAGACTCAATAAAACCGAGTCTCCGATTTTCGTTCTTTTATGTGTTCTTTGTTTCCAAAGGCAACATTTTAGCTTTCTATTGTCTTGTTTATTTTAAAGTGCTACCTCGTCGATATTAGCTGGCCAAATGAGAAAATTCCTTGGGTACTCGGCCCAATATAGTCAGACAATATAGGGACTTAAAAAGAGCATCCCGTGTCGGATAAAACTCCAACAAAATTCGAACAGTGTCTCCAAAATGACGTAAATATTGTTGATGGGCACGTTAAACTTCAATTCAAACAAACTAACAGACAACTGTTCCCCTTGAATCAGTGCAAGGAAGAGACTGTGGTAGAATAAAAAGAAACACTCCATTACGATAAAACTCCCGTATGACATAGTGCATTTTTCTCATCTCCAAAAAGGCTATTTTTCTGATTAAAGTCTGTGATATTTTTCTTATAAATACTGCAAACATAGTTCGTGGGTGCTCGTTAGAACCGCCTCATCGCGACGGTTCTAACGAGTACACACAACTTTTGTCTTGGAGTAAAAATAAGTAAAAAAAATGTATAACCCCGTATATCCCAGTTTTCTCTATACAAAGTGGGGTATAGGGCGTCTTCATTTCACGTACTAGTTCGCGTGATGAGCATCCACGGAAGAAAGTCTCCCTGCATGGTGAACAAAAAGGACGTGTATCGTATGCTTCTAAGGTGGATGTATTTAAACAAAATATTATTTTGACACGCACGTTTAAATCCTCAGCTAAAAAAGTAAGGTCACGGATTGAGCAATCCGTTTTTGAGATAGAATTCCCTGTCAAGTGGAAGCAATATTCAAACGAAATAAATAAATAAATAAATAAAGACAGTTTTATTTGTTTGATTTGAGGTTTAACGTCTCCCTCAACACTGCAAAGGTCATTTTGGAGACGTTGCTCCAATGTTGTGGGACTTTTACCCGACATTGAGATGAAATGACATCTCAAGTCCCTTCGCCCAATTAAACCAATAGGGTGTATAAGCATGGACGGACCGACTCTTTGCCTGGGCAGGCTTAGATCCTCTAAGTGGTTTACATGCAGTACTTGTGCGCAGGTGGGTTTCAGCTCTGCGTGGAAGCACCATGCAGCCCAAATATTTCTTCAAGCCCCGATTGGCGGGGGCCTAAATAAATACAGTAAAAGTCCTTTATAAAGACCACCTTTGGGATTGTTCAAAAGTGGTCTGTAAGTCCACTTTTGAACAGTCCCAAAGGTGGTCTCTAATTAGAAGACACTGGATGTAGCAAACACTAAGAACGAATAACTGAAACCTTCTCAACAAGCTTATAAACGCAGATTTATTCTTAATTTTAGGTGGAATAATAGCGGAATGTTACGGTAAATAAATAAATAAATAAATAAATAAATAAATCTGTACATGAAGTTGTGGAAAAAAATCATCACCATATGAACTATCATTGGAAGTGAAACAAACTTTTTTTTCTGCAAGGCGTGAAGGATTAGGTATTTAAGGAGCAAACATTGTGTGTGTGTGCGTGTGCGTGTGCGTGTGCGTGTGTGTGTGTGTGTGTGTGTGTGTGTGTGAATTCGGGTTTAACGTCGCTTTCAACAATTTTTCAGTCATATGACAGGCAGCTCAATGCTCACTTTTATAGTGCTGCCTCACTGAAGTATCATGTCCCAGACACATTACATGAAACCACACCAGTCACATTATCCTGACACTGGGTCGACCAGTCCTAGCTCTACCCCGTAAATCTGAGTGCCAAGCGAGGAACAACTAGTACCATTTTAACGACTTCGGTATGTCGCGGTCCGGGAAGCAAAAATTATGAAATACAAAAATAGGCAATACGAGTATTCATTCCTATCATATGGTCACGTTTTGGACTGTTCAAGAGTGGTCTTTAAGACTACTTTTGAACAGTCCCAAAGGTGTTTTCTTTCTAGAAGACACTGAATGCAGAAAATGCACAGAAAGAACGACTGAGGCCTTTTATATATGCTTTTTAAAGGATTTATGTGGACTTAACCCATTTCAGACTAGAAACCCCTAAACGGGTACCTTGGCAAACAGTGCAGGCCCAGATCAGACGCCACAGAACGCGGCGTCTGATCAGGGCCTACACTGTTTGCAAAAAGTTAAGCCATTTTCCGAATAAAATTTTGAAGAAAAGACAACCTGACACCCCTTAATTTTGAAATGGACTCCTGGTATACATAAGGAGGAAGATTCCATTTGGTAAAAAAAGGGTTAACAGCGGAAGTTTACTGTATTTAGTTGTATATTACACAGGTAGATATTTCAATAGTAGTTAA
>OY757022.1:134325650-134508759 GCA_963580285.1 Lucinisca nassula
TCTTCTACTTTGAAACCGCAAGGCCCAGGTCTTTGATATTTGTTGTGTAGCTTCATCTAGTGGACCTTTGCCAAGATTGTTCAAATAATAGCCTTTGTTGATATTTGGTATGAAGCTTCACCTTTTTAGACCTCCCTCAACATTATGCACATTATAACCCTGAGATCAATAATGGCCCTCCCCGGGGCCCACTTGTTACTCTATGGATCAGGTGAGCGATCCAGGGCCATCATGGTCCTCTTGTTTTATTTATGATTTTTTTTTGTAACTTGATATTTCCTTTTCCAAGCGGCAATTTGAATGAATGTCGTTTTAAATGTTCACTGATATCTGAAATCTAAACTAAAGCGTGCGTTTTTTCATTATTTATTTTTGTTTGTGTTAAGGCACAGTCAACACTATTTAGGTCATATCTAGCCAGTCCGATTTTTGCACTTTTGTCCGCCAAAAATTAACAAATGCTCTTCTTGAATCAATAGAAATGAGTGAATGACCATAGAAAGAATGTCAGCCATACGTCCGACTGATCTACCGAGGTTAGCATTATACTAAAACTATGTCCAAAATGTCTCCTTGAGCTTCACTGATGTAATTTGTTTGTGTTACGGTTTCACATCCACATCAGCAGCATTTAGGTCATTTGGAGACGTTGATTCCGATTTTGTGGGACTTTTTAGATGAACTGAAATCGCAAGCCCAAACCCCAAAGGAAACCTTTAGGATTCAAGGAGTGGTCTGACTTGCACAACTTTTCCTGTACCGGCATGTAGTGTATTAAGTATAAATTCTATATCCTTAAAGAGCCTCTTCAAAGAAAAACATACATGCAGTATATGCACTTGGATTTGCCGCTTTTAATACCCGTTGCTTTGTTTTAGTTGTTAGTCCAGTTTCCAAATTGTGAGTATTAAAAGTATATAACCGTAAATCTGTTACTTTACTGTGGGTGAATTAGTTAACAGTTGTTTTAGGCCTATCACTCGAACACATCAAGGCCTATACATTCTCAGAAGTTTACCAGTACTCAAGTTCAGTCGGTGTTTGCTCTGCGCGGAAGCAACAGCCCAAATCTATTTCTCAAAGTCCCAAAATACGGGGTTGCTCTTCACTGATGTACATGTGATTTAGATAACCTTTGAAATACAAACTCGCGGTTTCGAATTAGAAATACACTTCTGAAGTTGATTCCGTCTGTTATTGTTTCGATTGCTCATATCAATCGAGACAAAGTAACTTTCACAAGAACCTTCTGTTATTGTCTTAGTAAGTATTGCTGGTCACGTATAACGTCCAGATAACGTTTATAATGTCTCCCCCGAAAATTTTTTTTTCGGAGAGTCATATTGTTTTTCTCCCGGGCGTCTGTCTGTCCGTCTGTCTGTCTGTCCGTATGTCACAAATTCGTGTCTGCTTTATAGCTTGAAAACCGTTCAAGCTATCTTCACGAAACTTCATATAAATATTAATCAATATTAGATGACGTGCAGAGCACAAGAACTATGACTCTCGCATTTATACTTTTTGAGTTATCTCCCTTGGAAGTTTGTCGGTATATGTATATATGTATGGGCAAATCGTGTCCGGTCAACAACTTTCTTATTTTCAGATGGATTTTGAAATTACTTGGCAGAAATATTAACCATCATGAGACGATGTGTGGCGCGCATGACGCAGGACGGTATCTCAAAGGTCAAAGTCATACTTAGAGGTCAAATGTAAAAAAGGGCCTTTTTTCGTGTTTGGTCAATATCTTTCTTACTTTTAGATGGTTTTGAAATTACTTAGCAGAAATGTTAACCACTATGAGACGATGTGCTGGGTGCATGACCCAGGTTGGTACCTCAAAGGTCAAGGTTATATTTAGAGGTCTAAGGTGAAAAAAGGGGCCTTTTTCGTGATTTGTCAATAATTTATTTATTTTAAGATAGAATTTGAAATAACTTGGCAGAAACGTTAACTATCATGAGAAAATGTGTTGTATACATGATTCAGGTTGGTACCTCAAAGGTCAAGGTCATACATAGAGGTCAAAGGTAAAAAAGGGGACCTTTTTTGCGTGTTCGGTCAATAACTTTCTTATTTTTAGATGGATTTTGAAATTGCTTGGCAGAAATGTTAACCACCATGAGACGACGTGTTGCTCGCCTGACCCAGTTTGGTACCTCAAAGCTCAATGTCATACATAGAGGTTAAAGGTAGAAAAAGAGGCCTTTTTGTGTTCCATCAATAACTTTCTTTTTTTTTTAGATGGACTTTGAAATTACTTGGCAGAAATGTCAATCACAATGAGACGATATGGTGCATGCATGACCCAGGTTGGTACCTCAAGGGTCAAGGTCATACTTAGAGTTCAAAGGTAAAAAAGGGGCCTTTTTTCGTGTTTGGTCAATAACTTTTTATTTGCAGATGGATTTTGAAATTACTTGGTAGAAATGTTAACCACAATGAGACGATGTGTCTCTTGCATGAACCATGTTGGTACCTCAAAGGTCAAGGTCATACTAAGAGGTCAAAGGTAAAAAAAGGACCTTTTTAGTGTTCAGTCAATAACTTCCTTATTCCCGGATAGATTGTGAAATTAGTTGGCAGAAATGTTAACCATCATGAGACGATGTGTTGGGCGCTAGACCCAGGTCGGTACCTCCATGGTCACGGTCATACTAAGAGGTCAAAGGTAAAAAAAAGTCTTTTTTGTGTCCAGACAATAACTTTTTTTTTTTATTTCTGGATGGACTTTTTAAAGCAACCTTGCAGAAATGTTCACCTTCATTAGACGATGAGTCGTGTGCAAGACCAAGGTCCATACCTGCAATGTCAAGGTCATACCTTGAGGTCAAAGGTCAGAAAAGAGGCCTGTTGGTGTACAGTCAATAACTTTCTCATTCTTTGATGGATTATAAAATTACTTGGCAGAAATGTTAACGATCATGAGACGATGTGTTGTACCTCAAAGGTCAAGGCCATACTTAGAGGTCAAAGGTAAAAATTTTTTTTTTTGTGTATGGTCAATAACTTTCGTATTCCTTTATGAACTATTTAAAGTTACTTTGCAAGTTATGGACTGCGTTTAAGTTTTGGGCCCTCTTTTTGACCTCCAAGTATGACCTTGACCTTGGAGGTACGAACCTGGATTTTGCACGTGACACATCGTCTCATGCTGGTTAACATTTCTACAAAGTAACTTCCAAATGCATCCAGAAATAAGAAAGTCATTGACTGCGTTTAAGTTTCGGATGGACGAACGAACGAGCGGATGGACGGACGGACGGACGGACAGGGGCAACACTATATGCCCTTCCACCATTCTTCGAAAAAATGCAAGAACTTTGTTTTTCGTTTTCGCAAATAGTGCACGCCCTGTTCAGATGCCGCAGAATGGCCTGTACTGATTGTCAAACGTTGCTCCTCAGGAGCAAAGTCTTTGCTTTAAGAGTATGGGAGACAAAAATACTTTTGCAGGAGTTACCATTGGGGTAAAATGCACCCTTATTGTGTCATTCGCTCATAAGGTATTGAAGGCAAAACACGGCCAGCAATGCAAAGGCAAGCTTTTCGTCAAAAGTTGAGTACTGTGCTGCAATTCGATACTTGTATTTGAAAGGGAAAACAGGACAAGAAATACGTTGGGAGTTGACCAGTGTTAAATGGTCTTCTGCACTATCGTATGCGCAAGTTAAATTCCTGGTTAGGGTATTCAAACGCGGTAGAATGTCCTTAGAAGACAAAACCAGGTCTGGACACCCATCAGATGCCACCGATGAAGAAATGTGTAAAACAAGTACTGGATCGGATGTGCTCTGATAGGCTAATTAGTGTGGAAGAAAGAGCCAATGCATTTCACATGGTAGCATTTCAACTATTGTACCTGATTGCTTGGGTATGCGCAAGCTATCAGACCGTGGGGTCCCAAAATCCATTAACGACAAGCAAATAGCAATCGGAGCATCATTATGCAGCGCAATGTTTGAGCGCTTCAGGTCAAAGAAAGACAATTTTCGTTCACGTCTGATGACTGCAGTTGAGACCTGGATCCGTTATTATGAGCCAGAGAATAAAACTCAGAAATCGCCAGTGGGTAGGGCCGAGGTCTCACAGGCTAAAGAAGTTCAAACCGCTACCATCTGCTGACAAGGGGTTGGCGACTGTATTTTGGGACGCATAAGGCGTTATTATGCTGGACATTCTAGCAAAGAAAAGTACAATAAAAGTTGCGTATTATACAAATTTGCTTGACCAGCCGTGAAAAACGCTAAGGTAAACTCTCAAAAGGGATTCTGCTCCAGCAGGACAATGCAAGAGTCCACACTTGCAAAATTGCCACGAATGCTGTTGAGTGGAATGGGTAGGAGCTAAGACCTCTCCCGCCTTTTCTCCGGATGTAGCTCCTAGTGACCGTTTCCTAGTCCCAAACTTGAAAAAGGATATTCATGGACGTCATTTCTGGTCAAACAAAGAAGTCGTGGCGGCAGATTAGGAGTTGGTCCGAGACCAGGAACCTGGCTTCTTCAGTTCTGGGCTGATGGCAGTGGAAAAGCGTTGGTCCAAGTGTATCATTCTAGAGGGATCAGGGGAAAAGAAGAGATCTGTTTAACCCAGAATTAAGTTTGCTGTTTTTTATCGACTTGCCCTCATATTATAATTGCTTTCTATTACAGGGACTGATAGATACAACATTTATAGCAGGAGTAGAGGGAATTCTGACGGAAGATGAGATGATTCAGGCTTTAAAGGTAACATATTTGTATGTTTCAGTTTCAAATATGTTTACTTCACCCACCTCTGGGGTCTTCTATATGAGTTGCTGCCTGGTGTCCGTCTATGATCAGCCAGTATGTATACCAGTGATCATTTATGCAATGTATATTGTTAAAACAGATTTGGATGATATTTATTCAAGATGCACTGCAATGCTTATAAAATCCTTTTTTTAATTTAGAAATAATATGGCAGCCAGTATTGACAACTTCCTGGCAAGTTCTTTTCACTGAATAACCACTGATTTCATATTATTGTTCCACATTTGCAATTTTCAGAGCAATATGATTTATGCAAGATTTTTCTGCAGCCTCCTCATCGATAAATCGTTGTAAACAAACTACAGTAAAATAGAAATACTACATGTAATTTAACGTTATTTCATATCTGTTATGTTTTTTTCCAGGTATGGACAATGTCATGTGATTTACTGGCATCCTACATGGAAAACGATGGATGGGTTGATGATGAGGATGAAGATGAATCGTTATTATATGGTTTGTATTATGCAATATTGTCAGTATAATTTATGCTTTCTAAAATAAAATATTGTGATATTATTTTTTCTAATGAAACAATAGGTGATGCCTTACCAATTTCTGCTACAACTATAGACTTGGTGTTAGAACTGACCCCTACCACCTATATTTGCTTGCTTGGTATCTTCGACTGAAGGCCTATGGTAATTAATTGAATCTTTATAATTGCCTTCTCATCTCAGTGTTTTGTGTCATTTGAATGCTTTCAGTGGGTTGTGTCTATGTTCTGGGGAAACGGTTGACGTCAATATTTCACATCCATCTACTGCAGTACTATTGAAAACACTACTCAGGAATATAAAAGAGGACTCCGTGCGATTTCTTGTTTTAGGACCCTTTCAAGAGTATTATACCCGCTTTTCTTTCCGAAAAAAAAAACAAACAAGAAAAAATAAAAAAAAAACGATGTATTGCTTTCGTCACGGATGTACGCCCAGACGTCCGTCCTTCCCTCTGTCACAGAAATTATAAAGAGAAACAAACAGGAACTGATACAATTGGATCCCAAATTCTTCCCACAATACCAGGAAAAGAAGCCGAAACACGGAGCGACGATTCTAAACAAAATGGACGGCAAGTAATCAGAGTCAGCAGCTCTTTGCCAAACAGTTTGTGACTGAATATCTAAATCTAACTAAATAGGAGCAATATACATAATGGGGGAGAAAATCAGCATCACCAACATGACAAACAAAAAACTGGAAGGACAAATGTAATTAAAATTAACAACCAAAAAGCGGGAAGCATCAGAATCATCAACGTAACAACATATATGATTAGGGAAAGGATCAGAACCACCAACACTAAACTCGAAGGAACCACAGCAAAATCACCGACTTGGAACGCGCAGTAAATTACTGGTGGGTGCAAGTTAACTTTATATGATTCCAACCCTCACCCTCACTCTTTAATACTGTGGTTCATCCAAACCTTATTAAAAAGGAGCAACGCACACAATGGAGGAACTAATCCGAATCACCAACATGACAAACATTAAACTTGAAGTATTTCTTCACGTACTATTGCTTCACATACTGTTATACCCCCGGCATACGAAGTATGCAATGGGGGTATATAGTTTTTGTCTTTTCCGTCTGTCTGTCTGTCTGTCTGTCTGTGTGTCCGTAAACAATTATTTTGTGTCAAAGATATCTCAGGAATTGCTTCACATAGAAACTTGAAATTTTGCACACATGATCAGTATGACTACTTGTATTGTGGGAAAGAAAATAAGGGCCAAAGGGTCAAGCCTTTTAGAGTTATATCCCTTTGTAGTTCTTGCTGTTTAATAGTGTATATTTTTATTTTGTGTCAAAGATTTCTCAAATAACTACTGTACATAGAAACATGAAATTTTGCAAACATGATCAGTATGACTAGTTGTATTGTGGGAAAGAAAATAAGGGCCAAGGGGTCAGGCCTTTTAGAGTTATTTTTAATAGGTACTGCAGATGTGCTTGTGGGTTTCCAAATTTGATCTGAACCCTGTGACCATTGTCTGAGGTCAAATGTCAAATTTTCCAGAAAATGCTTGTGACTGCAACTACATTATTTCTTCACGTACGATTGTGAAACTCGCTACAAATATTGGTTAGGGGATGCAGATGTGCATGTGGCTATCCTAATTTTGATCTGAACCCCTGATGCCATTGGCTGAGGTTAAAGGTAAACTTTTCAAGAAAATACTTGTGAATGCAACTACTTACTTATGTCTTGGCCTATGATGACCAAACTTGGTACACTTTTTGCTAAGGGACGGGAGATGTGCATGAAGGTATCCAAATTTTCATCTGAACCGGGGGTCTTAAGGTCACGTCTAAGGTCAAATTTAGAAGAAGCGGGTATTTGCGATGGTGCACCATCGACTTGCTCTAGTTTAATTAATTTCGTGCTGATCGCTAATTAGAGCTGGGCGAAAACTGGAGTACCCGGCGAAACAATGCATAACCTGCCGTTGTTGAGAACGTGGCTCGAGTGAGCCGTGAACCCACATTGTTGAGAGGTCACCTAATGAATAAAAGATTATGCCATAACGTCCAGTATAAGATATGGTTCTGAAATCGAAACAATTACCTTACAGCTTCCTTCAAATGCACAATAGTGAAAGAATTACTCCCATAGTAAAGACAGTATATGGGGTGGGGGTAAATTGATGTTCCTGGTCATTACACTTGCCTCGCGTTTTGTTGTGGTTTAAACAAGTAAGTTGTCCATTCACTGCGTCTAGAAGAAGCTTAAGGACAGACATAGTTCAATTTCGGTGTCCATCATGTAATTGTGCATATAGTCTGACAGCATCATATTTGTCAAATAAATTAACTTTGAATAGCACATTCAAACAAAAACACCACTAACTATAAGAACATACTTGCTTTAGATAAGCCCACAACAACTGTTTACAGTCATAGGTAAAACGGTTCTGGGGATGGGTAAGACAATTCGATATTTGGGGCTCATTCTGTCCAAATTAACCCAAACGTCTTGTTTCATTTAGTCGATATCTCTTATCGCCGTTTCATATGTATTCTTTTATTTTGAATGTAAGATGAACATCGCTGGCATAACTCCATATAAGGAGCATAGCTGGTTTAATTGTGGGACATCTTTTCTTATTTGTTCATATCAAAATGTGTGCTGGACACTTCCTAGAATCGCCGTTGCATCTATGTGGCGATTTAAACAAGTGGTCCGTAGCCCCAGATAAAATAAGTATCCACATGTTATTTTTCTTTTTCTGCACGAAGACATATGTTGTGGGTACTCATTAGAAGCGCCTCGTCGAGACGCTTCTAATGAGAACCACAATATATGTTTTCATCCAGAAAACAGAAAAAATATCAGTACTTTTTGGATGAAATAGGCGCCTTATATGGAGCATTGAACTGGTTACAACAAATATTTCAAGTAACAAATAAGGGAAACTATCCCTGAATTATCTTCATTGCTCCTTCTTAACTAGAGCTATGTGATGGAATCAAATCAATGCACCAATTAATTGTTTCTGTGCATTTTGTTCCAGAGAATGGCATTGGAAAACTGTCAAAAGAAGCAAAGAGCCTGCTGTCTAGGTATAGTATTATTTGATTCTTAAATGTTTTCGTTTCTATAAAATGCATTCGATTTCTTTCTGTCATACAAATGTGTTCCTATTCCACTGACATCAATAGTACGGGCCACTTTTCTTGGGGATCGGGACCAAATAAGACCCCAACTTGCATGTGTTTGTCACAACTTAACCCCAAACCTTAACCTTGGTCATAACTGCCAAAGCATTTGCCCTACTCTCATGAACCTTCACACACATACTTACCATCACACGACCTACATTCTGCCTTAACGAAAAAAACTTAACCTCGTTCATAACTTCAGATATATTTATGTTTCTCACATGAAACTTCACACACATACTTACCATCACAAGACCTGCATTCTGACAAAAACTTGTATCATACCTCTTTGACAACTTCACGTGGGGCCTTTTCTGACGTGGTCAGTGATCTTTTTTTGAGGTTTTGGTCCACCAAATAAAAAAAAAGTTTATGCCCCTTAAAAATCCTGGAAACATTTTGTTTTGGCTAACTTTGCCTGCAATTTAGATCCTGTCAAGTTGAAATCGCCGCCACATGTCGCAGAATGGTCATTTGAGCCGAGGATTTGGAACAAAATAGTTTGTGAAATTGCGATACTGAGTATGAAGTTGAATTCATCACAGACAGGCTTACGGTTGTGCCTCAGACTGTTCAAGGCAAAGTGGCCGGTCCATGAAAAGGTGCCATTCTTTATGGGAAAGTAACTGTCCTTATGGCCTTCATTTGTTTTGTTTTCCATTATTGTCGGGTCGCTTAATGTGTGTGTTTCTTTCCCTTTGGTGTCTTTGATGGGTGGAGTAAGTTAATTGTATCGATTCCTGATCTTTGTTTTACCTCTACTTTAAACATGTAAGGAAATGTGCCAAGAATTTTGGACTCTGAAGATGCACATGGTGCACAATCCCAGCCTCGGCAATCTTTCAAGCGGCAGCGTAATGCCGTTTTCTCTTGGATAAAGCGCTCAGATAAGCTCTTGCCAAGCCGAATCGTCAGCACATTTTCGTTTTTGAGGTTGAATTATTTGCAGTCCAGTTACACATTCGCCTTAGACTCCCGCCAATCGGGGCTTGGAGAAATAAATTATGCTGCATTGTGCTTTCACACAGAGCTGAAACTGACTGCACATGAGAGCTGGTAAAATAGAAGTGAAGGCAATGATAAGCCGCGTAGAAGGTTTAAGCCTGCCCAAGCAAAGTAGTGCAAACCCCAAAAGTCCCACAGAATTTTAGCAGCGTCTAAAATGACGTAAATAGTGTTGACGGGGACGTTAAACCTCAAATACACATTTGCCTGTATGTCGATCCATCGTCTCCAATTGTACTTCCAAGAACATGTTTGAGGATTATTGAAAGTGATAGTGATTTGCAGTGATGGAAAACTTTCTAAAGCATTGCCATGCTGTTGTTTATATTGGCTCAATACTTCAGTTACAAAATATTGTCGCGACTTGTTACATCACTCACAGGTCAGCATAAGTGATGACGTAAAAATATTAATTTGCTTTTTTTTAGTAAAAATAAAGTTGATTTTAAGAAAATAAATTTCTTTCTCCAAATACTTCAGGATTTTGTGAATATCAGGTTTAACTATTCGCAAAAGATTGAAATAAAACGGGAAATATTTTTTTTCGTTGTAACCAAATTACTTGCAGAATTAGAAATAGCACTTTAGTCTAAGAGAAACAATTAGGTTTTTGCAAGTATTATGTTCCTGCATAAGAGTTATGTGATAAATAGAATCTTACAGTAGAATGCTGTGGTGCAGTGGTGAAGAATTGGATTTGAGATGGAGAAGTAGCTCGTTTGATCCCTGCATGCGCCTAAGTTGTTTCCTTGAGATTTTATCCACATTGCATAGTACTGGTTTCTGCCCAGGAAAAAGGGAGCCACATCAAAGATAAGCATTAGTTTACTAAAAAGTTACCGTGTATAAATAAGGTTGATTAATATTATTATAATTGTTCTTGTTAATTTTTATTAGATTCAACAACTCGTAAGGAAAACGGATAAGATGCTCGGTAAAGCCTCGCGTCCTTAACATTTTGCCCAATCGTTAAATCAATACAGTTATACATGAAGACACATGTAAGACCCCCTATTTATTCGCAAATTGCAAGCAAAACAGATGACTCATATTGATAAATCTTATGTAAAGATGATCATATTATTTTTCTTGTTGATCATGAAATCTTTTCTGTGGTCATTCTCTCCCTTCAACTGATTCAAGAAGGGCAGTAGTCAGTTTCTGGCGAAAGAATGTGCACTGTACAGGTAATCGCTTATGTATAAGCCTGCCCAGGAAAAGTGTGGATAGGTAAACTGACCGGCTCAAAAATGACCTAAAATAATGTTGACTGGGCCGTGAAACTCCAATACAAACAATCAATAAAAACGAATGCATAAATTGTGTGCTGTTGTAATCCCTTTAAAATATTTTAATTTTGAAGTCGAGCTGGCAAAAAATGGCACCCAGAAAACAATTCTGAGCCTTTTGCTCAGTATCCTGCAATATGAATCCCCTTGGAATTCCCATCACATGTAGGGGCTTGAAGAAATATATTGGCTGCATGATGCTTCCACGCAGAGCTGAATCCGGCCTGCACACTAGTACTGGTAAACCGCTTAGAGGATCTAAGCCTGTCCAGGAACCGCAGTGCGAGGCGGACCGACCATGCTAATAAACCCTATTGGCTTCAGTTGGCGACAGGGCTTGAGATGTCATTTCATCTCAATGTCGGGTAAAAGTCACACACAATTGGAAGCAACGTCTCCAAAATGACTTTTGCAGTGTTGACGGGGACGTTTAATCTCAAATCAAACAAAACATATAAAGAAAAGTAGAGTTTCCAATAGTTTACATATTTCACCTACTATTCTTTCAGATTTAAAAAAAACAAACCATCGTCGACTGTATTAAAGCATCATTTAATATTGTCGTATGTATTTTGTAATATCATGTTGTATCTTCCCACACGTTATCACACTGGCCTCGGTAGCTCAGTAAGATGTGCGTCTGACTGGTGATCAGGAGGACGCGGGTTCGATTCCTTCATTATTTCGTGGGGATTGATCATGAAATCGTTTCTTTGGCCAGTCTCTCTCTTCCACTGATTCAAGAAAGGCAGTTGTCAGTTTCTGGCGAAAGAATGTGCACTGTACTCGTTAACCGCTTACGTATAAGCCTGCCCAGGAAAAGTGTGGATAGGTAAACGGACCGGCTCAAAAATGACCTAAAATAGTGTTGACTCGGCCGTTAAACTCCAATACAAACAAACACACACGTTATGACATCGTCTTTTTCTGATGAATATTATTAGAATCTGATATGAGGCTCTGGTGAAGATTGGCATTTCCAACCCCAAGAATGACCTTGCTGAGCGGAACCGACGCTACACTGAGTTTTTGCTCAGCATGGTCATCCTGAGGATAGCCTCCGTGCGGCTCAGTAGCGTCATCACCAGATTGGAAACGCCCACCTACAACAGAACACCATATAACATTCTTTTTCGTGCAGAACACTACGGACAGTTTTCATTTTACTTTATTTGAAGTTGTATTTTTGCGCATACACTGATGTAGTTTGCCTGTGTAAGAACAAATGTGTAAGAAAATTATTCCTATCCAGGCTAAAAACACGGATTTCATTATTTGGTGTGCAAGAAATAGCATACTTATATGCAGAATATACAGAGTAAAATGGTTATATGATGAAAAACATGCATTATTATAAAACTCCTGAAACTCGTCTAAGGCTCGTTTCATACCTTGTTTTATAAATGGCCACTCGTGTGTGGTCCACTTTAGACATATGCCCTATCTAGGTTCATAAAGGAAAACTTTATCTCACTAAGGTCTGTTTTCTAAATGATATTTCATAGAAACAGTTTAGGTGAGTATTTTGTGATAACTGAATGATAAATACTCCATATAAACATGTTGGTATTCATTAGAACCGCCTCGCTAAGGCTGTTTTCGTAAAAATCCACCACATTGTAATAATATGTTTTTATGGAGAATCAAGATATGACTATTAAATAAACCATCACATAGGGTTTTATGGAAATCGAATAAAATTATCCTTCGATTATCACAAAATACCCATCTTAACAGTTTCTATGAATTATTCTTTTTGTAGGTGCGCAAGGGAGAGTGTGAATCGATATAAAACTACACTTGAAGAAGATGAAATTGCACTGAAGAAGGACACATTAACCAGCCGACAAAGATATTCTTTACATGTGAACATTGGACAAAAACATATACTGAAGAGAATAATTGATACTTGTAGCTGAAAGTTAATTTGTGATATGAAAAAAGGATAAAGCACATTCTCTCATGGTTTTGTTTTCTTAGCTGAAATGACCGATGGTTATTTTTCATAACCTACCTGCTTGGATAAGAAGGTTGGCGCCTCCATGGGGCAGGGGTTAAGTTACTCGCCTCGTAAACCAGGGTCGTGGGTTTTATTCCAGTCTTCTCCAAAAGTTTGGAATTAGGAAGACTCTTTTTAAACCAAGTTTTTGCCTTCAATTGGTAGTTGCATTTAAAACACACACCCTCCACACACACTATATAAATGAAACGGATAGTATTATCAATTTAAATGCCAGTTGACTGAGTCAGCATCATATATTTTCGGGTATATGCTAGTATGGACCACTGCCTATATAGTTCATCATAACAACTGCCTATATATTTCAACAAGATCCCCTTAAACCCCACTTTTATATAGAAAAATAGAAGTGGAGGCAATGATCAGAAATCGATACAATCAACCCATCAGAGACATCCAAGGGGAAAGAAACACAAACAAGAAACAACAGACCTAATGGAAACATCAATAGCGGAGAGCAAAAGGACAGTTACTTTCCCATAAAATGGCCAATAGGCTATCCAAAATAACATAATATAAGCGACACAAACACCCAAAGACAAGCCATAATAAAAATAAAACGCGACAGAAGAAGTGCCTTGAAACGGTTAGCGGAAACGAATTCCAATGGGGGGCTTAAATCGATTTTACGTGACCACAATCCTCGCCCTTACTTCCGTCACGATTTAGACACATAAGTTGTTCAGTCCGCATGAAGGCATCCTAACTCATCAGTGCAACATATCCATGAACACAAATAATCAAACAACCACAGAGATGAAACAACGGTGACAACTCGACAGCAAGAAACCACTGAAATGCTGGAGCAAAAGAAAACCAACAGTTAGACTCCGATGGGCCAGACCAGAGATAGAGCATCAGGCACCAACCAACATTACTTTGAATTAGATCTCTCTAATTCTCAATAAGCCTTTACGCTGGAAGCGTCATAGAATCTGAGGCCTGACCCACCAGTGTGCAATTAAAGAGGGAAGCAAAGTTTTCAACCGTGATTGGGTTAGCTACCATGCATGCAGTCTGTCGTGTAACATTTATGTTGTACCAAATCTTTTTATATCGAAGAATGATTTTACGAAATTAGGTGCTAATTTCATTGCAGTTATATATTTTTCTGAATTTATATACTAAGTCACCATAAAATTCGGGTTCCCATAGACCTTGTTGCAGAAGAGATTTAAGTCCAATATTCAATTTTGCAATTAAATCAGAATGACGTCTATAAAATTTTGAAAAGGCTTTGCGTAGTTTATGGTGCCGATAACCCTGATTAAGAAGTTTAGCCGTTATCAATTTATTACGAGTGTTGAAGTCAGTTACATGACAATACACTCTGGCAAATCGAAAATTAATTGCGAAATGTAAACGCCATCCCTATGGCGCATACGAGGAACATCGCCATCCAAAAAAGGAAAATTTACAATCTCAAAATCAAAGTCATTGCGTTTATAATAAATTTTGCACGAAACAAACCCATCTACAATAGATAGATGTAAATCCAAAAACGGGGCCTCGGTATCAGAAGAATTTGCTTTATTTAACTGAAGTTCTGGGGGGGGGGTAAATTTGACTGATCAAACCATCGAAATAGGTATTATCAATATTTAATAAATCGTCCAAATATCTAGAAGTGGAGCTAAAAGCTTCAATGATTTCAGACTGGTTTCCAGCAGAAAGGGACATCATGAAGTCTCTCTCATAACAAAACAAAAACAAATCAGCCACAAGTGGTGGGCAATTAGTACCCTTGGGAATACCCACAACTTGTCTAAACAACTAGTACCAAATCTTATGTAAATATTGTCAAGTAGAGGTGAGAGCTTCACACACTTTCTGACATAACCATAAAGTATAATTTTTATGCTCTTCAGAAGTGAAAAAAAGCATTTCTTACATTACATGCAAGATAGAGGGAGTCTTTCCTATGGAATGTCCATTCAATTTTATCACTAAGTTTTCTTTTATAAGATTATGAGGAATTGTAGTGTAAAGGGTGGAAAAATCATAAGCAGACAGACTTGACACACGTAAACGCCTGGATTTCAATTTATTTAAAATTTCATTAGAATTTTTTATAGACCAAAACAGAAAAAAACTGTACTTTACAGTTGTATACATTATTTTGTTATTTCTGCTCAAAAACATAGATTGTGTGTACTCGTTAGAACCACCTCGCTGGTTCTAACAAGTACCCACAATTTATGTTTATAGCAAAAATATTAAACTTATTTGCATTTGTATCTGAAAATTATTATTTTTGAACAAGTGGCGGTGAAGAAGGTGACTTGTAGTATAAACATTCAGCAAAGACTCTCCTCAGCCTGAGCATACAATGGAGGCAAGGATCAGGAATGGATACAGTTAACCCACAGCTCCCATCAGATACATCAAATTGAAAGAAACACAAACATGAAACAACTATACCCTGATGGAAACATCAATAGCGGAAGGCCAAAAGGACAGTTACTTTCCCACAAAATAAACCGCGATAGAAGAACCATTTTGGAACGGCCAGTGAAACGGCTTAAATCGATTTTATGTGGCCACAATCCTCGCCCTTACTGCCATCGCAATTAAGACAAATTATTTGTTCAGTGCGCATGATGGACTCCAAACTCAAACCGTAAAGCACATCAACTTCAAATTTTAGACATACGGTCACAACAACAATACACAGTTTTGTGGTAAGTTATATAACTCTAGCTACAATACTGTCAGAGTTATGGCCCTTTGACAGATTCAAACTTTCAGAATTTTTCATCGTTTTTATATGCCTGTTTTGTAAAAACGGTCATATTACGACACGGGGTCACCGTCCGTCCGTCTGTCCATTCTCAGAGATGGATACTTATGTGGCTATTTTTGGCAGGATTGATACTTACTGTTACTTAGGTGGCTACTTTTAGTCACAGAAAAGAAGTATTTTAAGTGTCAACGGTATAAATCCCATTGAATTACATTGATTCTGTCCATTTCCATAGCCACCCAACTATCCAATTGTTCGCCCCGTCCATAAACTTTTCTTTTCCGGATAACTCCTACAGTTTTCATCTGACCAGGCTGAAACATGGTAGGTAGTAAGACCATGACCTGGTGTAGCGCATATGCTTTCGAGGTTATGCTCAACCAATTATTTACAGAGTTATGCTCCTTTGAATCTTTTTGTAAACTTTTTCGTTTCCAGATAACTCCTACAGTTTTTATCTGATCAAGTAAGGCCATGACCTCATGTAGCGCATATCGTTTCGAGGTTTACGTGCAGAAAATATTTACTGAGTTATGCCCCTTTTAACCTTTTTGTAAACTTTCGTTTCCGGATAACTCCTCCTACAGTTTTCGTCCAATCAAGCTGAAGTAGATAGTAAGACCATGACCTGGGGTAGCGCATAACATTTCGAGATGATGGTCCAGCAAACAGTCACTAAGTTATGCCCTTTTGATTTTTTTGTAAAATTTTTCGTTTCTGGATAACTCCTCCTGCAGTTTTCATCTGATCAAGCTGAAACTTAGTAGGTAGTAAAAAAGACAATCACCTGGTGTAGTGCATATTCTTTTGAGGTTATAGTCCACCAAAAAATACAGAGTTATGCCCCTTTTTAGTATTTCTGCAACTATTTCTTTTCCGGATAAATCCTCCTAAAATTAACATTCGATCAAGCTGAAACTTGATATATAGTTAGACCATGATGTGGAGCAGTGCATATTGTCAGGGCTCTACACTGGCTGCAACTATACTGCTGTTGTCCGTGTGTTTGTAACGCCTTAACCAAAAAGCGAAACATCAGTCAGAACTTCAAAAGGATTTGATCTACTCTCATGAAACTTCACTCACATACTCACCATCACAAGACCTACTTTCTGACAAAGGACCATACCTATATTGCTTTTGTCCGTGTATTCGTCTTGCCTTAACTAAAAATATTAACCTTGGTCATAACTTCAAAAGTAGTTGCCTATTTCTCATGAAAATTCACACAATACTTTCCATCATCAGACTTACATTCTGACAAAAACTTGTACCACACCTTTTTCATAGCTCTATGTGGGCCCTTTCAGGCGTAGATGAGGTTATGGTTCAACAAATAAAAACAAAGTTATGCCCCTTTGAAAGTTTCTGTAAGCAATTTTGCCTGCAATTTAGAACCGATCAAGCTGAAACTTGATATATAAATAGACCAAGATGTGGAGCAGCTCATATTATTTAAAGGTTACAACCTATTTTAGAATTATGCCCCTTGAAAATTCCTGTGAACATTTTGTTTATGGCTAACTCTTCCTACAGTGAACATTCAATCAAGCTGAAAATTGATATATAGTTTGACCACAATGTGGAGCAGTGCATATTGTTTCGAGGTAGTGGCTTACCAGTTATAGTTATGCCCCTTTGCAGATTTCTGGAAGTATTTTATTTGTGGCTAACTTCTTCAATTAATATCGGATAAAGATGAAACTTCATATATAGTTAGACCATTATATGGCGCAGTGCTTAATGTTTTGAGGTTACGGTCCAACAAACATTAATCAATTTAAGCCCCTTCGAAAATTTCTGTACACATTTTGTTTGTGGCTAACTTCTCCTGCAGGTTACATTCGATCTAGCAAAATAGTGTAAATGGTTTAGAGAGGATGGTCCACCAAACATTTATATAAGTATAACACTTCAAAAATATATGTAGACTAGCCCCCGCCCATCGGGCTTGAAGAAATAGATTGCATGATGCTTCCACGCAGAGCTGAAACTGATCCGCACAGGTGTACTGGTAAACCGCTTAGAGAATCTAAGCCTGCCCAGGAAATGCGGTGCCAGTCGGCCCATCCATGCTTATAAACCTTATTGGTTTCATTGGGCGGCAGGGCTTGAGATGTCATTTCATCTCAATGTCGGGTAAAATGCCCCCAACAAAATTGGAAGCAAAGTCTCCAAAATGACCTTTACAGTGTTGATTGGGACGTTGAACCTCAAATCAAACAACGAAACAAAATGTATGTAGACATTTTCATTTCTGGATAACTCCTCCTATAATTTAGATCCGATCAAGCAGAAACTTGATATGTAGTTAGACCATGATATGGAGCAGTTCCTATTGTTTCAAGGTTTCAGTCCAACATATTATTTACTTGCTACGCTTGCGGAGTTCTTGTTTCATCATACTTTTAGAACCATTAAATATATTGCAATGAACCGTGCTATTGTTATTGACAGAAACAAGTCACACATGTGTAGCAAAGGGCAACAACGCTAGCTTTAAGAAATGTTTACTCATGCCCATTTGCACATCGGATGTTCAACCAACTTACAAACCGCCAAACGCATCAACTTCAAACTTCATAAACCTAAGGTCATAAACAATACACTATTTCATGTCATGTTACCCTCGCTTAAATATTGCCAGGAGTTATGGCCCTTTGAAAAAATACAAATTTTAGCATTTTTATCTTTTTGTCGTTATAGCTTTAAAACCATTATAGATATCTCAATAAAACTTGATGTAGTTATTGGCATCGATGTTTGATTTAAACAATATTTATTAGAATAAATTGACATGTATACATCGCATAATAGTATATGCTACATGGTTTGATATAAATCTAGAAGCTTAAATAAATCATCTCATGAAGCATCCATGTTTGATCGTGACCTTCATTTGATGGTCCTTTGACTTTGCGCTCCCATAGGCGTGGCATAGCCTTCTATAAAAATTCGCATGTACTCAGTTTTGCTTGATATCTTCTAAAAAAGTTATCCTCGGGAAGCAAGGACTTCAATCCAGAACAGAAAAGTGTGGGAAAACATCAGATTCATTACGAGTGTTCATGAACATTGAGTGAGCATTCGTCACTCTGAGCGTGATAGCTCAGTGGGTAGTGCACTTGCCTCTGATCCTAGAGGTCCCGGGTTCGATCCCCGGCAGCGGCGATAAAATTTCGGTGTCCGAACACGCTCCATTGGCATCATTTGCAGGGATGAATGTCATAAATTGCACCGTCCTTCGGATCGGGACGTTAACTGGAGGCCCCCTGTGCAGGGAGAATCATCCCCTGTGCAGGTTAAAGATCCCTACCGTAATTACATGATTACTGTGTAGGCTTTCATCTTGCAAACCTGGAGTGTATGTAATGTACTCCTGCGGTAATGGTCAAATGTGACCGACGCAGTATCAGTAGATAGATAGATAGATAGATAGATAGAACATGTCATAAAATACCTGCTTTTTGACATTTGCCACAGCAAAACTGCAGATCAGCCTGCGCAGCCGCACAAACTTTTAAGAACTAAAGGCAAAAAGCCAATCAATGAATAAGACCTGAAAAAGAACGATGGCATTGGGGCGGTCGGTATTAAAACTACTTGTGGGTGGTGTGTGTGTGTGTGGGGGGGGGGGGGTTCAACTCCGGAGTTTATGAAATTCCTCGCCTTCAGTTCCAGTGCAGTATCAAACATAGTAACAATAACAAGTTGATCCGGAGGGTGCATTCTAACTGAAGTAGTCAAAACAAAATAAATCGTAAAATGGTCTTGTTTAGATTAATACTATCATGAATCCGGGTTGAGGACTCAGCAACAATCCGACGTCCGAGCAGAGCAAAACTACCAGTTAGATCGCGGAGGGTCCAACCGTGGAAATTCCAGGCTCCACCCCGCATGAATTCAAAGGATTTAAGATAGGGCCGTCATAGATTCCGAAGTCGAACCCACAGCCATGCAACTGAAGAGTGAAGCATAGTTGTCCACTGTAAAAGAATCGACAACCAAATACGTGGTATGTGGCATAACATCCATGGTATAACCATTTGTTTTTGTATTTCGCAACAAGTTTCCTGGATTGACATGAACAAATATCACTACCTAGTATTGTTCAGAATTTATAAACTAAATTTCCATAAATTGCAAGAAACGTAATATTTTGAAATAATGTCATAATGTTGACGATAAAATTTTGATTTTTTTTTTCGCAATTTATGATACCGATATACTTGTTTTAGAAGTTTTTCTGTTAAAATTCTCCTGCGATCATTTAAGTCATCAACATCACAAGCTCAAGCAAAACGAATAAGCTGTGGCATATAAACGCCAAAAGAAAAAGCCTTTGGGACGTCGCCATCAAAGAAGTAGTTTAGGTCGTAGTACAAAAGCGTTAATCCAAAATCATTAATCCATAGACAAATGGCAAATATCAATGTTCAGATCAACAGACGACAAGGACCCCAGAAGAGTGTAATCAGGCATCCGCGGATAGTAAGCATTACTTGGTAAGCATGCTTCGCCCACCATGCCTATCGACCCGAACAAAGAAAAGGTGTAAACGCCGAGTAGGGTATGTCCGAGATTTTGGAAGTCTTCCTATGGCTTTCCATTGGCAAACACATCTGACAGAAATAATCCTGGAAATGGCCACATTGTACGGATCAGCAAGATCACGGTGCCACCCATAGAACTTCTTTAGTGTAAGAAATGAAAAGTTACAATTACAAAATTAGAATCATCTATTTTATCATAAATTTTGGAAGAGATACTAATTTTAGATATAGTCAAAAGTAAGTCCAAGAATGGGGCTTCATCGGCGGTTCTTCCTTCGCGGTTTTTTTTTTTTTTTGTAATGGTTTGTCTTCGGGTGTTTGTATCGCTTATATTATTTATTTTGGATAGCCTATTGGCCATTTTGTGGGGCAGTAAATGTCCTTTTGCTTTCCGCTATTGATGTTTCCATTAGGGTCTGTTGTTTCATGTTTGTGTTTCTTTCCCTTTGGTGTCTCTGATGGGAGCTGTGGGTTAATTGTATCGATTCCTGATCATTGCCTCCACTTCTACTTTTCAGAATCATCAGACTTAGCCTTATTCAACTGCAATGCTTTCGGATAAATTCTACCAACCATTTTGTAAAATTAAATATTATCAGTATTTGAAAGATCACCCAATAATCGAGAGGTAGAGTTAAACCCCTCAATAGCATCGGTCTGTTTACCTTTAGAAATGGACAACATGATTTTTTTTCTGTAACAAAACAGAAACTAATCTGCAATAAGAGGAGCACAGTTTGTATCCATCGGAATACCAACTACTTGTCTATATAATTTAGATCCAATAAAAAGAAAAGTGCTTCGCAAACCTCTTAAAATATCCAATATTCATAATGACTATTGGCATCTCAAGAAACAAAATCAGCATTCATATCACTGCAGGCCAAATACATACTTTTCCCGAAGAAAAAATGTTTCAGTTTGAGTAAATAGTTTTTCATTAATCAAATTATGAGGTAAAGTTGTGTAATGAGTAGAAAAATCGTATGCTGACAAACTATATCCACGAAAAACCCTTGCTTTCAGTTTATTCAATACTTGTTTAAAGACCAAAACATGTTAATGCCAGAAATTTTCGTAAGCGTTTTCACAGTATGTAGCAACATGATTTTTATAGCTGTTAAACACGATGTAAGTGATTTAGAAAGTTTGCTGGTCGTACACAAGCTAGAATTGACTATAAAATGAGCTTTAGGTGGATTTTTTGTTGAAGCGTCGGTCACGAGTATCATGTAGGAAGCTTTCCTTGGTCTTCCGTTATTCTTACATTGAAACTTGGTATGCGTTGAACATGTTCTTTAAAGATAGTAGTTTCATCTTCAGGAACCTGAACGTAGGTCTTAGTACTACCAAGTTCTTGTCTAAGGGTATTAGCGTATGGCCGACAAACATCAATTTCATTGTTTACAGCCTTGTCAGCTGGAACACAAGCGCTCATTTAAGGAATCTGCGATAACTTGTCGACATTTGGAAAAATCAACATGCAAAGGGAATTTATATTTAGGTTCCTTTGTGATAATAGCTCGAATTCTATAGTCTGAGACAATTTTCAAGTTGCCAGTACATACATAACCAGCAACTGAGTTGAACAAAAATTGAACTTTTACAATCTCCGGATTCAGGATATCTAAATTCGAAACAATTGTTTTGAAGTTGAATGTTTTGTTTCCAATAGGTTTATTACATTTAAAGCAAACAGAAATATGCTGCTATAGAAGACATAATGGTCTTAATATCTCTAAATGCCCTGGGTAAATCTATGAACCAATAGCTTTATTGACAAAAAGGAATTTTCAGAAAATGTCTGACATGATTAATCTCAGAATCGATGCCCGTATTATTTTGCAAGCAGAGTTCAGAACACCATCGGCCACCATGTTCCATGAGCTGAGTTGGCTCTCTATTCCAAAAAGACTTATTTATAACAAGGCTATATTGACGTACAAAGCACTTACATGTAACAACATGGCGCCAACATACATTACCAACTTACGTAAACCAATGTCAGTCGCCCATAGTCGTTCATTGAGATCATCGTGCAACGCCCTCATATCCGTTCCAAGATCAAGAACTGCGCTATACGATCGCTCATTCACGCACGCAGCCTCCAGATTATGGAACTCATTGCCGACATCGCTGAGGACAAAAACACCCATAAATGATTTTAAAACATCCTTAAAGCAGCATCTCTAGTATTTTATGTAACTTCTCTTTACTTAAGAAAATATTATGTGTGCAATACTTAATTTAACGGTGCTGATTAGAATGAAATCTTAGAAATTGTAAATCAGTTGTTCTTAACATGTTCTAATGTTCCTCCTCGCATTTTAACATTTTTACTGATATTATTTGAAATATCAATTTTAGGCAAGAGTTCGTAGATGAATGTATTTTATTATCATATTGCTCATATAGCTTCTAATTAATTTCCCAGAAGCATCCGTGGTGTAGTGGTTACTTGTAAACCAGGGATGGCAGGATCGATCCCTGGCTTCTCCAGACTTTCGGATGAGTCTTCAAACCGAGGTCCCGTCTCCGTATGACCTTAGCTGCTGGTGGGACGTAAAACAAAAAAAACTCACTACGCTCACCAGAGGTCATGTGTTTTATACCATATACAGGCATGGTGCCCATCTTGGTCATGTGACAACAAAAGGCCACCAGTAAAATCCACTGTCTTAACTTTTTTCCATACAATTGTCTATGTGACCAAATTTGACCGTGATGTAAAAACATGTCATGGTCAACCAAAGGCCATCATTTGAACAAAATTGGTAGGGTCCGAGCCCCCGATTCTGCATACCAAGTTTCAAGGTCATCGGCCATTTGGTTCCTGAGAAGATTTTTTAAGGTTTTTACCATATATAGGCATGGCAGCCGTATTGGTCATGTGACCCAGTCTTTACGAACAAACTTTCATTCCCCATTCCCATAGAAGCTCCACATGCAATTTGGTTTCAATCAACCTAACAGTTTGAGTAGAGAAGAAGATTAAAATACTGAATCTGAGCCATCCAGGACAAACGTCAGCAAATGACTTTAACCTTTGGAGTTGAAAAACTTCCATTCAGCTGATTGCAAATATCATTTCTGATGCCACAGGTTACCATGCAATCAGAAAAATCCACTGTTTTGCCCTTTTTCCATACATATGTCTAAGTGACCATATTTGACCTTGACGTAAAATAGGTCAAGGTCAATCAAAGGTCATCATTTGAACAAACTTGGTAGGGCACGAGTCACCAATGCTGCATACCAACTTTCAGGGTCATCGGCCGTTTGCCTCCTGATAAAAACAGTTTTAAAGGTTTTTAACATATATGGGCATGACGGCCATATTGGTCATGTGACCCAGTCCTTCCAAACAAACTTTTGTTCCCCCTTCCCATAGAGGCTCCACACGTAATTTGGTTTCAATCGACCCAGCAGTTTAAGTTGAGAAGAAGATAAAAATACTGAATCTGAGCCTTCCCGGAAAAAGGTCAGTAATTGGTCTTGGCCTTCTGAACTGTTAAAATTCCATTCAGCTGAGTGCAAATATCATTTCTGATGCCACTTGCTATAATGCAATCAGAAAAACCAACTGTTTTGCCTTTTTTCCATACAAATGTTTAAGTGACCATATTTGACCTTGACGTAAAACAGGTCAAGGTCAACCAAAGTTTATCATTTGAACAAACTTGGTAGGGCCGAGTCCCAAATGCTGCATACCAATTTTTAAGAACATCGGCCATTCGGTTCTTGAGAAGAAGATTTTTAAAGGTTTTTACCATATATGGGCATGGCAGCCATATTGGTCATGTGACCCAGTCCTCGCGAACAATCTTTCGTTCCCCCTTCCCACAGAGGCCAAACATGTAATTCGGTTTCAATCGACCCAGCAGTTTAAGTTGAGAAGAAGATAAAAATACTTAATCTGAGCCTTCTCGGACAAAGGTCAGTAAATGACCTTGACCTTCGGAACTGACAAACTTCCATTCAGCTGAGTGCAAATATTATTTCTGATGCCACTAGCTACCATGCAATCAGAAAAATCCACTGTTTTGTATTCTTTTTTGCATACAAATGGCTTAGTGACCATATTTGACCTTTACGTAAAACAGGTCAAGGTCAACCAAAGGTCATCATTTGAACAAACTTGGTAGGGCCCGATGCTGCATACCAAGTTTCAAGAACATCTGCCATTAGGTTCTGGAGAAGAAGATTTTTAAAGGGTTTTTACCATATATAGGCAAGGCGGCCATATTGGTCATGTGACCCAGCCCTTACGAGTAAGCTTTCGTGCCCCCTTCCCACAGAGTCTCCACATGTAATTTGGTTTCAATTGGCCGAGTAGTTTCAGAGGAGATGTTTGAAAATGTGGACGACGACGACGGACGACGGACCAATGCCTATACTATAAGCTCCCCGGAGCCTTCGGCTCTGGTGAGCTAATAAGACAGTTCTTACCACTATATCGTATGTGCACATTCTATGTAAATATGTGTATATAATGGTTTAGGATTTTTATGTTTAGTTTGCATATTTTATTATAGAGGGCCACTAGGTAGAATGGCTGTTTTCGCTAAATGTGTTGCCCTCTTAAAACCTTGTACAAATAAATAAATAAATGGGCCCCGTCAAGCGAATTTTGTACTTATCACCTATGCGAGCAGCGAAGGTTCAGGCGGGCCTGCGTATCCGCGCAGTCTCGCCAGAACCTTCGCTGCTTGCTCATACAAGCCGTGAATCAAGAGGAACCTTCAGACAGAAAGCCATATCCCTGGCCCCTCTGAATGGCTGGGCATGCGCAGTTAAAATTTGTCATGACGGAATGCTCGAAGACACAAATTCGCTTGGCGGGGAACAAATGTAAGGGCGTATAATATGTGGAGTATAGCAACGATTAAGAAGTACTGCTTCATTAAAATGGTGCTTAGAATCATATTATTTATTGTTGTTTTCCGGTGTCCCCTTGTCGCGGGTCGTCAGCTGGTGGGGTCCCAGGGAACGAATCCATACTGGCACTACACCGTAGCCGGTCGGTGGTACCCCTATTCCCCCGTTGCCGGTGAACAGGGAGACCATCGCCCGGCTCCAGCCCTTACTTATCAAATTCTTTGTCCAATTTATGTTTTGAGGAAACCGAAAGGGATGAAAGAACCCAAAGCATAGAACATCGCCCAGAGTGTTGCAGAATAATATTCATTTCCGAAAGAGTCATAATGAGACGAGATTTTCAATCAATATAACGGTTCACACGAGAAACGTGATCCAGACATTCACCCGATTTCTGTTTGCAGCTTTGAAAATACAATACCTGTGCTTTCTACATCCAGAATTCCATTTTGTAGCTGAGTACGCCTGTTTGAGTATAATGTAGTTGTGACCCCCAAACAAACTCATATTGCAGGCCGAATTCCAAAATACATCACAAACATATTGTAAAATTTTTACCGTCGACAAAAAAAAAAAGAATGTTTTAAGGTAAAAAAGATATTGTTTCTTATTTCTACTCAAAATATAGATTGTGGAGCCTCATTGAAGCGGTTGTAACGAGCACCCTCGATCTAAATTTAAACTAGAAATTTAAAAGACATAAATCATTTTTATCCGAAAAAATGCTAGTTCTAGACATAGGAGAGATGCCATTTTTGCACATGGGTGTGTTATCGCTATGTGCGAATCCATTCACAATGCCGCATTCTTAGTCTGCCTGAAAAGGCTTTGTGTCTTTGAGTGTGTCATCACGAAATCATCACGAATATAAGTTTGATCCCCTCGAACCCCACTTTTATATAGTGATGTTTGTTTGTTTGATTTGAGGTTTAACGTCCCCGTCAACACTGTAAAGGTCATTTTAGAGACGTTGCTTCCAATTTTGTGGGACTTTTACCCGACATTGAGATGAAATGACATCTCAAGCCCTGTCGCCCAATGAAACCAATAGGGTTTATTAGCATGGACGGTCCGCCTCGCACCGCGGTTCCTGGATAGGCTTAGATCCTCTAAGCGGTTTACCAGTACTAGTGTGCGGGCCGGATTCAGCTCTGCGTGGAAGCATCATGCAACCAATATTTTCTTCAAGCCCCTATGGGCGGGGCGGCTTTTATAAAGTGAAACTGGGGTTTATATATAGTGAAACTGGGGTTAACGGGGTTAAACCTTATTTTTCTTATTTCTGCTCTAAAATATAGAGTGTGGATACTCGTTAGAACCGAGCACCCACAATCTAAAATATCACAATTTTACATCTTAAAATTTTCATTTTTTCGGCGATAAAGGTTACAATGTATTGGTATAGGCGTGTTTTCGTAATGGTTTCGCTTATACTATTTTGTTTTGGATAGCCAGTTGGCCATTTTGTGGGAAAGTAACTGTCTTTTTGGCTTTCGGCTATTGATGTTTTCATTAGGGTTTAGTGTTTCTTTCCCTTTGGTGTCACTGCTGGGAGCTGTGGGTTAATTGTATCGATTCCTGATAATTACCTTCACTTCTATTTTGGGTCAAAATGCATGCACAAAAGCGGCACACATCTAACTCTGGTCAGCCTGCGGGGGTGTGGAGACTGATCTGAGTCTTCGCTAGGGGCCCATCAAGAACCCTTTCGCTTGGCACGGCCTTAATGAAAACAACTATTTTTAGCTCACCGTCACGTAGTGACGAGGTGAGCTTTTGGGATCACTTTTTGTCCGTCGTGCATCCGTGCGTCCATCTGTAAACAATTTCAAACGACATCTCCTCCTAAACCACTGATCGAGTTTTGACCAAACAGGAATATTCCTTAGGTGGTCCCCTTTCAAAGTTGTTCAAACGGTTCCGGTCCGAATCACATCTAGGTCACAGGAGCCAAAAATAGATTTTTTTCTCCTGAAACTTAAAAAAAGCATCTCTGAAACCACAAGGTCAGGTCTTTCTTTAAAAATCTTCTCTGAAACCGCAAGGCCCAGGTCTTTGATATTTGGTTTGAAGCTTCATGTAGTGGACCCCTGCCAAGATTGTTCAAATTATAGTGCTGGGGCCAAAATTGTCCCTGCCTTGGGGCCCTTTTGATTTTACATGGGCTTATATAGGGAAAATCTTTAAAAATTTTCTTCTGTGAAACCACAAGGCCCAGGTCTTTGATATTTGGTGTGAAGCTTCATCTAGTTGACCCCTACCAAGATAGTTCTAATTATAAGACTGGGGCCAAAAATGCCCCCACCCCGGGACCCTTTGGTTTTACATAGGATTGAGGCCTAATTGGCCGGAGCTGGCTAGTCTGGCCCAGAAAACATGTACACTCCATATTTTTCACTTCTGTGGTGTATTCCTTGCTTCCAAAGGATAACCCTTTTTCAGAACATATTTAACTTCACTACAGCTGGTGTGTGGGAATATGTGGCGGCGGTAAAACGTCTCCCTGCCCTACATCATAGTGTAGATTATATTTTCTTGTCCTTTGACTCATTGATTCCATTGTGGAATTTTGAAAATATCTTAGGGTCACTGATGAGGCTTAATTGGCCGGAGCTGGCTAGTCTGGCCCAGAAAAAAAGTACACTCCATATTTTTCACTACTGTGGTGTATTCCTTGCTTCCAAAGGATAACCCTTTTATAGAACATATTTTACTTCACTACAGCTGGTGTGTGGGAATGTGTGGCGGCGGTAAAACGTCTCCCTGCCCTACATCATAGTGTAGATTATATTTTCTTGTCCTTTGGGATCATTGATTCCATTGTGGAATTTTGAAAATATCTTAGGGTCACTGATGAGGCCTAATTGGCCGGAGCTGGCTAGTCTGGCCCAGAAAACATGTACACTCCATATTTTTCACTTCTGTGGTGTATTCCTTGCTTCCAAAGGACTCCCCTTATATAGAACATATTTAACTTCCCTACAGCTGGTGTGTGAGAATGTGTGGCGGCGGTAAAACATCTCCCTGCCCTACATCATAGGGTAGAATATATTTTCTTGTCCTTTGGGATCATTGATTCCATTGTGGAATTTTGAAAATATCTGAGGGTCACTGATGAGGCCTTATTGGCCGGAGCTGGCTAGTCTGGCCCAGAAAACATGTACACTCCATATTTTTCACTTCTGTGATGTATTCCTTGCTTCCAAAGGATAACCCTTTTATCGAACTTATATAGGGAAAACCTTTAAAAATCTTCTTCTCTGAAACCGCAAGGCCAAGGACTTTGCTATTTGGTATGAAGCTTCATCTTGTGGACCCCTACCAAGATTGTTCAAACTATAGTGCTGGGGGAAAAAATGCCCCCACCCCGGGGCCCTTTGGTTTTTCATGGGTTTATATAGGGAAAATATTTAAAAAATCTTATTCTCTGAAACCGCAAGGCTTTGATATTTGGTATGAAGCTTCATGTAGTGGTCCCCTACCAATATTGTTCAAATTATAGTGCTAGGGCCAAAAATGCCCCCGCTCCGGGGCCCTTTGGTTTTACATCTATATAGCTTATATAGGGAAAATCTTTAAAAATCTTCTTCTCTGAAACCTCAAGGCCCAGGTCTTTGATATTTGTAATGAAGCTTCACCTTGTGGACCTCTACCAAGATTGTTCAAATAATAGCCCTGAGGACAAAAATGCCCCCGCTCCGGGGCCCTTTGGTTTAAATAGACTTATATTGGGAAAATCTTGAAAAATCTTCTTCTCTGAAACCACAAGGCCTAGGTCTTTGATATTTGGTATGAAGCTACATCTAGTGGACCTCTACAAAGATTGTTCAAATTATAGCCCTGCGACCAAATATGCCCCCGCCTCGGGCCCTTTGGTTTTTAGCTCACCTGAGCCGAAGGCTCCGGGGGAGCTATTGTGATCACTCACCGTTCGTCGTCGTCATCGTCTGTATGTCCGTTCACATTTTCCTTTAACCAACATCTCCTCCTAAACCACTGGATGTATTCGAACCATACTTGGCAGAAATGATCTTCGGGTGGTACTGTCTCAAATTTGTTCAAAGAATTCGATTCCATGCAGAACTCTGGTTGCCATGGCAACAAAAATGGGAAAATAGGAAAAAAACTTTAAAAATCTTCTTGTCTGAAACCAGAAGGCCCAGGTCTTTGATATTTAGTGAAGCTTCATCTAGTGGACCTCTACCAAGACTGTTCAAATTATAGCCCTAGGGCCAAAAATGCCCCAGCGCTGGGGATCACCGGTTTTACATAGGCTTATCTTGGGAAAACCTTTAAACACCTTCTTGGCTGAAACCAGAAGGCCCAGATCTTTGATATTTGGTATGAAGCTTCATCTGTTGGACCTCTACCAAGATTGTTCAAATTATAGCCCTGCGTCCAAAAATGCCCCCGCGCCGGGGCCCACTGGTTTTACATAGGCTTATATTAGGAAAACCTTCAAAAATCTTCTTGTCTGAAACCAGAAGACCCAGGTCTTTGATATTTGGTTTTGAGGCTTCATCTAGTGGACCTCTATCAGGATTGTTCAAATTATAACCCTTGGGCCAAAAGTGCCCACGCGCCGAGGCCACCTGGTTTTACATAGGCTTATATAGGGAAAACCTTCAAAAATCTTCTTGTTTGAAACCAGGTCTTTGATATTTGGTATGAAGCTTCATCTAGTGGACCTTTATCAAGATTGTTCAAATTATAGCCCTGGGGTGAAAAATGCACAGGTGCCGGGGCCCACTGGTTTTACATAGGTAAAAACCTTTAAAAATCTTCCTATTTGAAACCAGAAGGCCCAGTATAATGAAGCTTAATCTAGTGGACCTCTACCAAGATTGTTCAAATTATAGCCCTGCGTCCAAAAATGCCCCCGAGCCAAGGCCGACTGCTTTTTGGCTCACCAGAGCCGAAGGCTCTGCGGTAGTTACTGTGATCGGTCATTCGTCCGTCGTCGTCGTCCTCCGCCCGGATGTCTGTCCACAATTCCTTTAAACGACATCTCCTCCTCAACCACTGAACAGATTTTGACCAAACTTGGAAGAAATGATCTTTAGCTGGTCCTCTCTCAAAGTTGTTCAAAGAATTCCATTCCATGCCGAACTCTATTTGCCATGGCCACAAAAGGGGGAAAATAAGAAACAAACCTTTAAAAAACTTGTCTGAAACCAGAAGGCCCAGGTCATTGATATTTGGTATGAAGCTTCATCTAGTGGACCTCTACCAAGACTTCAAATTATTGCCCTGGGGCCAAAAATTGCCCCGCCCCGGGTCGTACTGGTTTTACTTACTCTTATAGGGAAAGCCTTTAAAAATCTTCTTGTCTGAAACCAGAAGGCCCAGGTCTTTGATATTTGGTATGAAGCTTCATCTACTGGACCTCTATCCAGATTGTTCAAATTATAGCCCTGGGACCAAAAACGCCTCCGTGCCGGGGCCAAATGGCCGAAAATGCCCCCACCCTGGGGCCCTTGGGTATTTAGCTCACCTGAGCCGGAGGCTCCGGGGGAGCTATTGTGATCACTAACCGTCCGTCGTCGTCGTCGTCCGTCCGTCCACAATTTGTTCAAACGACAACTCCTCCTAAACCACTGAACAGATTCTGACCAAACTTGGCGAAATGGTCCTCAGGTGGTCCTCTCTCAAATTTGTTCAAGAATTTAATTCCATGCAGAACTCTGGTTGCCATGGCAACGAAAAGGGACAACAAGAAAAAAACCTTTAAAATCTTCTTCCCTGAAACCAGAAGGCTTAGGTCTTTGATATTTGGTATGAAGCTTCATCTAGTGGACCTCTACCAAGATTGTTCAAATTATAGCCCTGGGGCCAAAAATGCCCCCTCGCCGGGGCCCACTGGGTTTACATATACTTATATAGGGAAATCCTTCAAAAATCTTCTTGTCTGAAACCAGAAGGCCCGGGACTTTGATATTTGGTATGAAGCTTCATCTGGTGTTCCTCTACCAAAATTGTTCGAATTCTAGCCCTGGGACCAAACATGCCTCCGTCCCGGGGCCCAATGGTTTTACATAGGCTTATATAAGGAAAACCTATAAAAATCTTCTTCTCTGAAACCAGAAGGCCCAGGTCTTTGATATTTGGCATGATGCTTCATCTAGTGGACCTCTACCAAGATTGTTCAAATTATAGCCCTGGGGTCAAAAACGACTCCGCCACGGGGCCAACTGGTTTTACATAGACTTTATAGGGAAAACCTTTAAAAGAATCTTCTTCTCTGAAACCAGAAGGCCCAGGTCTTTGATATTTGGCATGAAGCTGCATCTAATGGACCTACCATATTCCTCCCATATAGCGCCCCGGGCGCTTAAAAAAATAGAAAAAGATGGGGCGCTTATTAGAGATAAAAAGCTTACCAGAGCAAAAAACCATTTACATGCAGTAGTTTTCCATTAGAATATCGTGGAATCATGACATGTAAAGTACTAAATGGTCAACACAGACACTGTGATAGCAGGGGGTTTAGAAATACCTTGCATGATACGATTTACAGCAGATACGGCGAGGATTGAAACGCTGAAATCTTTACTTCAGGTAAGCCAAAATACTTTTTCCTCAGACTGCAGAAGCGGCGCTAATTATTTTGTTCTTGGGAAAACAGTTAGGGGCGCTTATAGGAGCAGGGGCGCTAAATGGGAGGAATACGGTATACCAAGATTGTTCAAATTATAGCCCTTAGGCCAATAATGTCCCCAGGTTGGGGCCCACTGGTTTTACTTAGGCTTAGGTTTTACTTCCTTTTTTGGATGGTGATGTTCCTCGTGCGCCATCCTATGGCGTTTATATTTCGATTTGCTAGAGTGTGTAGTCATGTAACTGACTTCAGCACTCGTAATAAATTATTAACGGCTAAACTTCTTAATCAGGGTTATCCGTACCATAAACTACGCAAAGCCTTTTCAAAATTTTATAGACGCCATTTTGATTTGATTTCAAAATTCAATATTAGACTTAAATCTCTTCTGCAACAAGGTCTATCGGAACCCGAATTTTATGGTGACTTAATATATACATTCAGAAAAATATATAACCGCAATGATTCGAGCACCCAATTTCGTAAAATCATTCTTCGATATATAAAAGATTGGTTACAACATGGATGTTATACGACAGACTGCATGCATGGTAGTTAACCCAATCACGGTTGGCAACTTTGCTTCCCTCTTTAATTGCACGGCGGTGGGTCAGGCCTCAGATTCTATGACGGCTCCAACGTAAAGGCTTATTGAGAATTAGAGAGATCTAATTCAAGGTAATGTTGGTTGGTGCCTGATGCTCTGTCTCTGGTCGGGCCCATCGGAGTCTAACAGTTGGTTTTCTTTTGCTCAAGCATGTCAGTGGTTTCTTGCTGTCGAGTCCTCACCGTTGTCTCACCTCTGTGGTTCTTTGATTTTTGGTGTTCACGGAGATGTTGCACTGATGAGTTAGGAGGCGTCCATGCGGACTGAACAAATTATTTGTCTAAATCGCGACGGAAGTAAGGGCGAGGATTGTGGCCACGTAAAATCGATTTAAGCCCCCCCCCCCCCTCCCCCCCCCAGTAGAAATCTTTCCACTGACCGTTCCAAGGCGGTTCTTCTGTGGCGACCGTTCCAAGGCGGCTCTTCTGTGGCGGTTTATTTATGTTGTAGTTTGTTACTTACTGTGTGTATCACTTGTGTCTTTTTATTTTGGATGGCCATATGGCCATTTTGTGGGCAAGTAATTGTCCTTATGGCCTTCCTTTGTTTAGGTTTCCATTATGGTCTGGTCGCTTAATGTTTATGTTTCTTTCCCTTTGGTGTCTTTGATGGGTGGAGTAAGTTCATTGTATCGATTCCTGATCTTTGTTTTACTTCTACTTTACATATTGAAACCTTTTAAATATATTCTTCTCTGAAACCAGAAGGCCCAGGTCTTTGATATTTGGTATGAAGCTTCATCGAGAACTTCTACCAAGATTGTTCAAATTATAGCCCTGGGGCAAAAATGCCCTTGTGCCTGGGCCCACTGGTTTTGCATAGGCTGTTTGAGAGAAAACCTTTAAAAATCTTCTTCTCTGAAACCAGAAGGCCCAGGTTTTTGATATTTGGCATGAAGCTTCATCTAATAGACCTATTCCAAGATTGTTCAAATTATAGCTCGGGGCCAATAATGCCCCCACGCCGGAGCCCACTGGTTTTACATAGGCTTACATAGGGAAAACCTTTAAAAATCTTCTTGTCTGAAACCAGAAGGCCCAAATCTTTGATATTTGGTGTGAAGCTTCATCTAGTGGACCTCTACCAAGTTTGTTCAAATTATAGCCATGGGGCCAAAAACGCCCCCACACCGGGGACCACTGGTTTTACATAGGCTAATATAGGGAAAACTTTTAAAAATCTTCTTCTCTGAAACCAGAAGGCCCAGGTCTTTGATATTTGGTATGAAGCTTCATCGAGAACTTTTACCAAGATTGTTCAAATTATAGCCCTGGGGCAAAAATGCCCTTGTGCCTGGGCCCACTGGTTTTACATACTATTAGGCTGTTTGAGAGAAAACCTTTAAAAATCTTCTTCTCTGAAACCAGAAGGCCCCGGTTTTGGATATTTGGTATGACGCTTCATCTAATCGAACTCTACTATGATCGTTCCAATCATAGCAAGGGGGCCAAAAATGGCCCCGCCCTTGGGCCCACTGGTTTTACATAGACTTTTATAGAGAAAACTTTTAAAAATATTCTTGTCCGAAACCAGCCGGCCCATGCCTTTGATATTCGATATTAAGCTTCATTCAGTGGACCTCTTCTTAGATTGTTCAAACTATAGACTTTGGTCCAAAAACTTCACCGCCCTTGGACCTACATGTTCATTTCTTAGCTCAGGTGAGCGATATAGGACCATCGTGGCCCTCTTGTTATTGTTTCGGAGTGGCTGCAATAATTGAGTGTTGAATGTCCCTTAAATATGTTCTATGAAAGGGTTATCCTTTGGAAGCAAGGGATACACCACAGAACTGGAAATATGGAGTGTATATGTTTTCTGTGCCAGACGAGCTAGTTTCGGCCAATTAGGCCTCTTCAGTGACCCTCAGATAATTTCAAAATTCTACAATGGAATCAATGATCCAAAAGGACAAGGAAATATTATCTGAAATATGATGTAGGGCAGGGAGACGTTTTACCGCCGCCACACCTTGTTCTACGAGGACTGGACAAATATGGATGCAACTAAGCACATAAAAATGATTCCGTGATAGATTTCGATGAAAAATTTATTTTGTACCGTCAAAGTATTCCCCTTTAACAGATATACAAACTTTCAGTCTTCTGATCCAATCATTGAATGCATTTTGGTAGTCTTTTCGAGGTATACTATGAAGGCACTGGAATATTGCAGAACCGAGGTGTTTGCGCTGTACAAATTTACGACAAGAAAGGTATTTTTTCAGCCGCGGGAACAAAAAAAAGTCACACGGGGCAAGGTCAGGGGAATACGCTGGGTGAGGGAGTTCAACAACCTTTTTCTGCTTCAGATAGTCTTGCACAATGAACGCCTTGTGCGATGACACATTGTCATGTAGCAATCTGACATTGGCCAAACCAGTTGCGGGTCTTCGTTCTTTGAAATATTTCTTCAATTTTCGAAGACCTTTATTCTTGTTAAACTTCGCATTTACAGATTTGCCTTTAGGCACAGCAACATGAATAGCGGGGCCCTGATTTGAAAAAAAAAATGGCATACATTACTTTCTTGACGCTCATGGTCCGGTTTGCAATGCATGGTCTTTTGCAATACGTTGTTGCCCATATTTTGTTCTAAATCTTTCGTTTTGGCTCAAAAAAGTGAATACATGTCTCGTCACCTGTGACGACATTAGCGAAAGACCGTGCATTGTAATTTGGAAACTTTTTAAGCAACTTCTTGGCGCACTGAACGCGTGTTTTTTTTTCTGCTTTTTGAACCGGTTAGTTTACCTATCCACACTTTTCCTGGGCAGGCTTATACGTAAGTGGTTAACCGGTACAGTGCACATTCCTTCGCCAGAAACGGACACCTGCCCTTCTTGAATCAGCGGAGTGAGTGTGTGTTTCAGTTTTACGTCCCACCAACAGCTAAGGTCATACGGAGACGGGACCTCGGTTTAAAGACTCATCCGAAAGTCTGGAGAAGCCCAGGATCGATCCTGCGACCCCTGGTTTACAAGGCGAGTAGCGTAACCACTACATCACGGGGGATCTAATTGAATCAGGAAGGGAGAGAATGACCGTAGAAAAGATTTCATGATCAATCTCCACGAAATAGTGTTGCCTATCTCGACAGGTATCAAATCCGCGTCCACCTAGTCACCAGTCAGACGCGCATCCGACTGAGCTGGCTAAGCGCGGATTGAATAATTTACTTATGTAAAACTTCCTGAAATTCCCTTTAAGCTCTAGTGTAGACTACACTGAATTACTGTCATGTTTCCTTTTATAATACACGGATTTGTTAATATAATGTTCTGTCATCGACATCAAACAAGACTAAGATCTGGCTGCGACGGCTGATCAGTTTTTCCTAGGTGACGGTTTTGGCTGTCGGGGGCAGGCTGATTTTTGATTGACGTTGATCATTCGACCGAAATTTATTAACTCATATCCTGCTGTTCACGACAACCCTTTTCTTTGCAAACAGTGTAGATCCAGATCAGATGGCTGAAGAAGCCATCTGATCAGAATCGACACTGTTTGGTATTCAATTTATGAATTTGTAGGAATAAATTACATCAAGTAATCTGATTGGTTCAAAGTCAGAAATGGGCGTGGTTAAACTGAATATTAAGCAAGAGAAGGGTTAAGCCTCTGTGTCTAATATTACGATAACACACATGCCCGCTTTTTACCGCTAGAGCTGACAATGTTCAATATTTTTCTCATCATTACGAAAACACGCCTATACAAATAAATTGTATCCTTTATCGCTGAAAAATTGAAAGTTTTTAGAGTTAGAGGAAAAATTGTGATATTTTTCTAATTTCTGTTCAAAATATAGATTGATGGTACTCGTTTGAACCGCCTCATCGAGGCGGTTCTAACGAGTACCAACAATCTATATTTTAGAGCAGAAATAAGAAAATTAAGATTTACCCCTGCAAACCCCAGTTTTACTATATAAACGTGGGGTTCAAGGGGTCAAAATTATATAGGCGTGTTTTCGTGATGTATATTTTCCCTATAAAGATGGTTGGTACTCGTCAGAGCAGCCTTCTTGAGACAGTACTAATAAGGCGCACAATATATGTCTTTGTTTTTTGTTTTTTGTCAAACAAAAGGAAAATATAGGATCTTACATAAATTATCATGTATTATTGAATTTATTAAACGGGTTGAGTAAGAGGGATAAAATGCGAGGCTTTGCCGAGTTTAATAAGAATATCGGTGAAACCGATTGATGCTTCCTGAAGGTACATTAGACGGAACAGGAAACATTTTCCTTCAAAATGGAGTATAACAAAACCTGTCGGTGGACGGATTAGCTTGCCTGATGGCACTGTCATACAAACATCAGCAACACAAAAATCGGAATAAATGAAAGGAAGTGTCTTCAGGTACGATACCATACCCCAAGATCCTGGGTGGTAGTTTAGCTATATTAATGGGGTAAAACTGTTTAATACAAATTATTGAAAACTTACTCTCGTACACAAATGCAATCCTCATAGGACTCCAGTTATGGTTCCGTATTGGGTGCCTTTACATGCATATGAAATATCAGACGGGTTCGAAAATGTATCTGATCCTATCCCCTTGACTGTCAAACAAAGTCATTTTGACCATCTGCCAAGACAAGCTTCTTTCACTTTGATTCATTTTATCTGCAACTCTAATGTAGATGGATGACCTGCGATTTTACATCCTTTTAGCAGTATTTCAGTCATATCAGAATGATGAGAGGTTGATAATGAAAGGCTGTCTGCAATGGAACTCCTTTTACAGTTGGAAAGATTTCTGCCTCCAGCAAGTTTTTTTTTTCTAAAAAAAAACGCCACAGTGACCTTGAGCCCAGGACCCTGAAAGTCAATCTTGCTCGAGATATTATCATACCCAACATTTGTATGAAATTCAATAAATGTAGGCACTAGAGCGATGACAAAGTTTTTTTTTTCTAAAAACAGCCACAGTGACCTTTACCTTGAGTCCAGGATCCTGAAAGTCGAACGTGCCCGAGATATTATTATACCCAACATTTGTGTGAAGTTATATTAAAATCTATCAGCAAATGACGACGCTAGAGCGATGGCATTTTTTTTTCTAAAAATAGCCACAGTGACCTTGTCCTTGAGCCCAGGACCCTGTCAAACTTGCTCATGATATTATCATACCCAACATTTGTGTGAAATTATATTAAAATTCATCAGCAAATGACGACGCTAGAGCGATGAGAATTTTTTTTCTAAAAGTAACCACAGTGACCTTGACTTTGAGCCCAGGACCTTGAAAGTTAAACTAGCTCGAGATATTATCATACTCAACATTTGTTTGAAATTATATTAAAGTCCATCAATAAATGGAGGCACTAGAGCGAAAACAAAGTTTTTCTAAAAATAGCCACAGTGACCTTGACCTTGAGCCCAGGACCCTGAAACTCGAACGTGCTCAAGATATTATCATACCCAACATTTGTGTGAAGTTATATTAAAATCCATCAATAAATATAGGCACCAGAGTGATGACAAAGTTTATCTAAAATTGCCACAGTGACCTTACACTGCAGCTTTAAACAAAGTACCATACCTCTTTGACAAATCATCTAACCAGATAGCACGGATTATATGCGCATCCCCTATTGCTGCTTAAGACTCCATTGAAGTTACGTTGAATTTCTGTAAGCAGTTGCTGAGAATTCGCGTGGACACGAACAGTACCCTATATATTCATGAAGAATTCATCAAAAGGCCATAACTGTTGGAAAAATCATTGAGGTGATATGCGCATTCATCTTCAATACTTAATATTCCCATGAAGTTTCATTGAAATCCGACCAGTAGTTTCTGAGAATTCGCGTGGACAAAAGCGGGACGGACCAACAGACGCACGGACGAAGCGGCGACTATATGCTCCCCCGAAATTCGCTCCCCCGAAATTCTTCAGGGAGCATAATGAACTAAATAATACATGAGCACAAATGCAAGATTCTATTTATCGTTTGACATTTTAGGCGCATTTTATTCACGATTGTTTACAGAAATGTCAATAGTCCGCCATTAGTAAACGCGACGTCGTTCAGAACGTCGTACATGTAACTTTACGGGATTCATCTAGCGTGTTTGCATATTTAATCCACTAGGCCTAGTGCATTATCGAAAATGTTACATCTCAGCAATGGCGTCGTATGATAAATAATGAGTAACCGCATTAAAACTACTTTTTACATTTACAGAAGGGTTTAGGTGGCTGTCTTAGATGGGAGGTATGGGAGAATTGTATCTATTCCCGTTAATTGCCTTCACTTCCAAGTGTTCAATACACGGACTTGCCGGCATCGGTAGCTCATTAGGATGCGCGTCTGACTGGTGACCAGGAGGACGCGGGTTCGATACCTTCCGGGGTCGGCAACATTCTGTCGTGGAAATTGATCATGAAATCTTTGCTACGGTCATTCTCTCCCTTCCGCTGATTCAAGAAGAGCAGTTGTTAGTTTCTGGCGAAAGAATGTGCACTGTACTGGTTGACCGCTTAGTATAAGCCTGCCCAGGAACAGTATGGATTGATAAACTGACCGGCTCAAAAATGACCTAAAATAGTGTCGACTGGACCGTTAAACTCCAATAAAAACATCACGAAAACACGCCTATATAATTTTCACCCCCTTGAACCCCACTTTTATATAGTAAAACTGGGGTTTCCGGGGGTATCCCTTATTTTTCTTATTTCTGCTCTAAAATATAGATTGTGGGTACTCGTTAGAACCGCCTCGATGAGGCGGTTCTAACGAGTGCCCACAATCTATATTTTGAGGAGAAATAAGAAAAATATCACAATTCTTCATCATAAAATTTTCATTTTTTCGGCAATAAAGGTGGCAATGTATTTGTATAGGCGTGTTTGCGTAATGACAAACAAACATTTCGTGGAATTGTTAGCCTGATAAATAAAGTTTAATTAACAAATTCGATTAACAAAGTTATGCATACTTTTTTCCGTGTTATTAATTGATTATCCTATATTACACAAAGTCAACCGCCCATAGGGGCTTGAAGAAATATATGGGCTGCATGATGCTTCCACGCAGAGCTGAATCCGGCCCGCACACTAGTACTGGTAAACTGCTTAGAGGATCTAAGCATGTCCAGGAACCGCGGTGCGGGGCTGACCGTCCATGCTAATAAACCCTATTGGTTTCATTGGGCGACAGGGCTTGAGATGTCATTTCATCTCAATGTCGGGGTAAAAGTCCCACAAAATTGGAAGCAACGTCTCCAAAATGACTTTTACAGTGTTGTCGGGGACGTTAAACCTCAAATCAAATAAACAAACACATACACAAAGTCAACCAATATTCAAAAATCATAAATCATGTTTTTAATTGCCGCAATTAATAAAATTGTCATTAATCAAGTAATTTCGTATTGGCCCAGCTACAGGTCCTCGGTCAGCTGTATTGGCCTCGGCCTTTGGCCGAGGCCAATACAGCTGACCGAGGACCTGTAACTGGGCCAATACGAAATTTCTTGATTAATAACATTATATTATCGCTCAGAATATAGATTGTGGGTATATGTACTCGTTAGAACCGCCTCCACGAGGCAGTTCTAACGGGTACCCATAATCTATGTTCAAAGCGGTAACAACAAAATATTACAGTTGTCATTAGTCAGCAGAAAATGCAACGAATGACGCCAATCGCACCGTACCTTCATGTAGCAACGCCAACTTGTTAGAGGTTCGACGCGATAAAAACACTGTGAAACGTTCATAATGTTGGTGCTACATAAACAGACAGGTGAGAAAGTTGGTGAAACAAGTGCGGTCTATTACAATCATCCTTTTTGATTTCTTTGTGAACCAAAGTTACTAATTGGCAGTTATGTTGGTCATAATTATTACCAATGCTGTCTTTCCCGACAAAAGTCTCAGTCACCCTCGGCCTCGTGTGAATACCAATTATATTGTCCAGAAAAAGAAGCGATATCGCGCATCACTAGTAATATGCTTGAGCGATTCTTTTACATTAGCAAAATTGATTGTTTATGATACATGTGACATACATAGGCTATATTATGCTATTGTTAGTGACATGATAAACTATATTTCATGGAAATCTATACACAAGTTTTCCAGATGGGCACACGGTGTTAAAGAAATGTCGCATCAAAGTCGATCCAACGTCACATCGACGTTGATACGGCGTTGCACACACGTTAGATGTACTTCCAACTTAGTTCTGCTAACATCATAGACTGCTGGACCTAATAAATATTATTTGCCCCATTTAGAAATTGTCATGGTATACAGGGGCTTATTAAATAAATTGTAAGTACACAGATAGTGTCACTGATAATAAAATATATTCGGTGTTAACCTTAGATATTTTAAGGGTTGATCCCGGTATACATACTTATTTAATATTTTTAAAGACGCTCATCACGTGAACTAGTCCGTGAAATGAAAACCCCCCTATACCCCACTTTATATAGAGAAAATTGGGGTTTACGGGGGTAAACATTTTTTTTCTTATTTTTGCTCCAAGACATAGGTTGTGGGTACTCGTTAGAACCGCCTCATTGATGCGGTTCTAACGAGCACACACAACCTATGTTATGAGCATTTATAAGAAAAATATCAAGGATTTTCATCGGAAAAGTAGCCATTTTGGAGGTGTGAAAAATGCACTATATCGTACGGGTGAGTTATCGTAATGCTGATCATGTGTTGTTAGATCAAGATCTAGTTTATATCGCAGTCGAAAATATTAACCTCTTCAACTGACATGGCGCACATATAACAATATGTACATTTCCAGAGTAAAGTCTAATGTAAACCATAGAAAACAACGAGGTTCATACTTCAATTGAACGCATCGAGTCACATGATTTTCATTGACGGCAAGTGGCGTCATTCTAAACAGTGGTTCTCTATGGCCGTCGATGACGTCAACGGTGTTCCGCTCTTTGTAGAAAAACAGCGGGTAAATGTTTTCCAGCTTTAAAAGTTTGCCCTATAAGTATTTTTTCGCAACGTGATAAGGGGCAAAGAATGTATAATGAAAGATAAACTTACTTTGTTCTGCTTTTCAAGAAAATATGAACGACAGCGGGTCGCTAGCAAAGTTTATATGACCCCCTTCGCTGTTCATTTACTTTGCACGCGACCCACTGCGTTCAAACTTTCATAATCAGCAGATGAATAAAATTCATTTAAGAAATGAAATTTATTTTTCTGCAGTTCATGGAAGTATGAACGCAGTGGGTCGCGTGCAAAGAAAATGAACCCGAAGGGGTTCATGTAAACTTTGCTAGCCACCCACTGTCGTTCATACTTTCATAAAAAGCAGAAAAATTAAGTTTTTTTCTATATTTACATTATAAGCTGAAAAACATTTACACGCTGTTTTTCTACAAAGAGCGGAGCAGCGTTGACGTCATCAACGCCCGTAGAGAACAATGGTTTAGAATGACGTCATTTAACGTCACTGAAAATCATGTGATTCGATGCGTTCATTGACGTATGAACGCAATTGTTTTCTGTAGGTTTTACATTAGACTTTACACTGGAAATGTAAATATTTCTTAATTGAAGCATTAAGTGACGTAAACGAGTGCATCGTTCCTGACGTAGTCATTCTTAAAGAAAGTAAGCGACATGGATACATACAAAAACAGCAAACAACATGAACCAACGGCACGATAAGACACTGCAAAAACACGAACGCCTTGGGACGGACGCTAATTTAGTGCCTATAACTCAAACGTAGGCCCGCTGTATGGGCCTAAACTGTTACTAGACGGAGTAGATATCCGACGCATTTTTTTTCCTGGTTAAGGAGCACGTTTCTTTTTTTCTGTTTCTATACCTGTTTTTTAGCTCACCTGAGCCGTAGGCTCATTGGTGAGCTTATAGGGTGGTCATGCTGTCTGTATTTATGTATGTATGTATGTATGTATGTATGTATGTATGTATGTATGTATGTATGTATGTATGTATGTATGTCAACATTTTCAAACATCTTCTCCTCTGGAACCGCTGGGCGGACTGAAGCCAAATTTCATGTGGGGCCTCAGTGGAATGGGGGAACGAAAGTTTGTTCGCGGGGTCCAGGTCACATGACCAAGATGGCCGCCATGCCCATATATGGTAAAAACCCTTCAAAAATCTTCTTCTCCAGAACCGCTGGTCCCATTTTCACCAAACTTGGTATGTGGCCTTGGGTACTCGTGCCTATCATAGTTTGTTCAAATAATGGCCCTTGGATGACCTTGACCTATTTTATGCCAAGGTCAAATTTGGTAATATAGGCTTTTGAATGGCAAAAAGTGAAAACGGTGGATTTTTCGAAAACTGTTGCAGCCATTGGCCTGAAAGTTGGTAGATGACATCAGCTAAATGAGTTAATAAGTATATATGAGATTTATAGGTCCAGGTCATTCCGTGACCTTGGGTCAAGTTTTTTTAATATGTCAAACTTTAAACTTATTTTTCAGGGAAACTACTTGGTCCATTTTGACCAAATTTCATATGCAAGCTTTATGGGAGAAGGACATGTAAATTAAGTTGATGATGTTGGGTCACATAACCAAGATGGCCGCCATACCCATATATGGTTACAACCCTTCAAAAATCTTCTTCTCTGAAACTACTGGACGGATTTTCATGAAACTTGGTATGTAGCATCTGGGATGCGGGCCCATAATAAATTCTTAAAATGGTGACCCTCGGATGACCTTAACCTATTTTATGCCAGGGTAAAATTTAGTCACATATGCATTTGTATGGGAAAAAGTGAAAATGCATTATATCTAACAAACCGTTCAATATTCCACCACTAAATCATATATATTCTTGTTCCTTAAGATAGGGCGCATTTATTGACATGGGGTCCACCAGGTCCCTTAAAAAAACCTTCAAAAATCTTCTTCTCCGGAACCGCTGGGCCGATTTCCACCAAACTTGGTATGTAGCCTCGGGACTCGGGCCCATCATAGTTTGTTCAAAGAATTGCCCTGGGATGACCTTGACCTATTTTATGCCAAGGTCAAATTTGGTCACATTGGCATTTGTATGGGAAAAAGTCTAAATGGCTGATATCTTGCAAATGGTTGAGAATACCACCCCTAAACCATATGCATATTCTTGTTCCTTGTGATTAAGCATGTTTAATGACATGGACCTTAGGAGTCTAGGGGGTCCCCCGGGGACATGCCCCACCCCCTTCATTTCAAAAAGTGCCTAATATCTTGGAAACTGTTCAGATCCCCACCCATAAACAATATATATTCTAAGGGGCTTTAATTGACATGCATCTTGAGACCCTGGGGGCATGCCCCACCCCTGCATTACATAAAATGCATCAAATCTCAGAAACTGTTCAGATCCCCTCCCATAAATCATATATTTTCTTGTTTCTTGTGATAAGGGGCATTTAGTTACATGGATCTTTGAACACCATAGGTTAAATTGGGGACCGACACCCCCTTTAGAAATGGTTAAGCTCTCCACCCATTAACCATATATTTTCTTGTTCCTGACCTTTTAGCTCATCTAAGGCTTTATCTTGGCTAAATATAACTGAAAATTCAAACTCAAAAGTTTTTCAACTGATCTTCAAGAGTCAGGAATGTGATTAAGGACCACTTGGTCATACAGCCAGATGCATTTAGTGACATGGACCTTAATTTGGGCTCCTGGGGGCATGCCCTACCCACATCATTTAATAAAATGCGTAATATTTCCCCACCCATTAACCATATATATTCTTTCTCTATATACTAATGTGGACATTTTCTCTTTTGATAATGGGTTTTCAGAAAAAAAACTCAATAAAAATTACATCAGGATAAAGAACAAGGTTTCAAACAACTAGCGTTGCAATAATTTAGAAAATCTGTTGACAAATAAGGATTTTATAACCAAAAACACATTTGAATAGGGAAATGTCCATTGTCAAATGGCCAGCAAAGGAGGTAAATATTTCCCCGCAAACTTTCAATTTCTTCATACACTGTTACTAAATAACTGAAATAATCATAAATGATGCAAAACACATCATGAAGTTCAAAACATTTAAATCGAGGCCAAAAAGATTCCAGAATCAAAACTTTATGATCATGGATTATCTCCCCTTTCAATGTAAAATCTCTATTCAAATCTTATTTTGGTCATAATTTTTTTAATAGTGAACCGATTTTCAAAATTTTTGTGGCAAATGTTTCAAGAAATTTATAAGCAACGTTTGCTAAAGAAATCATCAATCCTTGTCTTTGTTTACTATAACGAATCTCCGAAATATCATTATCAGAGGACAAAAACAGAACATTAAAACACGTTTGGTGACATGGATCTTAGATCCATAAGAGGTCTAGAGGGACCTTGGGTGCATGTCCCTTAGCCCTTTAGACCTATGGCTGTCAGGTGAGCGTCTTCAGGACCAATGGTCCTCTGTTTTTTTTCTGTGGCTGCTTCAACTTTTTTTATATAAACAAACGAGGAGCTCATCTTCCATGATTAAGCCCCAGTTTTCCTTATACAGTTTATATGTTAGCCAACGTGTACGGGCTTATATTCAAAAAATAATTTTGAGATATTGCTGAATTTTAATATTAAGAAAAGAGAGGTCTACAAAAGGTACGTTGGTACATCACTCCATCAACGTTATTGTTACGAAAACACGCCTATATAAATACATTGTAAATTTTATCGCTGGAGAAAGGAAAAACAAAGATGAAAAAAATTGATATTTTCTTATTTCTGTTCGAAATATAGATTGAGGGTACACGTTAGAACCGCCTCATCGAGGCGGTTCTAACGAGCACCCACAATCTATATTTTAGAGCAGAAATAAGAAAAATAAGGTTTACGCCTGCAATCCCCAGTTTCGCTATATAAAAGAGGGGTGCAAGGGGGTCAAAATTATACACGTGTGTTTTCGTGATGTTAAGTCCATTTCATGAACATCCTTGAAAATCCAACTTTATTTAGGGAAGCGTATGGTTTACAAGGGTATAATTTATTTACTTTGTTTTTGCTTACTAGTAAACAAATTGTGAGTACTCCCAAGAACCGCTTAGTGAGCACCACCATATTTGATTTGCTATATATAGTATACATTTTCGTAGTTAAAACAACCAAATTTGCACTGTTAAATGATTATTAAACCTCTGTTTATAATTTCATCAAATCATTTCACGGACTTGTTAAGCTGATGAGAAACTTAGTCGAAATTTCGAGTTATTAAGTCGAAATTTCGAGTTACTTATCGAGATATTTATCAAAAGAAATAAAAGTGTATCCATCATAGTGTAGCGGATCGTCCACGAAGTTAAGCAACGCGGTCACCCATCCAGGTACTAACCGCAATATCCTTTGCTTAACTTCGTGAAAAAGCCAACCACTCTACTCGCTTCGCTAAAAGAGACGGCTCCTACAGCAAGGCTGTAGAAGTGGTATTTTTTCATAACCGTTACATTTCTCCCCCTCAACTCTTTACTTCGTTCCGAAGTCACACATGCCTCACAAGGCTAAACCCGAGGGCGGAGTCTATGTAACAAACCAGCGGCACTGTTTCCATCCCACCGCGCGTGTACCGGGTCGTCCACGTTGTTAAGCAACGCGGTCACCCATCCAGGTACTAACCGCAATATCCGTTGCTCAACTTCGTGAAAAAGCGTCGCTAAAAGAGCCGGCTCCTACAGCAAGGCTGTAGAAGTGGTATTTTTCCATAACCGTTACAGTAGAATAAGGATAACTGTGTTGAAAATTGCCATTCCCACTGACTGTCGGTGTAAAATAAACTATCCTACCGTAATACCACCAAATGACAATTTTGGTTATATCCCTTAATTTCCGAATATTGGAAGAAGAACATGTACTGATGTAACTCGTGTACTAAAACATATTGACCATCAAAATATATGTCAATACTTTAAATATATAGAACTAAATGGCAATGCGAAGTACGCAGCATCTAATATCAATGTTGATGTCAAGCTCAATGTCAATTGCTCAAGTACAAATTGGCCATCAAAGTTTCTTACATGCTTTTCAATAAATGATAGAGATTTATCAGTGAAATATAAATCGATATTTTCACTGTTTCAAACAGTGAAAATACGATTTTTTATTTTTCACTGTTTGGGACTACTTTTTTCTTCAAATCTAACTCTAATTTCAATTTTATCTTTGTCAGATAACTGAACAATACTGAAATGTGTTCTAATTGACGCCTAGCCCGTTCATGTGTGACGGGGACGTTACTGACGTCATTTATGACGCTGACGTCACGTCTTTTGTCGCGCGACGTTAGACTTGCCAGCAACTTCTTTGGAAAATTACTCTCTCAATTATTTCATTAATCATTTATAATAATACCATTCCAGGCCATTTCTCAGGTGCAAACTTTCAGTTTACACCCAATAGTATACCCACTAAACACGATGGACATCACTAAATTGACGCGAAACGAACAGGAACAAAGATAATTTTCTCCAAATGTGAGCGACACCATTAAAGACGCTAAATATTGCCTTTTGAAGCATGTAAGAAACAGAAAATTTGATTTTTTCAGTGCAAGATCAAATTTTATTTCACTCATGAACACCAAAACTGCTATTTTCACTCGTGGCTACGCCACTCGTGAAAATAAACGTTTTGGTGTTCATTCGATGAAATAAAATTCGATCTTACACTGAAAAAATCAAATATCCTCTATATATGTCAATACTTTCAGTATATAGAACGCAATGGCAATGCGAAGTACGCATTTTCTAATGTCAATGTTGATGTCAAGCTCAATGTCACTTGGTCAAGTCAACAGTTATGTTCATTGAATAGTATATGCAATTTAAGTCCCGGTCTCAATGTCACATATTGAGAGCTAGGTTTTACTACGTTTTCCACGCCTACGTTTGATAGCTAGCAATATCTTCTAAAACCTACTGAAATGTAATAAAACGTAGAATAAAAAGCAACGAAACATATTGACGTAATGCGTAGTAATACGAAGAGGACCTCCAGGTAGAATGCATATTGCGTATTGTATCGTATTGAATGCGTTTCGTCTACGTTTTAGTACGTTCTACTAGGTGTTTTTCTAGCTATACGCTACGTATATCGAAATGACCTGTATGTCAAATCACGTAGCTAGGTCGCATATGTAACCATCTATAGCCGTATGTACTACGTTTCCACTACGTTTTACTGCGTTTATTGCCGTTCTTCTATGTTTGTTCCGAGAATGTGCTTCTCGCATGCGTGCTGTCTACAAACAATGTCTAAGGGAAATGTTTACATTGTTGATTGCAGACATTGGAGCGCAGAAAATGTAAAAAAGTAACTTCAACTCTACTTGAGCCTTTTTTTTTATCAAGATACTGTTCCTAAATGCTTCTCACAGTATTTACCACTGTAGTATTGGTTATAATTTCTTTACTTTCATTTCAACTTTCAAATTTTCCCTCCATCAAACTTCAATAACATTGCCCAATTTATTTGATCCTACCTTGCAATATTAAGGTAAACGAAGACAAAATAATAAATTAAAAAAAAAATAATAATAATAAAATCACTTAATTTACTACTGAATAAATACAAAACTTATCTCGTTGATAAGCAGGTCGCATTACGATAACACACCCGTGCGATATAGTGCATTTTTTCACATCTCCAAAATGGCAACTTTTCAGATGAAAATCTGTGATATTTTTCTTACAAATACTGCAAACATAGGTTGTGGGTGCTCGTTAGAACCGCCTCATTGAGGCGGTTCTAACGAGTACCCACAACCTATGTCTTGGAGTAAAAATAAGAAAAATAATGTTTACCCCCGTAAACCCCAGTTTTCTCTATACAAAGTGGGGTGTAAGGGGGTGTTCATTTCACGGACTTGTTCACGTGATGGTAGACCACTTTCCTCTTCTGAAAACTGCTGATTTTCAGGAAACACTGCCGATTATTATGAAAGACCCCCTTACTCTATCCCATTCATTTTCTCGAAGAGGATTAACTATATTCCCGCTATTTTTGCGCAGAACTGAAGCCTGTTAATTCTAGTTTTATAAGTAATAACTAAAGCAACATATTAACTACACTTTCATACGGCTTTACGGCTTCACTATGTTAACACTCTTCAGCAAGAACTTGGTTGTACTAAAGCCTATGAACTCCAGCCTGTAGCTGTAGAGAGGGCTAGTTGATGACCACATTTGTCATTCAGCCACCAAGTTTGCTGTCTGTGTTACAGAAGGCCAAGACAAGCTTCCGTTATATTGGTTACCTAAACTTCCTAAAAGACCATACAAAGCACGGTTTATTGCAAATTCAAGCTCTTGTACCACCACTGAACACTCCAAGTCATTAACGTAATGTTTTACTGCCATCAAAAAGCATGTGATAAAATATTGCGACAAAGTATTCGAAAGATCCGGTAGAAATCTGTTTTGGTCTATAAAAAATTCTAATGAAGTTTTAAATAAATTAAAATCCAGGCATTTTTGTGCTTCAAGTCTGTCTACTTATGATGTTTCCACCCTTTACACTACACTTCCTCATAATCTTATAAGAGTAAAACTTAATGATTTAACTGAATGGGCATTTCATAGGGAAGACTCCCTCTATCTTGAATGTAATTTAAAAAATGCTTTTTTTTTTCACTTCTGAAGAGTATACAAATTATACTTTATGGTCATGTCAGAAAGTGTGTGAAACTCTCACCTTTCTACTTGACAATATTTACATAGGATTTGGTACTAAGTTATTTAGACAAAGTAGAAGTAAAACAAAGATCAGGAATCGATACAATTAACTAACTCCACCCATCAAAGACACCAAAAGGAACGAAACACAAACATAAAGCGACCAGACCATAATGGAAACCTAAACAAAGGAAGGCCATAAGGACAGTTACTTTCCCACAAAATGGCCAAATGGCCATCCAAAATAAAAAGACATAAGTGATACACACAGTAAGTAACAAACAACAACATAAATAAACCGCCACAGAAGAACCGCCTTGGAACGGTCAGTGGAAAGAATTCCACTGGGGGGGGGGTGCTTAAATCGATTTTACATGGCCATAATCCTCGCCCTTGCCTCTGTCGCGGTATACACTAATTTTGTTTAGTCGGCATGAAGGCTTCCTAACTCATCAGTGTAACATCTTCGAGAACATACAAATAAAAAAACTACAGAGATGAAACAAGGTTGAGGACTCGACAGCATACAACAACAGAATTGCTGGAGAGCAAAAGAAAACCAACAGTTAGACTCCGAGGGGCCCGACCAAAGACGGAGCATCAGGCGCCAACCAACATAAAGAATACTAAAATAAAATAAAATTCCATTTACGCTTTTACGCTGGAACCGTCATATAATCTTAAGCCCGACCCACCGGTGTGCAATCAAAGAGGGAAGCAAAGTTGCCAACCGTGATTGGGATAACTACCATGCATGCAGTCTGTTTGATAACATTTATGTTGTACCTAATCTTTATAAATCGACGAACGATTTTACGAAATTGGGTACTAAAGTCATTACAGGCATGTATTTTTCTAAATTTATATACTAAGTCACCATAGAATTCGGGTTCCGATAGGCCATGTTGCAGAAGTGTTTTAAGTCCAACATTGAATTTTGAAACCAAATCAGAATGACGTCTATAAAACTTAGAAAAGGCTTTACGTAGTTTATGATACCGATACCCCTGATTAAAAAGGTTAGCGGTTGTGGGTATTCCGATGGGTACTTATTGCGCACCACTTGTGGCTGATCTGTTTTTGTTTTGGTTATGAGAGAGACTTCATGATGTCCCTTTCTGCTGAAAACCAGTCTGAAATCATTGAAGCTTTTAGCTCCACTTCTAGATATTTGGATGATTTATTAAATATTTATAATACCTATTTCGATGGTTTGATCAGTCAAATTTATCCCCCAGAACTTCCGTTAAATAAAGCAAATTCTTCTGATACCGCGGCACCATTTTTGGATTTACATCTATCTATTATAGATGGGTTAATTTCGTGTAAAATTTACAATAAATGCGATGGTTTTGATTTTGATGTTGCAAATTTTCCTTTTTTGGATGGGGTTGTTGCTCATGCGCCATCCTATTGCGTTTGTATTTCGCAATTAAATCGATTTGCCAGGGTGTGTAGTCATGTAACATATTTCAACACTCGTCATAAATTGTTAACGGCTAAACTTCGTAATCAGGGTTATCGGTACAATAAACTACGCAAAGCCTTTTCAAAATTTTATAGACGTCATTCTGATTTAATTTCAAAATTCAACATTGAACTTAAATCTCTTCTGAAACAAGGTCTATCGGAACCCGAATTTTATGGTGACTTAGTGTATAAATTCAGAAAAATATATAACCGCAATGACTTCAGCACCCACTTTCGTAAAATCAGTCTTGTGTCGTTTGGTTTTGGATGGCCATATGGCCATTTTGTGGGAAAGTAACTGTCCTTATGGCCTTCCTTTGTTTAGGTTTCCATTATGGTCTGGTCGCTTAATGTTTGTATTTCTTTCCCTTTGGTGTCTTTTATGGGTGGAGTAAGTTAATTGTATCAATTCCTGATCTTTGTTTTACTTCTACTTTCGATATAAAAGAGATTGGGTACAACATAAATGTTATACGACAGACTGCATGCATGGGAGTTAACCCAATCGCTGTTGACAACTTTGCTTCCCTCTTTAATTGCACGCCAGTGGGTCAGGCCTCAGATTCTATGACGGTTACAGCGTGAAGGCGTATTGATAATTAGAGAGATCTAATTCAAGGTAATGTTGGTTGGTGCCTGATGATCTGTCTCTGGTCGGGCCCATCGGAGTCTAACTGTTGGTTTTCTTTTGATCCAGCATTTCAGTGGTTTCTTGCTGTCGAGTCCTCACCGTTGTTTCATCTCTGTGGTTGTTTGATTGTTTGTGTTTACGGAGATGTTGCACTGATGAGTGAAGAGGCCTTCATGAGGACTGAACAAATTATTTGTCTAAATCGCGACAGAAGTAAGGGCGAGGATTGTGGCCACGTAAAATCGATTTAAGCCCCCCCCCCCCCCAGTGGAATTCGTTTCCGCTGACCGTTTCAAGGTGGTTCTTCTGTCTCGGTTTATTTTTGTAATGGTTTAGGTTTCCATTATGGTCTGGTCGCTTTATGTTTGTATTTCTTTCCCTTTGGTGTCTTTTATGGATGGAGTAAGTTAATTGTATCAATTCCTGATCTTTGTTTTACTTCTACTTTGTCTTTGTGTATTTGTGCCGCTTATATTATTTTATTTTGGATAGCCTATTGGCCAATTTGTGGAAAAGTAGCTGTCCTTTTGGCTTTCCGCTATTGATGTTTCCATTAGGGTATTTTGTTTTATGTTTGTGTTTCTTTCCCTTTGGTGTCTTTAATGGGAGCTTTGAGTTGATTGTGTCGATTCCAGATCATTACATTCACCTCTATATTGTAAGCGCATCACAAATTTACACGACCTTAAAGTATAATTTGTATGTACTTCAGAGATAAGAAAAAAACGTGTTTTTCAATACAAGCTAAATAAAGTGATCCCTCACGAGTAAACTTCTGTTGTATTATACCAATCATTTTATCTTTTATCAAAGAATGTGGTAAAGTATTATACAGGGTGGCGAATTTATATGTAGACAAGCTAGACGCTTGAAAACCTTAAAATTTAAGTTTTTAAAGTAGAAGTAAAACAAAGATCAGAAATCGATACAATTAACTTACTCCACTCATCAAAGACACCAAAGGGAAAGAAATAAGACCTCATTGATTGACCAAAAAATATTCGTACCATTACTTTGATACACTGTTTCGCAATACCACCATTACATGGGGTTAAACAACATAAAAAGGAGTTTATAATTTAGACAATTCAGTTATCGTGCAGTATAAGCGATGAAACAGGAGGATTGTGGCCACGTAAAATCGATTTAAGCCCCCCAGTGGAAATCTTCCAGTAACCGTTCCAAGGCGGCTCTTCTGTAGCGATTTATTTATGTTGTTGTTTGTTACTTACTGTGTGTATCACTTGTGTCTTTTGGTTTTGGATGGCCATATGGCCATTTTGTGGGAAAGTAACTGTCCTTATGGCCTTCCTTTGTTTAGGTTTCCATTATAGTCTGGTCGCTTAATGTTTGTATTTCTTTCCCTTTGGTGTTTTTTATGGATGGAGTAAGTTAATTGTATCAATTCCTGATCTTTGTTTTACTTCTGCTTTGTACGGTCTATTGTGAAGTTTTCGTAACCAGTAGAACCTGGGAAGTTTGTTTTTTTTCAATGCCAACCGCGAAATTTGCCGTTATATTTTAATAATGTTTATCAACAATAGACTGTAGTATGTACATATGTTTCCGCGCTACAAAATAGAAGTGCAGGCAATGATCAGGCTGGCAATTTAAAAATTATTCGTGATTCTAGGATACATGATATAATTTCTAAAGGACCGAAATATCGAATATTTTCTCAACTTGATTTCAATACATGTAGAGATGCTGCCTTGAATGAATTTGGTAATCGATGGTGTAAAGAGAGTATGTTGAACATAAAGGTCTTAAAGAATGGAAACTTAGCATTCCGAAATTAGTGAATAAACGCATTTCGTTTTAGTCTCAAATACCATCTTATTAACTCCTAAACCTAAGACGTCTTTACGTCATCTTAAACTAGGTATTCAAGAATTTCATAGGAAGTTTGTTTAGGCTCCAGCAGATAAGGCCGCTAACAATTGGGTCGTTGTTTGACGGCTTCACTATGTAACCACCCTTCAGCAAGACTTGGTGGTGCTAAGGCCTATGAACTGCAGCCTTTAGCTGAAGAGAGGGCTGAAGCTGATGACCACATTTGTCATTCAGCCACCAAGTTTGCTGTCTGTGTTACAGAAAGCCAAGACAAGCTCCCGTCGTTAAATTGGTTACCTAAACTTCATAAAAGACCATACAAAGCACGTTTTATTGCAAATTCAAGCTCGTGTACTACCACTGAACGCTTTAAATTATTAACTTCATTTTTAACTGCCATCAAAAACATGTGATAAAATATTGGGACAACGTCTTCGAAAGATCAGGTAGAAATCTCTTTTGGTCTATAAAAAATATAATGAAGTCGAAAACAAATTGAAATCAAGACGTTTTCTTGCTTTAAGTCTGTCTACTTGTGATTTTTCCACCCTTTACACTACACTTCCTCATAATCTTATAAAAGAAAAATTTACATGATTTAATTGAATGGACATTTCATAAGGGGACGACTCCCTCTATCTGCATGTAATGTAAGAAATGCTTTTTTCACTTTTGAAGGGCATAAAAATTATAATTTATGATCATGTCAGAAAGTGTGTGAAGCTCTCACCTTTCTACTTGACAATATTTAAATAAGATTTTGGAACTAAGTTATTTAGACAAGCTTTGGGTATTCCGATGGGTACTAATTGCGCACCCCTTGTGACTGATCTGTGTTCGTTTTGTTATGGGAGATACTTCATGCTGTCTCTTTCTGCAGAAAACCGATCTAAATATTGACAATACCTATTTCGATGCTTGATCAGTCAAATTCACCCCCCCCCCACACACACACCGCCAGAACTACAGTTAAATAAAGCAAATTCTTCTGATACCGAGGCTCCGTTTTGGGATTTACATCTATCCATTGTAGATCAGTTCGTTTCTTGCAAAATGTATGATAAACGCGATGATTTTGATTTTGAGATTGTAAATTTTCCTTTTTTGGATGGTGATTTTGCTCGTGTGCCATCCTATGGCGTTTATATTTCGCAATTAATTCGATTGGCTAGAGTGTGTAGTCATGTAACTGACTTCAACACTCGTAATAAATTGTAAAACTGCTAAACTTCTTAATCAGGGTTATCGGTACCATAAACTACGCAAAGCCTTTTCAAAACTTTATAGATGTCATTCTAATTTAATTTCAAAATTCAATATTGGACTTAAATCTCTTTTGCAACAAGGTCTATCGGAACCCGAATTTTATGGTGAGTTTATATATAAATTCAGGAAAATATATAACCGCAATGACTTCAGCAGCCAATTTCGTAAAATCATTCTTCAATATAAAATGATTCGGTACAACATAAATATACGACAGACTGCATGCATGGTAGTTAACCCAATCACGGTTGCAAGCATTTTGCTTACTGTAAGATCCTGAATTCTATGATATTGTCTGTATTTTATATTTTGCATGTAAATGTTTGAAATATTTACTGTTTAAACCAACCCAATCACGGTTGACAACTTTGCTTCCCTCTTTAATTGCACGCCGGTGGGCCAGGACTCAGATTCTATGACGGTTCCAGGGTAAAGGCTTACTGTCAATTAGAGAGATCTAATTCAATGTAATGTCGGTTGGTGCCTGATGCTCTGTCTCTGGTTGGGCCCATCGGAGTCTAACTTGTTTCTGTTTGTTTGTTTTTTTCACCGGCATTTCAGTGGTTTCTTGCTGTCGAGTCCTCACCGTTGTTTCATCTCTGTGGTTGTTTGTTTTTGTTTGTTTGTTTTGTGTTCACGGAGATGTTGCACTGATGAGGCCTGAACAAATTATTTGTCGAAATCGCGACGGAAGTAAGGGTGAGGATTGTGGCCACATTAAATCGATTTAAGTACCCCCTCCTCCCCCACCCCCCCCCCCCTCCCAGTGGATTTTGTTTCACTGACCGATCCAAGGCGGTTCATCTGTCGCGGTTTATTTTTCGTTATGGTTTGAGTGTTTGTATCTCTTATATTGTTTTGTTTTGAATAGCCAATTGACCATTTTGTGGGAAAGTAACTATCCTTTTGGCTTTCCGCTATTGATGTTTCCATTAGGGTCTGTTGTTTCATGTTTGTGTTTCTTTCCCTTTGTTGTCTCTGATTGGAGCTGTGGGTTAATTGTATCGATTCCTGATCAAAACCTTCACTTCTTTTTCTCGTGTTCTCGCTCGACGAGGTAATTCCAACGAGTACCCATAATCTATACTCAAAGCGATAATAAGGAAAACCAGTGCTTCAGCTGAAGTGCACGACCCGCCGGATTCTTTTAGCTTTATGAGTGTTACCATATATGGGTATGGCGGCCATTTTGATCATGTGACCTGGACCTAAAACGGTTCCCCCAATAAATGCGCCTTATCGTAAGGAGAAAAATATATCTTATACTTTAGTACTGTATTCTGAATCGTTTGCAGGATAAAATGCATTCTCACTTTTCCAATACAAAAGCATATGCGTCAAAGTTTGACCTAGGCACAAAGAAGGTCAAGGTCAACCCAGGGTCACCATTTTAGCAATTTATGATGGGCCTACGTCCCAGATGCTGTTTATCAAGTTTCGTGGTAATCTGCCCAGTGGTTCTGGAGAAGACTATTTTTGAAGGGTTTTTACCATATATGGCTTGGCGGCCATTTTGGTCATGTGACCTGGACCCCATTAGAAATTTTGGTTTCCCCCATCCCATAGAGGCTCCATATGAAATTTGACTTCAATCGGCCCAACGGTTTCCGAGGAGAAGCAGTTCGAAAATTTCACATTTTTCGCCTCGGCGAGGCTATCCTAAATGAAATGTAATATTTCGCCAGTTCATTGGTAAGATCTTATTGATATCTATCAGTATGCCAAAGATTGTTTAAATATTCCAAGCGATTAAGTCACTATCACCAATTTTAACAAAAGGGTTACGGACGGACAGACAGACAGACCATATGTGGATTGGCGGCCATTTGTAGTCATGTGACTGTACCCCATTAGAAATTTTGGTTTCCCCCATCCCATAGAGGCTCCATATGAAATTTGACTTCAATCGGCCCAACGGTTTCCGAGGAGAAGGAGAAGCCGTTCGAAAATTTTCACATTTTTCGCCTCGGCGAGGCTATACTAAATGGAATGTAATATTTCGCAAGTTCATTGGTAAGATCTCATTGATATCTATCAGTATGCCAAAGATTGTTTAAATATTCCAAGCGGTTAAGTCACTATCACCAATTTTCACAAACGGGTTACGGACGGACAGACAGACAGACCATATGTGGCTTGGCGGCCATTTTGGTCATGTGACCTGTACCCCATGAGCAAATTTTGGTTTCCCCCTATCCCATAGAGGCTCCATATGAAATTTGACTTCAATCGGCCCAACGGTTTCCGAGTAGAAGCAGTTCAAAATTTTCACATTTTTCGCCTCGGCGAGGCTATACTAAATGGAATGTAATATTTCGCAAGTTCATTGGTTAGATGTCATTGATATCTATCAGTATGCCAAAAATTGTTTAAATATTCCAAGCGGTTAAGTCACTATCACCAATTTTCACAAACGGGTTACGGACGGACAGAATGACACGGTGATTTAGGGCACTCTTAGAAAATCAACCGACTTCAGTCGTTCTCTTTTTCTGCGGGTCGTGCAATATCACAAGTTGCCAATAGTCAGAAGAAAAAACCACGAATGGCAACAATATTTTAATACATGGACATTGTTTCCTAATGCAGCGAAGCAACCTGTTAGGGTTTCTACGCCGTCAGGACGATTTAATTAAAGCATTTCACAAGTTTTCTGAATTTTGGTGTAACATAAACAAACAGGTGAGAAAGTTGGTGAAACAAGTGTGGTTTATTACCACCATCCTTGTTGATTCTTTTGTAAACAAATGTGCGGATGATGATTATTAGCAGTTCTTCATTTCCTGACGAAAGCCCTGGCCATGCTATTATGCCAGCGAATACCTAGTATATTGTCCAGAAAAAGAAGCGACATCGCATACACGTATATAGTAGTTTTACTGTTACAACGAAACCATGATTTGTTTATGATACATGTGACAAACAAAGGCAATGTTATGCTACCGTTAATGACTGAAGGAATAACATTTTATTAAAAGCTTTTTGTAACATTGTTCCCGGTTTGTTCCCGATTTGTTCCATATGGCAAACGACGTAGCATTGTCGATGAAACGTAGTCGACGTTGATAAGGAATTGTATACACATTAGATGTACTACACATTAGGAGGCCTTCACGCGGACTGAACAAATTATTTGTCTAAATCGCGACGGAAGTAAGGGCGAGGATTGTGGCCACGTAAAATCGATTTAAGCCCCCCCCCCCCCAGTGGAAATCATTCCACTGACCGTTCCAAGGCGGTTCTTCTGTGGCGGTTATTTATGTGTTGTTTGTTACTTACTGTGTGTATCACTTGTGTCTTTTTGTTTTGGATGGCCATATGGTCATTTTGTGGCAAAGTAACTGTCCTTATGACCTTCCTTTGTTTAGGTTTCCATTATGGTCTGGTCGCTTAATGTTTGTGTTTCTTTCCCTTTGGTGTCTTGATGGGTGGAGTAAGTTAATTGTATCGATTCCTGATCTTTGTTTTACTTCTACTTTCCAACTGGAAGCCCTGCCCATAGGGGCTTGAAGAAATATATGGGCTGCATGATGCTTCCCACGCAGAGCTGAATCCGGCCTGCACACTAGTACTGGTAAACCGCTTAGAGGATCTAAGCCTGTCCAGGAACCCGCGGTGCGAGGCAGACCGTCCATGCTAATAAACCCTATTGGTTTCATTGGGCGACAGGGCTTGAGATGTCATTTCATCTCGATGTCGGGTAAAAGTCCCACAAAATTGGAAGCAACGTCTCCAAAATGACCTTTACAGTGTTGACGGGGACGTTAAACCTCAAATCAAACAAACAAACAAACTTTCCAACTGGATTGACTGGTGGACTTAGTAAATATTAACTTGAGCTAAGTATCTATATTTTGTAAAGAAATAACAAAATCACTCTTTTAAACATAGTACTTTGCTATATAAATTGGGTTTTCCCTGGGTATATAGGGGCAAATTAAACAAATGTTAATTACACGGTAAGTGTTCGTTTGGATTGAGGTTTAACGTCCCCGTCAACACTATTTAGGCCACTTTGATGACGTCGCTTCCAATTTTGTGAGATTTTACCCGACATTGAGATGAAATGACATTCAAGTCCTGCCGCCCAATGCAAGTAGTTTAGGTCGTAGTACCAAAGCGTTAATCCAAAATCATTAATCCATAGACAAAATGGCAAATATCAATGTTCAGATCAACAGACATGGACTGCAGAAGAGTGTAATCAGGCGTCCGCGTATAGTAAGCATTACTTAGTAAGCAAGCTTCGCCCACCATGCCCGTCGACCCGAACGAAGAAAAGGAGTAAATGCCGAGAAGAGTATGTCTGAGATTTTGGAAGTCTTCCTATGGGTCTCCATTGGCAAACATATCAGAAATAATTCTGGATATGGCCACATTGTACCTATAGGGCAACCTATAGGGTTTACATGTATATACATGGACGGTCCGGCTCGCATTACTTTGCATGGGCAGGCGTGGGCATTCTAAGCGGTTTACAGTGCTCGTGTGCGGTCGATTTTCAGCTCTGCGTGGAAGCACCATGCAGCCCAATCGTGTCTTCAATAACTTAATATTATTCGGTGTCAGCCTTTGAGATATCTAAGTGGCGATTCCAATATATTTTAAAGACACTAATCATTTGTAGTTAGTTGATACCATATTCGATCAAAATTATCAACCAATTCAATTTACATAACAAGCGCGTAACATTGAAGCATTGCGTGACGGAAACAAACGCGTAATTCCTGGCCTCATCGTGCAACAGTGACGTCAAAAATAGCATGCTGTCAGAACATTTTTTTTATTTCTCAGCAGTGTTTAGTCTGTGTAAAACAAAATCTATTAATATTTAGACCTTACCGCAGCAGAAGAAGTATTGCACGGTTTTTCCAATGCGATTATGCCAACAGGCCAATGCTGTAGAAGGTAGTAATTCAGCTGAAATTTCTGAAAAGTTACTCAAGTAAATACAACTTTTCTGGGGTAGGTTTGCTCTAGATGTCACTAGATGTTGCGCATGTAAGAAATAGATGATTTAGGTAACTATTGATTAAAGCGCGCATTTAAACACGCTCTGAAGCCGTAGAGCTGCAGTATAAGATAACGGTGCTAATCCCCGTTTTATGAGCACGTTTCTTTTTTCTGTTTCTATATGTTCGTTACACAAAGTATTGACCACAACTTGTAAAACGCCTATTTCCGCGAGTTGCTTTAAAATAAGTAAACAAAAGAGCAGCTCATTTCCTTCAGCATGTGCTCATAATAAAGCCACAGTTTACTTTAAACACATTATATGTTCGGTTATTTGTGTTGCCAACGTGCATGTGCTTATATTCAAATAATAATTTTAAGATATTGCTGAATTTATGAAAAAAATAAATAAATAAAAATAAAAAAGGAGAGAACTCTGAAAGGTACGTCACAAAAGTACATCATGTTACTAAGTCCATTATATGATTACCCTTGAAAACCCAACTTTATTTAGCGAATAGTATGGTTTACAAGAGTATGCATTGTCTAGTTTGCATCACGAAAACACGCTTTTATAATTTTTACCACGTTGAATGACACTTTTATACAGTAAAACTGGAACCTTATTTTTCTTATTTCTGCTCTAAAATATAGATTGTCGGTACTCTTAAGAACCGCCTCGATGAGGCGGTTCTAACGAGTACCCGAGTACCCACAATCTATATCTTGAGCAGAAATAATAAAAAATATCACATTTTTCATCTTGAAATCGTTATTTAGGTTACAATGTATTTATAAAGGCGTGTTTTCGTAATGGGAAAAAATATCAATGTTACATCTTAAAATTTTCGTGTTTTTTGTGAAGGGGGGGGGGGGGGGGGGTGGGGGGTTGGGGGGCGACAAAATCAAAATGTATTTATATAGGCGTGTTTTCGTAAAGTTTGCATCATTTTAACTAGTGCGTGTAATGAACGGTTTTCTTCAACCCACCACATGAACAGAAAACTGGGTTTAAAGGGGCATAAATTATATTTCTTATTTCTGCTCCAAGACATACGTTATGAATACATGTGTGTGTATGTGTGTGTGTGTGTGTGTGTGTGTGTGTGTGTGTGTGTGTGTGTGTGTGTGTGTGTGTGTGTGTGTGTGTGTGTGTGTGTGTGTGTGTGTGTGTGTGTGTGTGTGTGTGTGAATTCGGGTTTAACGTCGCTTTCAACAATTTTCAGTCATATCACGACGGTGTCTGGTTGCGACAGGGAGCTCAATGCTCACGTTTATAGTGCTGCCTCACTGAAGTATCATGTCCCAGACACATTATATGATACCACACCCAGTCATATTATCCTGACACTGGATCGACCAGTCCTAGCTCTACCCAGTAAATCTGAGTGCCAAACGAGGAGCAGCTAGTACCATTTTAACGACTTTGGTATGTCGCGGCCCGGGATCGAACCCGAGACCTCCCGTTCCCCGGAGCGGACACTCTACCAACTGAGCTCTGAGCTATCGGGGCCGGTATATGAGTACATGTACTCGTTTGGAAACGGCTCAAATTTTCATCACATCACGAAAACATGCCTATAAAATTCTGATCCCTTCGAACCCCAGTTTTATATAGTAAAACTGGGGTTTACAGGGGTAGTCCTTATTTTTCTCATTTCTGCTCTAAAATATAGGTTGTAGGTACTCGTTAGAACCGCCTCGACGAGGCGGTTCTAACAGGTAGCCACAGTCAAAATTTTGAGCAGGAATAAGGAAATTATAACAATTTTTCAGCTTAAAATTTCGATTTTTCGGCGGTAGAGTATACAATACATATGTATAGGTGTGTTTTCATAATGAGAAAAGTCACCATTTGGAGATATGAAAGAATGCTCTATCTCGCACGGATGTGTATTAGTTTTGTTTCTGCTAATTAAATATATCATTACGAAAAAAAAACAAAAAATAAAAAAAAAACGCCTATACAAATACATCTTTAACTTTACCGTCGAAAAAACGAAATTTTTAAGATGAGAAATTACGATATTTTCTTATTTCTTCTCAAAAGATAGATAGTGGGTAGTCGTTAGAACCGCCTCACCGAGGCGGTTCTGACGAGTACCCACAATCTTTATTCCAGAGTAGAAATAAGAAAAACAGGAGATGATTAGTATAAGCAATTTTGCTTATTTTCAAATCCTGTTGATCTTTCTAATATGTTATAATCTTGTTATGTATCGTCCGACAAGGAATTCCTGGCAGTTACGTCATAATTTGTTTACTCGAATATTCATATGATATGGCCTTTACTAAGATTATTTATATACTGAAAACTCCTTGTATATTTCGTGGCCGAGAGAGTAGAGGAGTTGTTCTACAGACCAATAACTGGCTGGTTCGAAACCCACGAAGTCGAATGATTTTTTTTTGGCCTCGTAATACACACACACACACACACACACACACACACACACACACACACACACACACTTAATATAGGCATTTTTTTTCTATGGGCACAACAGACGCCATTGCACACGGTTGTATTATCCAAATATTTGCATTTTTATAATACACTGAATCAAATAAAAATGATATTTTCACAATGCGAAAATATATAATTTTCAAACTGTGAAATTTAACATGACCTTGTTATTTTCACAGCATCAGCCCGGGCTACCCGTTTGGTTTGTTCTTCGTATAAAATAAAAAGACAATAAATACGAGTGTATTCAATACACAAATCATTTTCACGAGTGCGAAGCATGTTACAAACAGCTGTTCAATTGCAGTACATCGCGAAAGTCACTTATGAAATAATAATAATAATAATAATAATAATAATGGTGATAATAATAATATTTTTTTTTTCGATAAATATCATAAATTTTATCTCGTGTATTGAAAACATCAGACTTTTCACCCGTGTTTCGCACTCGTGAGATTCTGATCAACACACGCGGTGAATTATTGTCGGTATTCACCTCAAAAACGTATAATGTACTAAAAGAGGGTCTTACACGAGTGGGTCATTTCATATAGTATTTGTTTGATAACAAACCTCTGGTGAGTATCATCAATTTCATTTAAGGAGAACGAGTGCATAACAATTTTAACCGGGATTTATTATATTGAGGATCTTAAATGAGTATTCATGTATTATTGAATTTATTAAACGAGTTGAGGAAAAGAGATAACATGCGAGGTGTTGAGGAAAAGGGATAACATACGAGGCTTTGCCTCGCTTTTTATCCCTTTCCTCGTATCCCTTTTCCTCAACTCGTTTAATAAATTCAATAAAAAGGGATACGAGTTGAGGAAAATGGATAAAAAGCGAGGCAAAGCCTCGTATTTTATCCCTTTTCCTCGACTCCTCGCACGTTATCCCTTTTTCTCAGCTCGTTTAATAAATTCAATAATGCATGAACGCTCATGTAAGATTCTATTTATCAAATGACAGTTAAAACGCATTTTATTCACGAGTGTTTAATCCGCCATTAGTAAACGCGACAATGTAATGTTACTGGGATGTATCTATCTAATTTGCATATTTAATCCACTAGTGGATTATCGAATTTAATTACATGACGTTATTACATCCTCAGACGCGACGTCATATGATAAAGGAATGAATTTTATTTTATGGATTGCATCGATGTGTAAACTCCGGAGATTTCGGGCTTTATGATTTGTTCCAAACAAAGCATCACGTGAACAAGTCCGTGAAATGAACACCCCCCTAAACCCCACTTTATATAGAGAAAACTGGGGTTTAAGGGGGTAAACGCTATTTTTCTTATTTTTGCTCCAAGACATAGGTTGTGGGTACTCGTTAGAACCGCCTCAATGAGGCGGTTCTAACGAGCACCCACAACCTATGTTTGGAGTAAAAATGAAAAAAATATTACAAATTTTCATCGGAAAGGTCGCCATTTTGGATATATGTAAAATGCCCTGTGTCACACGGGTGTGTTATCGTAATGGCGCAAGAGTGAACTTACCGACGGTCTTGGGCGGAATGATTATATTCATTTAGCAGATGCCATCTTTGAATGAAACCCAAATGAAAAAAATAAATAAATAAATAAATTAACCGCCAAGTTTTTAAATTCTGTTGATTTGTCTTCTTACAAACTTTTAATCGGACGCTGTGAGAGGGATGGGGGAGGGTAGCCCCTATGTGCTTTTAGCTCCCGGTTACCTTGCAAAATCAAGTCAACTAGAACGCTGTTATAATGGCGTTACGCGCGGTTTCCAAACTTACTCTTTGACGTAACGTTATATTAATACCTATCGTTGTGTGAAATACAGATTCTTGCTCATGGAATTTATCGAAGTATAAAACTTTTATATGAGCCCCGCCAAGCGAATTTGGGTCTTCGAGCATTCCGTCATGACAAATTTTAACTGCGCATGCCCAGCCATTCAGAGGGACCAGGGATATGGCTTTCTGTCTGAAGGTTCCTCTTGCTTCACTGCTTATATGAGCGAGCAGCGAAGGTTCTGGCGAGACTGCGCGGATGCGCAGGCTCGCCTGAACCTTCGCTGCTCGCATAGGCGATAAGTACCAAAATCGCTTGACGGGTCCCATATTTCAAATCGCTCGAAATGTGCATAAGGCCAAAAACAAAGCCGTGTTTCCGCTATCCCGAACAACCCTGCTTCAGACCTCCGACTCCACTATTTTTATTATATATAGTGATTTGAGGTTTTACGTCCCCGTCAACACTGTAAAGGTCATTTTGGAGACGTTGCTTCCAATTTTGTGGGACTTTTATCCGACATTGAGATGAAATGACATCTTAAGCCCTGTCACCAAATGAAACCAATAGGGTTTATAAGATGGGAGGTTCGACTGTTCGCATTGGCAGGCTTAGATTCTCTAAGCGGTTTTCCCAGTACTTGTGTGCTGTCGGTTTCAGCTCTACGTGGAAGCATCATGCAGCCCATCTATTTCTTCAAGCCCCGATGGGCGGGGGCCGATATTTATTAGTAAAAGAACAAAATGGAAATTAAAACACCGACCCTACCATTTTCACTTTCCGACCCCATCACGAAAACACGTCTATATAATTTTGACCCCCTTGAATCCCACTTTTATAAAGTAACACTGGGGTTTACATGGGTAAACCTTATTTTTCTTATTTCTGCTCGAAAATAAGGATTATGGGTAACCGTTAGAACCGCCTCGATGATGCGGTTCTAACGAGTACCAACAATCTATGTTTTGAGTAGAAATAAGAAAAATATCACAATTTTTCAGCTTAAAATTTCCCTTTTTTTTCGGCGGTAAAGGTTACAATGTATTTGTATAGGGGTGTTTTCGTAATGCCTACTCAGTGTCAACCTTGCATTTCCCATAGTAATCCGCGTTTATAGTGCATTTTTGTAGTGTTTGGCATTTAGTACCTTCCAAATAATAAAGCTGACTTTTTTGAGCATATATACCACGAACACACGCCTATATAAAATACCTTGTGAGCTTTATCGCCGAAAAAACCCCGAAAATTTGAGATGAAAAATTGTAATATTTTTCTTATTTCTGCTCAAAATATAGATTGTTGGCAATCGTTAGAACCGCCTCATCGATGTGGTTCTAACGAGTACCCACAATCTATTCTGCTCAAAATATAGATTGTGGGCAATCGTTAGAACCGCCTCATCGAGGCGGTTCTAACGAGTACCCACAATCTATATTTTAGAGCAGAAATAAGAAAAAATAAGGTTTACCCCTGCAAACCCCAGTTTTACTACATAAAAGTGGGGTTCAAGGTGGTCAGAACCGTATAGGCGTGTTTTCGTGATGGCTCTAGTACCTTCCAAATTACAGAGCCGACATTTTTGAGCATATAAAATGAATTATGATATACAGTGCCAGTCTCAACATGACAATTTTATAAACATTACGAAAACTTGCCTATACAAACGCATTTTAACGAAACAAAATATTATCAGTGCTTTTATACTTTTCAGAAATTTTTCAGTCATGGTAAACGTGACGGATTTCTTATGGATGAACGCTACAGACCTGACCGGAGGGAACTTGACCAGTAGTTACAACTCAACAATAAGCCAAGAACCGAAGGTTGTTGCCAGTGTCGGAATACAGTATCTCTCACAGATCACACTGCCTATTTTTCTCGTGCTAGGCCTAGTTGGAAACTCATTAACACTGATAGTCGCCCGCAACAAGGCATACACCTCCACTTTTCATGGACTTCTGATTATAGCAATGGCAGTTAATGACATCTTGTTTTTGCTATGTTCTCCATTCCATAAAGCATTTGTACACAAACTGTTTGGACTGGACATTAGGGGTTTATCAGATGCAGGGTGTAGTATTTATGTCACGTTTATACGGACCTCAAAAATAGGTTCCGCTTGGCTTGTCATACTTGTTTGTCTTGAGCGGTTTGCGCTGATTTGGTTCCCTCACCAAGGGAAGACGCTTTTAACAAAACGGGCTGGCCTCATATCGACTGCGGGCATTTTCATCAGCCTGTTAGCTTTCACAGGAGGTTGGTCTTCTATTGCGGGCGTTCGAAAAGGCAAATGCATACCTATGCTACTTACCAAAGAAAATAAAGGCACAGCGCAGATTTTCTCTTCGATAGGGATGGCTTTGCATTCATTCGTCCCAGCAGGCATTCTGCTTATATTTACACCACTAACGATCATTAAGTTGTATTACCAACAATCTTTACGTCATGTGACTGGCGATGAGCGCAAGAATAAAAGGAGAAACGAATTATTACGCGCTAGTATTATGCTGCTGGGTGTTGTCGTAGCCTATCTTGTTCTCGTCACCCCCTTCTGTGTTGCTAGGCATATCCTGGCTATCGAAGGGATCAACATCGCCAGCGCACCTATGGTCTGGGCAAGGAATGTGGATCAATTTGCATATATATTTGAACAAGCCAATTGCGTGGTCAACTTCCTACTTTATACATTGCTTAGTGCCTCATTCCGTGAGCATTTTCGCTCTACCTTTAAATATAACACACAAAGTTCCGCCACCGGGGAAACATATTGATGATCTTACATGTATGACTGGCGTTGTAGGCGGTGTCGTGATGTCATTACATATGTCCCTTGTATATTGTTTGTTTTGTTTGTATTGGAGTTTTACGGCCCAGTCAACACTATTAAGGTCATTTTTGAGCCGGTCAGTTTACCTATCAACACTTTCCTGGGCAGACTTATACGTAAGCGGTTAACCAGTACAGTGCACATTCTTTCGCCAGAAACTGACAACTGCCCTTCTTGAATCAGCGGAAGGGAGAGAATGACCGTAGAAAAGATTTCATGATCAATCTCCACGAAAGAATGTTGCCGACCCCGGCGGGAGTCGAACCCGCGTCCTCCTGATCACCAGTCAGACGCGCATCCGACTGAGCCACTGAGGCCGGCCCCTTGTATATTGTGTGCAATATATATAATTATGCGTTATCATAAGACTTTTTCATATCATACCAAATATCAGCCCGAGCTTTCAATATCAGCCCGAGATCCCCACACCAACCCGAGAAAAGGAAGCCCGCGTACTGATATGTGTCGGGGTTGATATGAGAAGACATCCCTTAATATGTGTATCATATGTTAACCAACAAATTAAAACAAAAAACACATCTTTGGTGATGGTTTTATACTTAAAGCTCTGTTAAAACCAAAGCAATTTTAGCATCTACATGTAATAGCATAACAGTAAATCATACCGTAAACTGTTAATGTGCAATTACTCAACTTACTTACTCACAAGAAACTCTGGCAATACATGCTACTTCATGTGACACACGAATTCAAATAAATGCCGAAAAAAACTGCGAAATGAAACCTTAACTACATGTACCAGACATAATATTTTTGTATACCTCGCTTAACCCATTTCAGACTGGAAACCCCTAAACGGATACCGGGGCAAATAGTGCAGGCCCAGATTAAATAGTGCAGGCCCACAGAACGCGGCATCTGATCAGGGCATCTACTGTTTGCTGAAAGTTCATTCATTTTCCAAAAAATGTTTTTATAAAGGCACAACCTCACACCCCTAAATTTTGAAATGGACTCCTGCTATATATAAGGCGAAATATTTCATTTGTTTCAAAAAGGTTTAAAATAAAAATGATAAAATAAATAAATAGAAAATGTGAAATAAATAAATTGGGAGATGGCGCCGAGCCGTGATTCTGCATTCAACTCGTAACAGCGAGAACCACCGATTATAACAAAAACATTCGCTGACGTCACTTTCAACTAATCCTCGGTTCTGTACCTTGCTCCTTGCTAGTTCTTATAAAATATATACACACAGAAATGTCTTGTCATTAAGAAAAGTAAAAACAAACCCAACTATTGCTGTTTTTTTTTTTTTTTTTTTTTTGTCGGCACCTCCACCCATTCCGACTCCATATACATATCGTGCAAAGTAATATAAATATAAATTTAAATGTACATACATTTATATTTGAATTGGCTAATAGACAGCGAGACTGATAGATCGCGTATATATTTATGTATGGATGTATGTATGTATCAGTGGTATATGTGTATGAGAGGGAGAGAGTGTTTCAACTTTACGTCCTACCAACAGCTAAGGTCATACGGCGACGGGACCTCAGCCCACAGACCCATCCGTAAACTCACAATAGGCCCGGAGTCGATCTTTCAATCCTTAGCTCACCCAGCGATTAGCCATTACACCCAGAGGCTCCTGTTATATGCATGTATTTATCCACATACGCACACATGCATGCATGCATGCACACACACTTATGCACCCATGTATGCACGCATGTAAATGTACTATATTTTCAATTATAAGTAAATATTTATGTAATCCTATGTGTTCATCATACTATGTACTTTATATTTAAAAGGTATGTATGTATACACGTGCGATGCATGAATCACTCGCGCTCTCACCGGCACCACGTTCTCACATATGTATGTATGTATGTATGTATGTATGTATGTATGTATGTATGTATGTATGTATGTATGTGTATGTATGTATGTATGTATGTATGTATGTATGTATGTATGTATGTATGTATGTATGTAAACTTATGGGCCGCACGATGCTTCCACGTAGAGCTGAATCCGACCCGTACACGAGTACCGGCAAAACGCTTAGAGGATCCAAGCTTGCCCAGGCAAAGCGGTGTGAGTCGGACCATCCATGCTTGTAAACCCCACCGGTTTCACTGGGCGACAGAACCTGAGATGCCATTTCATCCGAACGCCGGGCAAAAGTCCCGCAAAATTGGAAGCATGTCTCCAAAATGACCTTTACAGTGTTGATGGGGACCTCAAAACAAACAAACAAAATGTGTGTATGTGTAAACTATTTGATTAAGTTGTCGTAAACAATGCCAGCGGCATGACAAAACTGATGGCATAACAGGATACTTACGATACTTACAGGACTGCGCTATGTGACGGTTCCTTTTCTAGTTCGGCTCCAAAATTATGGAACTCCCTTCCTAACGCAGTCAGAAAAGCACCATCCTTGAATGTTTTTAAAAAGACTATCAAAGAATATATCGATTCTTAATTAATAATTTGACCATCATCTTAGACCACACTGCAAACATATCGACATGTTTTATAACTCTTATTTGCCCTGATTTTATTCCCTTTTACTTATTATCTTTTAGCTAATTTTATCATTATGGTCATTTTGCACCCATATCGGTCGTTGTATATATGTATATATGTTGTGATATGTTGTATTGCTATATGTTAGAGAGGGCCACGTGGTAGAATGGCATCTTAGCTAAATGTGTAACCCTCTTGAAATATTGCAAAAATAAATAAAATAAATAAATAAAGATCGACTATGTAAATATAAATGATATGTCATTACTTATGAATATTTGAAGATCTCAATTATAATTAAAAACATCACTGTATGTTGAATGTAGGCTATGTATGTTTGTATGTATGTATGTATGGATGCACGTCAGACTCAGAATTGTTACTGGTCCGCATGCACGCACGCCCGCAGTCGGGCACGTAGGCAGACATGCACGTACCCTCGCACGAACGTACCGCGTATGTATGTATGTATGTATGTATGTATGTATGTATGTATGTATGTATGTATGTATATGTATGCGTATGTACGAGTTTCCAGTATTGTAATCGTTTTTATTATTAATATTACTATTATTATTAATAATATTACAGTTATTTTTAATAATATTATTTATTATTATTAGCTTTTTTACTTTTTCGCACGCGGCACGATATGTTTGAGAGGATTACCAGGTTGTTTATCCAGCGGTGACTGAGTCGACTTCTTTCAGTAGGCCCATTTGGCGAAACAGAAGACCATTTTGGTTTCCTTTCGTGTCGTCACAGTCACCGCCGGACCAATTGCTGTTATTTTCGCCAGATTTTTTATTATGGTTTCAGAAGGTTTTTAAACAAAAACCCATAACTCGACAAGTTTTCAAAAGAGAAAGGTTTGGGAATATATGATAAATAAATTAATATATGACATTTACCACAACATAATATAATGTTATTAATCAAGTAATTTCGTATTGGCCCAGGTACAGGTCCGAGGTCTGCTGCATTCGCCCGAGGCCGACGGCCGAGGGCTAATGCAGCTGGCCGCGGACCTGTAGCTGGGTCAATGCGAAATTACTTGATCAATGACAATTTTATTAATTCACACAATTAATGATTATTGAATTTTTTACCTCACTTGACCTCAGTTAATATTACTTGTCCTGGTGTTAATACAGATGACCTCCGATCAATACAGGAAAGTCAATTTATAACATATAATATAATATATCCGACCATGGGGCTGATCGGCCCACGCCCATAGGGGCTTGAAGAAATATATGGGCTGCATGATGCTTCCACGCAGAGCTGAATCCGGCCCGCACACTACTACTGGTAAACCGCTTAGAGGATCTAAGCCTGTCCAGGAACCATGGTGCGAGGCGGACCGTCCATGCTAATAAACCCTATTGGTTTCATTGGGCGACAGTGCTTGAGATGTCATTTCATCTCAATGTCGGGTAAAAGTCCCACAAAATTGGAAGCAACGTCTCCAAAATGGCCTTTACAGTGTTGACCTCAAATCAAACAAACAAAACCATGGGGCTGATAATGGAGTCTCGTGCTGATATGGTGTATGATGTTAAATGCAATATGATAATCTCTATATACGTTTGACCCACTTAAACCCCACTGGAGTTTACAGGGGTAACATTATTTTTCTTGTTTCCGCTCCAAGACAAAGGTTGTGGATACCCCTTAGAACCAACGGTTCTAATGAGCACTTACAACCCAAGTTTGGAGTGTAAAATGGAAGAATATCACAAAATTTTATTACAAAAATACCGTTTAAAAGATACGAAAAATACGGATGACAACAGCACGCAACAACGAAAGTTTATCACAGAGTCCGTAATAATTTAACAAAGTGCTTCCAGCAGTTTTCACGGAGCCAATAGAACACGTGACAAAATGAAAAGCACACCAAGACTTTATGAAACCTCCCGTAGGCTTGTTTAATTAGCGTTGGTATGAAATGACCACTTGTTGACAATCTCTATCGTAAACAAAAGCAAAGACATGTAAAATATCAAAATTATTGTTGTAAATATCAAAATCATTAGTGTTATAAATAAAAATCAAAAATGAGTTCCTTTAAGAGCAATGAAAACATTCATAAGAAAGAAGATGGGTCATACTACGTAGTTTCGGCTAATAAAGCCTCATCAGTGACCCTGTAATGATCCGGCAAAGAAAGCTAGAGGAAACATACTGCAATTTTGCGAATTTCGAATAGGACGTCGATTCAAAGACTGATATAAATCAAAATGGGGTCCAAATAATTAAAAACCTGTCTAGAATATGAGTCTAAACCAATAACTTATTTCTGATTTCTCAGAATATTCACGCTGATCTCAAAGGGCCAAAAGTAAAATTTAAACTGCACTATGGTTGATGTACGGGGAGACGTTTTACGGCCGCCACACGGCACAACACCAGCTGCAGTGAAGTCAAATAAAAATCAAAAATGAGTTCCTTTAAGAGCAATGAAAACATTCATAAGAAAGAAGATGGGTCATGCTACGTAGTTTCGGCTAATAAAGCCTCATCAGTGACCCTGTAATGATCCGGCAAAGAAAGCCAGAGGAAACATACTGCAATTTTGCGAATTTCGAATAGGACGTCGATTCAAAGACTGACTTTATATTCTCATTGTGAGTGGCAGCGCGAATGAGGTTGATGCATACATATATTTGGGCCCCGTCAAGCGATTTTGGTACTTATCGCCTATGCGAGCAGCGAAGGTTCAGGCGAGCCTACGCATCCGCGCAGTCTCGCCAGAACCTTCGCTGCTCGCTCATACAAGCAGTGAATCAAGAGGAACCTTCAGACAGATAGCCATATCCCTGGCCCCTCTGAATGGCTGGGCATGCGCAGTTAAAATTTGTCATGACGGAATGCTCAAAACACAAATTTGCTTGGCGGGGCTCATTTGAGTGTGTGTGTATGCGTGCGAGTAGGAGTGCGATGTGTGTTTGTTTTTATGTGCGTCCGCGCGTGCGAATGTGATTGGTCACATTTGCTTTTCAGCTTGGTGCGACATTGACGTCTCGTTTACCTACCATTTTTAATCTGACTTATAGTTGGCGGTATGCTGTCTTAGAACCAAGCGTTCTGAGATCCATATACACTGCTAAAAACAATTAAAAGAGCAAACTTTTAACCTGAAAAACACCACCGCTTGGCGATTTTCAAACTCAAGGAAAGGCACAATTTCAAAGTGAGATCTCTTAACAATGCTCATGCAAACGTCAAGAAGCAAGGTTCACGTGCAAAAAAAAGAATGTGAGCTACAGCATGGAAACCCCTATAAAACGGCTGAAATTCGGTATGGGGCGATCTGTTCAAAATTTGAGTTAGGGTCAGAAACATGTCAATCCTTCGGTTATGCGTTATTTTGGTCATCATATTGGCTTCATATGGTGTTAGGCGGGTCTTGGAAGATGTTGAGGTCGCTCAAGCTGTCGCTTTGCTTAAAAGTGGGTACACCCAAAGGATCGTTGCTGAACGCTTTGATGTATCGAGAAGTGCTGTTGCCAGGCTATGGAGACGCTACCAGGTTACGGGCGAGTTTACTAGACGAGAAGGGCAAGGCCGACACCGAATGACGTCAAACATTATGAGGGCCACATGGAAGATTTGTACTAGAACCAAATGTGTGACCTCTATAAATACGGTCGATTATTGTTATTATTATTATTATTAATATTAAGGGAAGATCAGTATCTTCGAAATCTAGCGCTACGAAATCGGCAGTACATGGCCAGAAGGCTACACACCGATTTCCAGCATGCAATTGGTCAACGGATATCCGCTCAAACAATACGTAACAGGTTACATGAAGATGATCTGAGGGCCAGACGTCCGGCAAGAGGGCCTGTTCTTACCAGGCAACATCGTGCACGGCGACATGAGTTTGCCCAAGAACATCAGAACTGGCTATTGCATGACTGGCGTACAGGTCTTTTCACAGATCCTGAGTGCATGTCATAGACGTGTCCGAGTCTAGAGACCACCCAGAGAACAATACGAGGACTACAACATTGTGGGAACAGACATATATGGTGGGAGTCAGTGGTGGTATGGGTTGGAATTTCTTATATAGGCCGAACGGATTTGTACGTGATAAACGTAGGTACATTGACTGCCTTACGGTATCGAGATGAAATTCTAGAGCCTATTGTGAGGCCTTTGGCTGGGGCAATCGGTGACAATTTCTTTCTGACGCAGGCTAATGCGCGCCCCATAACTGCTAGAGTGTGCATGGATTACCTAAATCGTATGACTATTGAAATAATAGACTGACCGGCACGTTCTCCTGACTTAAACCCAATATAACATGTGGGGGACATTCTTTACCGACGTATCCCACAGGGCGATCACCCACCTATGACTATAAAAGAACTCATACACGTCCTAAGACATTAATCGGAAACACTAGCTTTAAAACTGCTCAAAATTTGGTTTGTAGCATGCCTCGGCGATGCTAGGAGTGTTGTGCTGCTCGAGGTGGTCATACACATTACTGACAGAAAAAAGGGACTGATTTGCGCATGTCTATGACATTTGAAATAATCTGACGTAAAAGATGGCGATTTCTCAAACACATTTTTATGCAAATTCTTCCTTAACATGTTACAGGCCGTGATTTGTGAACTGGTTGCCAGTGTTAGCCATTAACATGTGAGTGTTTGAGTTTTACGTCTCACCAGCAGCTACGGTCATACGGAGACAGGACCTCGGTTTAAAGACTGATCCAAAAATCTGGAGAAGCCCGGGATCGATCCTGCGACCCCTAGTTTACAAGGCGAGTAGCATAACCATACACCACGACACCACGGAGGCTTCTACCATTAACATGTTGCAGATAAAGTTATTCATCTTTCTTAATCGTTGTTTAATCATCATTATCCAACATTTTTATACAATGAGGAAATATGTGTTTGCTCCTTTAATTGTTTTGAGCAGTGTATAATACGTCAATACATTATGAAAAACATGTCTATAGAAATACGTCTTAAATTTTACCGCCGAAAAAAAAGAGAGCTTTCAGAGGAAAAATGTGATACATTACGTTAATACACCCGTGCGACATACTAGTGCATTTTTTTCACATCTCCAAATTGGCTATTGTTTCTGATTAATCAACCATGATATTCGCAAGCATAGGTTGTGGGTGCTCGTTAGAACCAACTCAATGCGGCGGTTCTAATGAGTGCACACAAGCTATGTCTTGGAGCAGAAACAAGTAAAATCATATGTACCCCCGTAAACCCCAGTTCTTTCTATATAAAGTGGGATTTAGGGGATGTTCATTTCACGGACTTGTTCACGTGATGTTTTTCTTATTTCTGCTTCAAAATATAGATTGTGGGTACACGTTAGAACCGTCGAGGCGAATCTAACGAGTACCCACAATCCGAATTTTAATCAGAAATAAGAAAAATAATGCATATTCCTGTAAACCCCAATTTTGCTCTATAAAGTGGGGTTTTAGGGGGTCAAAATTAGTTAGGTGTGATTGCGTGATGAGGCTTAGTAGGTGTGTTCCCTGCAGGAATGATAACTCTCCCTTTCAAATGCTTTCCGACATATCTACTCTTGTAAAACAACAACAATAACAACAACAACATAGAACGATGATAAGATGTGGCGTTATTCCTCTCTAGATAAACATTTTTCTTCTTAAAGGGGAATGATAACAGATTCAGGGGAGACAATCGTGTCATCAGGGATCTGCTCGTAAAGGAAAGAATATGCTCTTACAGTCAAATACGGATGGTTGGCATTATAGTTGTCATCCCTGTATACAAGTATGTACAATAACATGTATGTATAACGGAGCTATCGTTTGAACCTGTCGTTAATACCAGCTGGGTCGTACTTGATTCGCCGTCTTCTGGGTCTTCCGGGATATCCGGAAGGCTCCTGATAAATCAATTGACTTTGAGCGGGACATATAGAGCGACTTCGCCTGGAACTCAGGTAGCTACATTAAACTTACCAAAAATATGTTTGTTTGTTTGTTTGATTTGAGGTTTTATCGTCCCCGCCAACACAGTATAGGTCATTTTGGAGACGTTGCTTCCAATTTTTTGGGACTTTTACCCGACATTGAGATGAAATGACATCTCAAGCCCTGTCGTCCAATGAAACCAATAGGGTTTATATGCATGGACGGTCCGCCTCGCACCGCGGTTCCTGGACAGGCTCAGATCCTCTAGCCAAACACCTACGGTAGCTACAAAAGTGACGCCATCGGTCTTCCATTCTGGGGTTGAGTTGCTATGGTACTGAAGAGAATTCAATATGGCGGTCGTGGCTGAAACGCATGACCTGCGAATGTACAAGTCACAGATGTCTCTTCAAGGTGTTTTGAAATGAGAAACATTACTCTTTTTATGTTTCGATGATAACAGAAAGTATAAATATGAATGGGTTTAAATACTGGGGTTTACGCTACCAACCAAAAAGGGCCGTAGTGATCAAAGGGCGGCCGTCTCACAGCGAAAAGGGGAACAAAGTCAACGATAGGCGCTGTGGTTGCGGCCTCGGCTTTGCACTTAGGAGTGCCTATCGGTGACAGCGATCCCTGGATCACTGTGAGAAGACCATAACAGAACGGGGCATGGACTCACCACAAGGAAAATCCATGTCCCCGACCCACCCTCCAGAGGGGGTGTGGCAAGCGAGAAGTTAAGACAGGGTGTAGCGTTGTGGTTGCGGCCCACTGGCTTTGCACTTATGAACGCTGCACCAAAGCCCTAGCTGATCGGGTGCCACACAGCCCGAAAGAGGACCACACGAAAGCACGCCGGGACTGGGCATGGACCCACCACAAGGAAAATCCGTCGCCCAGCCCCTCCTGAGGGGGTGAGGCAAACGGCAAGTCAGAACGAGACGTAGCGCTGTGGTTGCGGTCCTTGGACTTTGCACTTAGGAGCGTTGCGTCAAAAGCCTGGCTGATCGAGAGCCAAACAACCCAAAGGAGAACGGCACAACAGCACATTAGCAAACAAAGCCTCTCCTTCAGGAACGCATATAGAAAAGTGGAACAGAAATAAGAAACAAGACGCCTTATCACATCTTTTTCTTTCTTTTTTCGCAACGTTCGCTTTCGAATAAAGGATGTGCATTATAAGGTTACCCAAACGGAATGACCTGGGGCCCTCAAAAGGGCCTTTTGCATACCACCACGACTGAAAAACCGCATCTCGCCCGGTATATCATACAGCCCTCCGTACTGCCCTTGTCACATAACATAAAAATCACCAAAAACAGCGAATTGTGCCATGACCGTAATAAAGACAGACGGTCAAGATGGCCACATATCAATACAGACAAGGGCAATTAACTAACTAACTAACTAACTAGGGCATGACTTAGCGCGACCTGAAGGAAGGCTTTTAACACTCACAACCACCCACGCGAAACTAGAACAACATACAAGTAACAACCACACTAGATAGGTAGATATAGCGATAGTTGTAGGATAGGAATACAGTAGAGAGGATAGTATAGAAAAGAGAGATGAAAAACCTGGAGTTAGAAGAAGAAGAAGAAGAGTTTTCTCAAAAAGCGATTTCAAACATTTTTATTTGTGTAAATATGAAACATTAAAAACAAGATCGCATAGGAGCGCTCGACTGCGCACGTGCGCAGGCGGACGCTTGTATGCGACCTACATGATTATATAACAATTTGCACTAACCACTTTGACTAAAGAGATTGGCAAACGTTACCTCGGGTCCCCAAACGGCTAGGCAAGAATACTTTTTTTTTCTACTATGATGCCTTCCTACACGTAGGATGCGATAGTGATATGCAAACATGGCGACACAAAATGACTCTCCTACAGTCCCACAGAAAACGACATCCTGTGTCGAGGAGGGCATCACCTTTTCTTAACTTCAAACGAAAAAGCATAAAAGGGGATTGACCTACTTTCCACATCCTCCGCGATAGAGGTCACCCACTAACTAAAATAAATACGAATTAGGGCCCGAGACGGCGGAAGCCAACACACCATGTTACTATGTTATATGTTGTATGTACAGAATAAACAAAAACAAAACACAATATAATCTTCAAGCACAACCTTGCAGGTACAAAAATTGTCCTTCCCAGCAACTGTGGGCGGATGGGCTTGTCCCAAAAAGGACAACAACACAAACGAGATAGGCAAACGTTGTCTCGGGCTAGGCAGGAATACACTTTTCTCCTATGGTGCCTTCCTTCACGTAGGAATCGTAAATGATATGCAAACATGGCGACTGACCGACTTATGGTCCCGCAGAGTGCGGCATCCTACCTTGAGGAAGGCATCACTTTTTCTTAACTTAAAACGGCAAATGCATAAAAAGGGATTGACCTACTTTGCACATCCTCCGCGATAGAAGTCACTCACTAACAAAATAAATACGAATTCAAGCCCGAGACCGCGTAGGCCGGCACTCCATGTTATTATGTTACATATTGTATGTACAGATAAACAACAAAAAAATATATATATATATATATATAAACCACTAGCACAATCTTGCAGGTACAACTGTCACCCCCAGCAACTGTGAGCGGGTGGGCTTGCCCTAAAACGGACAACACCACCTTTAAGGCACAAGAAAAACAAACAAAACAGGTCCGTGGCGGGGTAAGCACATCCGCCCGCATATATATACTTAAAAAATAGACCACTCAACAAGCTGGGGAAACAGACCAAACAATGTAAAAATGTACATACGTTACATAAATATACAAAAATCAAATAAAAAAAAAAATAAAAAAAAAATAAAAAAAATACCAATATCAAAATTGACCCTTTCCTGCTCTGACACGGTTCGGCATATTGACAAGCAAAAAATTATAACGTCGAGTAGAAGACAAAATGGACCGACTGCAGCGGACTTACGATAGACACGGACGGGCGGGGCTGGAGCCGAGCGATGGTCTCCCCATTCACCGACAACGTGGAATGGGGATACCACCGAACGGCTACGGTGTAGTGCCAGAATGGATTCGTTCCCTGGGACCCCACCAGCTGACGACCCGCGACACGGGGAAACTGGAAACAACAACAAACTGCTGGGGTTTAGTCACTATTTCTTTTTTTTTAGGGCAGGTCTCGTTCTTAGCCGGAAATGTCGTTTTCATGGTACATGTAACTAAATAACTGTCATAAAGCTGCAAAAGGCTTTTTGTTGATAAATATATTATGCTTTTGTTTAAACGAAGGTCCTATGACCTACTTATAGTTATGCTCTCATGGCAGTCTACTAAAGTAGCAACCGTTGGTGTTCCTCTGATAATGCTGGTACGCGTGTCATTGGTAGCTACCCGAGTACCTACTTTAGTTCGAATCGAAGTCGACCCTAAATATAATTACGCATTGTACTTACATTTGCCAAACATGTCTGCGAAGTAATTTGGGCCGAAACAGTTTATAGTGAATAACGCAATTATAAAAGCTGATGGTTTATTTTAAAATCGAGAAAATTGCAGAAGTATATCTTTTTAATGATTCCCTTTGTGCATTTGAATTTAATGTGTCGAGATTGTTCTCAACATTGTCAAAATTTAATGCATTTAGCGACTCTTCTGTTCATGCCCGTCATATTGAATCACGTGATCCTCCCATTCACCCCTCCTTCTTAAAAGCAGATTTGGAAGAGCCTTCCGAACAATCTTCGGCGCCACTTGATTTTAAATTCTCTACTTCTGAAGTTTCTTGAGGTCGAATCAAGCACGACCCAGGTCACCCGATCGTGTGAACTCCACTGTAACACAAACAAAGCTGTGGTGTATATGGCTATTTGGTCCGTTGCAGAAAGCATGCGAAAGGTGCTCTACCGAATGTTCTGGTGGCGTCAGCGAATTTGACTTTTTTTGGCAACACCTAACTGGCTTTTATCTGCGACTACTACTATACCAATGAGCTTTTGTCTGCGAGTGTATGTACTAATGTCCGTTGTTTGTGAGATTTAAAATATCGCCGCAGTTGTTCAAAGTATCGTTAGCTTTGGTGCTGTGGTGCAGTGGTCAATCATCGGACTCGAGATCGAGGGGTACCCGGTTCGATCCACACTTACCCTAACGTGTTACTTCCTTTAGAAAGAGACTTTAAACTACATCATAGTGTAGTTTATATTTTCTTGTCCTTTGGGATCATTGATTCCATTGTGGAATTTTAAAATACTTGAGGGTCACTGATGAGGCCTAAATGGCCGAAACTAGCTAGTCTGGACCAGAAAACATGTACACTCCATATTTTCCAGTTCTGTGGTGAATTCCTTGCTTCCAAATGATAACCCTTTCTAGAACATATTTATCCTCATTGCGTAGTAGAAAAAGAAGACCACGTGGAAGATTAGTACCAGTTTAGTAAATGTGCTACTCTGTATAAATAAGTTCGATTATTATTATTATTACAGTCGAACTTCGATGGCTCGAACCCCTTTGGGACCATGGAAAATTGTTCGAGACAGCGGAAGTTCGAGCCACTGTTGCATACTTCAAGAAAACATAATGGGGGTATTTTTGGACTTCTTTTCGGTGTTCTGTAACATAAATGTATTCTGTGTGTACTCATTAGAATCGCCTCATTGAGGCGATTCTAATGAGTACACACAGCATACATTTGCAAGATAAAAGACTAAAACCTCCTTAATTATCCCCCACTGTTTCTTATGTAGAGGATTTCGCTAGGGGCTCAAGAATGGGTTCGACACATACATGGTAAACGAGCCATCGGTGTTCGAGCCATCGAAGTTCTACTGTATTATTATTATTATTATTATTATTATTATCATTAGCTTAACTGGCTCGATAGAAGGCGAAATTCTAAAATTTTAGCAAGTACACTATCTAGCACCCGTATTACGATAACACACCCGTGCAACAAATGACATTTTTTATGTCTCATGTCTCCTAAATGGCTACTTTTTGATGAATATTCGTGATATTTTCCATATAAATACTGCGAACATAGATTGTGGGTGCTCATTAGAACCGCCTCATTGAGGCGGTTCTAACGAGTACCCACAACCTATGTCTTGGAGCAAAAATAAGAAAAATAATGTATACCCCCTTAAACCCATGTTTTCTCTATATAAAGTGGGGTTTAGGTGGGTCTTCATTTCACGGACTTGTACACGTGATGGTATATTTTTGCTGATAAAGTGACAGAGGCTTTTTGCGTATGCAAAAGCTTCTCACATTTGTCCAGAAAAATTTTTACCATAGATGTCATGTTGATAGAGCAAAGTTTTGACTTAAAATTGTTAGTTATGGACAGCTGGGTTAAATTTTAGAAAACACTTTTATGCATCCTCGGGTGTGGCAGGTTGGGGAAAAGCGACGTGTATTTCGCGTCACTTGGCGTCACACCTGTGCGATATAGTGCATCTTTCATATCTCCAAAATGGCTACGTTTCTGATGAAAATTGGTTATAGTTTTCTTATTTATACTGCAAACATAGGTTGTGTGTGCTCGTTAGAACCGCCTCATTGAGGCGGTTCTAACGAGTACCAACAATCTATGTTTTGAAGCAGAAATAAGACTTATAATGTATACCCCCGTAAACTCCAGTTTTCTCTATAGAAAGTGGGGTTTAAGGGGTGTGCATTTCACGGACTTGTTCACGTGATTATACAGTTGCGCAAGGCCTGCTGTCCTTGCCGCAGGTAAGAGTAGAGGGGGAGTGTTGTTATGTTGTTATTTCTTCTGTTTCTGCACTTTCATTTAGTTTCCTCGTTCTCATCTGTCCCCCACTGTCACCTCCTCTACTATCTCTTCTATCGCTTTTCTCACGTCACGAAATGATCCACAAGGGTTGACGTGTCGTTAAATCCAAAACGGTCGATTTATTCATTTTATCATTTGACAGTTGTAATATAATGTTATTAATCAAGTGATTTCATATTGGCCCAGGTACAGGTCCGTTGCCGAAGGCCGAGGGCCAATGCAGCTGACCGAGGACCTGTAACTGGAATATACGAAATTACTTGATTAATGGCAATTTTATTAAATGACGCAATTAAAAAACTCGACTATTGATTTTTGACCTCACTTGACCTCAGATAATATTAGTTGCCCTGGTGTTAATATGGATTATGTTATGAAATTATGTTATTTGTCTATTGTCGCCATGTTTTCGTTGTATTGAAAATAAAGTTTAAATATATTTTACCCCATGTGTTTATTTGTTCGTTTGAATAGAGGTTCAGTATTCGAGACCATTTTGAAGACGTTGCTTCCATTTTGTGGGATTTTTGCTCAATATTGAGATAAAATGACTTCACAAGTCTTGCCGCCCAATGAAACCGAAAAGTTTATATGCTGGGAGTCTGACTCACAACACTTTGCTTTGGCAGGCTTACCAGTACTCATGTGTGGTTAGTGTCAGCTCTGCGTGGAAGCACTATGCAGCTCAAGCTTTTTCTCCAAGCCCTGATGAACGGGGCTTTCCCTGTATGTATATTTTGACATACTGTATATAATACATTAAAAAGGTTATGATGTATTCAAACCTTTAAAGTCAAACCTCAAAATTTACATTTCCAGTGTAAAGTCTAACGTAAACCTAAAGAAAACAATGTAGTTCATGCTTCCATGAACGCATCGAGTTACATGATTTTCAGTGACGTCAAGTGACGTCCGTCTAAAAAGTGTTTCTCTACGGGCGTTGGTGACGTCAACGCTGTTCCGCTCTTTGTAGAAAAACGGCGTTTAAATGTTTGTCAGCTTTCATCATTTGCTACGGAACCCGGGAAGAGGGCATGCAACCTTTTTTAATATGTTGTGCGAACAAGATAATATATTGTGCGCACAGGTTATATTTTTTGTGCACAAGATAATATCTTGTTTGCACAACTTAATATCTTGTGCGCACAAGATATTATCTTCTTTGCACAACATAAATCTTGTGGGGACAACATAATAGCTTGTGCGCACAAGTTATTATCTTGTTCGCCAGACATATTATCTTGTTTGCACAAGATCTTATGCGTACAAGAAATTATCTTGTTCGCACAACCTAATATATTGTGTGGACAACATAATATCTTGTGCGCACAATCTTGTGCGCACAAGATATTATCTTGTTTGCACAACTTTATATCTTGTTCGCACAACATATTATCTTGTTAGCAAAATTTAATCAGATGCATAAGATGTTATGTTTTCCGCACATGATATATGCTCTGCAAACAACGAGATATTATGTTGTGCGCACAATATATTTAGTTGTGCAAACAAAATATTATCTTATGCGCATAATATCTTGTGTTGTCCGCACAAGACATGTTATGGTGTCCGCACAAGATAATATATTATCTTGTGGACACAAGATAATATCTTGTTTGCACAACTTTTAAAATATCTTGTTCGCACAAGATATTAAAAAAAATTGCATGTCCCTTCTCGGGTTTCGCAATACGCCCTATAAGCAGATGTTTCGCCCAGTGATGTGGTGCAAAGAATGTAAATATAAACGGAGTGGCTATTGACAGTCGACTGGTATTAGCCCAAACACGTTAAAATGGCTAGTGACAGTCGAATGGTATTAGCCAAAATACGTTAAAATGGATAGTGGCAGTCGACTGGTATTAGCCAAAACACGTTAAAATGGCTAGTGACAGTCGACTGGCAATAGCCGATATACGTTAAAATGGCTAGTGACAGTCGACTGGCAATAGCCAAAACACGTTAAAATGGCTAGTGACAGTCGACTGGCAATAGCCAAAATACGTTAAAATTGATAGTGACAGTCGACTGGTACATATGTGTTGTTTTGGATGGCCAGACGGAGGGTCGGACGAGGCTACTTTGAAACACCATTATCCGGATCATTATGGATGGATGGACAGTTTTGTTTGTTTTGTTTGATGTGAGGTTTAACGTCCCCGTCAACACTGTAAAGGTCATTTTGGAGACGTTGCTTCCAATTTTGTGGGACTTTTACCCGACATTGAGATGAAATGACATCTCAAACCCTGTCGCCCAATGAAACCAATAGGGTTTATTAGCATGGACGGTCCGCCTCGCACCGCGGTTCCTGAACAGGCTTAGATACACTAAGCCGTTTACCAGTACTAGTGTGCGGGCCGGATTCAGCTCTGCGTGGAAGCATCATGCAGCCCATATATTTCTTCAAGCCCCTATGGGCGGGGGCTTGGATGGATGGACAGACGAACGCATTACAGCGGCTCTGTAAAACTGGATAATTGTCCAGAATTGATTGACAATTAACTGTTGTTGGTTGATTGTTTATGATCGACCAAAAGTTATAAGTACAAAACTTCTATTAGTGCTGGAGTCCACGTGACTCTCACTGATCTGTAGGAAATCCATGAAACTTATTTATAGAAAATATCAGCGTTAATTTTATCGCAGTGAGGTCAGCTTATTGCGTAAGAGGGCCGGAACCATGGGTAGGGCTTGGCAAACATTGAAGACCAAGATACGCGGCATCTGATAAGGGTCAACACTGTTTGCTTACATTACAGAAATTTAATGGTCAGACGCCAAAAACGTAGCGTCTGATCATGGTCTACCCGGTTTGCTTACAGTACACGAATTTAAGGGTTAAACGAAACAGTGTAAGTCCATGTTCAGGCCAATTTTCGCAATCTACACTCAGAGACAATCGACACACCTGGGGCCAGTTGTTCAAAGCATCGTTAGCTTAACGAGCTCGTTAGCAGTCATGTTGTTAACTGTTCTAGTAAGTTTAATATTTAATTTTTGGAATTTTTGATGACAAAATGTGAGCAGCTTTTGCATCTGCAAAAGCTGCTCACATGTTTCAGCAAAAATATTAGCGTATTTGCCATAATAAATGATCAAAGTTTTAACAATACGTTAACTAACGACATCGTCAGTTTTGAACACGACGGGCCTCCGTGGCCTAATGGATAAGAGCGCTGACTCTTAGTCATTAGGTCTCTCACCGCCGTGGGTTCGAGCCTCGCTCGGGTCATGTGTGAGACGCCAAGTTCTGCAACGGAAGGTCAGGTGATTTTTCTCCGGGTACTCCGGTTTTCGCCCACCTATGATTAACGATCGGCTCGATATGAGTGAAATAATCTTGAAAGGGCCGTAAAACCCAAACCAAAGTTTTGAACAACTGGGCCCAGTACTCTCAGTGCTTTGATTTTGATAACTTTTCGCGTCTTTAATTACGTTATTGTAGTTTTGATAACCAAACTTTTACGGGCCTCCGTGGCCTAGTGGATAAGAGCGCTGACTCTTAGTCATTAGGTCTCTCACCGCCGTAGGTTCGAGCCTCGCTCGGGCCACGTGTGAGACGCCAAGTTCTGCAACGGAAGGTCAGGTGGTTTTTCTCCGGGTACTCCGGTTTTCGCCCACCTCTGATTAACGATCGGCTCGATATGAGTGAAATAATCTTGAAAGGGCCGTAAAACCAAAAAAAAAAAAAAAAACTTTTAATTTGCCACAAGATAGGCCGACAATTTTCAAACCATTTTTTATCTGAATGGCTGGATGGATAAATAGCGATTGATGCATGGATCTCAGGCTGGCATTTATCGAAAATTTAAATCTTGACAATAATAAAGATAAAACATGGCATGCGATAAGACTATCATAAAATATTTTTATTCGTTTGTGACACAAATATTATCACAGATACCGTTTTATCCGACAAATTGTTGGTTCACCGGCGTTTTATAATTTGAATCGTCTTCTGCACCTGGAAAGTAAATCGACATCCAAGTTACATTGGTTACTGAGGAAAAGTACGACTTTATACACTCGCACGAGTACAGAGCAGAAAAAACAGACCACAACACAGCTTCTGAAGTCTTATTCAATTGTGAACTCTCCGACGTACTCAAACGGAGAGGTTGTCGAGTAATTGTTTGGACAATGGTAGTGACACGCATCTGTTAACTCATCACGAAAACACGCCTATATAATTTTGACCCCCTTGAACCCTACTTTTATATAGTAAAACTGGGGTTTACAGGGGTAAACCTTATTTTTCTTATTTCTGCTCTAAAATATAGATTGTGGGTACTCGTTAGAATCGCCTGGATGAGGCGGTTCTAACGAGTACCCACAATCTATATTTTGAGCAGAAATAAGAAAAATTATCACATTTTTTTCATCTTAAACTTTTCATTTTTTTGGAGGTAAAATTTACAATGTATTTATATAGGCGTGTTTTCTTTATGTAACAAGTCCATGTAATGAACAAACGTGTAAACCTCACTTAATATACAGAAAAGTGGAATTTCCATACATATACATGTACATTGTGTTTTATTGCGGGCAAAACATATGTTGTCAATGTGGGAATTCTTTGGTTCAGTCTCGAACGAGGACTCAAAACCTATGTTTGAATTCATCGTGTTTTACATGTCCTGAGGTAGGAAACAGTTTCAAAGTACACTCAAAAGCTATTTGTTAACAGAACGCATCATGACGCAAAATTTAATTCTTGGATACTCGCATACTCGTAGTGGCATAAACTATAGCCCCACTGACTTGTAAAATATGTTGTATGATATTGTAAAATCTGTTTGTATTGTTACACGGTGCCAGTACGTTCAGTATTATGTTATAGATAGAGGATCTTACACGAGTGGTAATTTCATATGAAATTAATGAAACGAGTGTAAGATTCTGTTTATCATATGACCACTTTAAATTGGATTTTATCGCTTTTAAATTGACAAAGTTTCCACAAAAAATGCATGTTTGACATGGACGTCGTCATGACATTACTTAATCCCGCCAAAGTGTTATTACACGTGTGGACATACGATTTTTATTACACGACGTTATCCACTGCTTATCAATGACGTCATACAAATGTATTCTCCAGTTATCTCCAAAGTTACCCGTTACCTGTGAGAACAATTCAACACACCAAAGTCAATTCGTACCTACTTTTGGTTTAAACATTATTTATTTTGATTGTCAAACATTAACAAGTTTATACATAGACAGAATACAATACAATAGTACATGCATACAGGATTTGAAAACAAGCATTCATGCTTTTTTTAATCATTTCCTGGCTACTTTTAAAGATCTGTGTACGAAATGACCAAACACCTTTCCCAGAAAAAATTATAAGTGGGTACGAAATGACCAAAGTGGGTAAGAAATGACCAAAATTGGTACGAAATAACCAAAATGAAAAATAAAACGGGTACGAAATGACCAAAATGGTTCGAACTGACTTGGGTACGAAATGGCTTGGGTACGAAATGACTGGACACCGATGAAACAACGGTGAGGACTCGACAGCAAAACCGTTGATGATGGACACTAATTAGAACCGCCTCGATGCGGCGCAATATCCATGTGTGTAGTAGGAAACAAGAATGTGTGTAGCAGGGAATCAGGAAAGAAAATTTTAAACTCAATTTTATCTCCAGATCTAGCATCTTTCAGCTGAAATTTGAGTACTTTTTCAGGTAAAACATAGGTTGGGAGTACTCGGCAGAACCGAGGCGGTTCTGTCGAGTACCCCCAACCTATGTGAAATGGGGGTACTCGGCAGAACCGAGGAGGTTCTGTCGAGTACCCCCAACCTATGTTTTACCTGAAAAAGTCTATGTTATAAGCAAAGAATATAGGAGATTAAGGTATGCACATTTTTTATTTTGGATATACAGTGGTGTTAACAGTAGTTGTGGTTGTGGTGGGTCCTCATAAGGACCTTTAGCTGATTTACTGCTAAAAACATTGAGGAGAACCGCCTCGGTGCGGCGCAGTATATGTTTGTTTGTTTGATTGTGGTTTAAGTCGCCGTCAACACTATTGAGATCATTTTGGAGACGTTGCTTTAAGTTTTGTAGGATTTTTACCCGACAACGAGATGAAATGACCACCCAGTGAAACCAATACGGGTTATATGCAGTGGACAGTCTGATTCGCACCACTTTGCTTGGGCAGGCTTAGTCCGCCTAAGCGGTTTACCAGTACTTACATGTATATGCGGTTAGTTTCAGCTCTGCGTGGAAGCATTGTGTAGCCCAATCCATTTCTCAAAGCCCCGATGGGCGCGGATGTATATAGCAGGAAATAACCAACAGAAACACCATTTTACGGTTTCGATATCAATATCATACATAAATGTTAGAAAATTGTGTCTGCCCAGGATCAGTATGTATGAAATATAACCTGCTCGTAAATATAATAACAATCGTATGATATAAATTTGTCTTCCAAAACTACATGTAAAAAAACAAACGAAAAACAAGAAGCAACTGGCAATAGCCAAAATCTGTAAACTGGCTGGTGCCAGTCGACTGGCAATAGCCATTTTAACGTGTTTTGGCTATTGCCAGTCGACTGGCAATAACCATTTTAACGTATTTTGGCTATCGCCAGTCGACTGGCAATAGACCTTTCCATGCATGTAATGTATTATACCAGACAGCTGTAAATTCTCCCTTTTCTTTACTTTTGACATTTAGAGCCCTTCTCTTTTTGTGCATGTCTGTCCGTTTGCGTGTGCCTGCGTGCATGTGTTTCATGACTGTTTCCCGCCCCCGCCCATTGGGGCTTGAAGAAATAGATGAGCTGCATGATGCTTCCACGCAGAGCTGAAACCGTCCGCACACTGGTACTGGTAAACCTCATAGAGGATCTAAGCCTGTCCATGAACCGCGGTGCGAGTCGGACCATCTATACTTATAAACTCTATTGGTTTCATTGGGCGACAGGGTTTGTGATGTCATTTCATCTCAATGTCCTGTAAAAGTCCCACAAAATTTGAAGCAACGTCTCATAAATGACCTTTACAGTGTTGAACCTCAAGTCAACAACAACAACCTGACTGTGTTGTGTCTTCTGGCTGAAAAATCTTTTTTTTCCGGTTCCCGGGACTTGGAGAAATAGATTGGGTGGCATGGTGCTTCCGTGCAGCGCTGTATCCGACCGAACCTGAGTATCTGTAAACCGCTTACTATAATAGAAGGTTTAAGCTCACCCTGAAAAAATGGTAAGTCAGACCTAGCGGTTTCTTTAGGCGGTAGGGCTTGGGGTTTCATTTGATCTCAATGTCGGGTTAAAAGTCCAACAACATCGGAAACAACGTCTCAAAAATGGCCCAAATAGTGTTGAAGGGTACGTTAAACCTCAACACAGATTAACGACTTATCGACCATTGCCTTCACTTCTTTTCTCCTTTTCTTATTACAGTAAAATTCCTATATAAAGACCACCATTGGGACTGTTCAAAAGTGGTCTTGAAGACCACTTTTGAACAGTCCCAAAGGTGGTCCCTGACCAGAGGACATTGTTGCAGAATTCACGAAGAAAGAATAACTGCACCCTTCTATATAAACAAGCTTTTTAAAGGAGAATTAGTCTTAATTTTAGGTGGTCTTAATAGCGAAATTTCACTGTATATATCCTGTAAACTATACATCCTGTTTTTGTTTTTCCTATAAAAATGCATAGAAGGCTTTTTCACGTGACGCTAATCAGTTTTCAGCTTCTTCTTGACAGACCAGGCACATGTAGTAAAGTCCCTTAGCCTTTTCTGATTAACGTTCTTCAAAGGGGCGTATGTGCAGCCAACTAAAGAGTTAGTGGCATCATATTGATTTGGCAGCAAGGTCTCAACCACATGTCTTGGGAGCAACAAAGGCTCTGGCGAGACTGCGCATGCGCAGTCTCGCCAGAGTCTTTGCTACTCATCAATGCGATAAGTACGCGTTTCTTGTGAATTGGATAATATTTAATGGACTCGCAGTGAGCTTTATCCTGGCTGTCGGAAATAAAGGAACGTGAACACTGAAATAGTCGACCAGTGAGACAGAGGTGGATTCGCAAATTGAAAAGTTCCTTCCGTGTCTTTCAGCTGGAAATCATATGGTGATTATTATTATGATCATAATTGTTGTTGTTATAATATGTATTCGCCTATTTTTTTTTCCTTTTTCTTTTTCTTCTTATTCTTCTTCTTGTAGTTACTGCTATAAATGCTATTTTTCTTCTTCTCCTTATTATTATTATTATTAATAATTTTGTTGTTATAACGAGTGTCCTCTTTTTTCTTCCTTTTTTTTCTTCTTCTTCTTCTTATTGTTATTAATGATATTATTATTATCGTCATTATTTAATATTTCTACTACTTCTTCTTCTTCTTCTTCTTCTTCTTCTTCTTCTTCTTCTTCTTCTTCTTCTTCTTTACGAAAACACGCCTAGAAATATGCAGTGTAAACTTTACGGCCGAAAATACAAAGATTTTTCGGTGAAAAATTGTGATATTTTTGTTATTTCTGCTAAAAATATAGATTGTGGGTACCCATTAGAATAATATATGTATATATAATAATATATATTGTGGGTAGTCTTAATATATATTGTGGGTAATCATTAGCCTCGTCGAGGCAGTTCTAACGAGTACCCACAATATGTATTTGAGAGCAGAAATAAGAAAAAAATAAAGTTTACCCCTGTAACACCAGTTTTACTATATGTAAGTGGGGTTCAAGGAGGTCAAAATTATATAGGCGTGTTTTCGTGAAGTTCTTTAAGGAACTGTTAGGTCGAACATATTTTAATTGTCCCATAGGTGTTCGAGTCATTTGAGCTATCGAAGTGTGAGTGTAGACATTACTATAATAAGCCAATTTAAATACATTGTAACCTTAATCGCCGAAAAATGAAAATTTTAAGATGAAAAATTGTGCCATTTTTCTTATTTCTGCTCAAAATATAGATTGTTGGCACTCGTTAGAACCGCCTCATCGAGGCGGTTCTAACGAATACCCACAGTCTATATTTTGGAGCAGAAATAAGAAAAAAAGGTTTACCCATGCAAACCCGAGTTTTCCTATGTAAAAGTGGGGTTCAAGGTAGGGTCAAACTTATGTAGGCGTAATTTCGTGATGACAGAGATAGCCATCACGAAAACTTGCCTAAATAATGAAAATACGTCTTTTGGTGTTCATGGGTGAAATAGAAAAATATCGTACACTGAAAAAAAAAATCAAATTTTATGTTTCTTACGGAACCCGGGAAGGGACATAATATTTTTTTTTAATATGCTGTGCGAACAAGATATTAAATTGTGCGAACAATATGTTGTGCGGACAAGATATTAAGTTGTGCGAACAAGATATCGTCATTGCTGAGCGCCCGTGCTAAAGGACATTTTCTTCGGTGAGCACGTTCCGATTTCAAGCAACTCTATTCGAGCTAAGTGTCTATGATATCTTTTTCTCAGGACTGAAATTTTATGTTCACGTTTCACATGAAATGTAAACACGCCTCCGTGGTGTAGTGGTTACGGTACTCATCTCACATACCAGAGGTCCTGGGTCCGATCTCGGGCGTCTCGAGACTTTCAGTTGAGTCTTTAAACCGAGGTCTCCGTATGACCTTTGCAGTTGGTGGGACGTAAAACTCAAAATTACGAAAACAAATACATTGTAAATTTTACCGCTAAAAAAAAAAAAGAAGATTTGAAGATGGAAAATTATGGTATTTGTCTTATTATTACTGATCAAAATATAGGTTGTTAGTACATGTTAAAACCGCCTAACTGAGGCGGTCCTTGTGTGTACCCAAAATCTGTATTTAACAGCAGGAATGAGCAAGTATTTTTACATCTGCAAACCCCAGTAAAAGTGGGGTGCAAAGGGGGCAGAATTATATAAGCATGTTTTGTGAGTTACAGCCTTACCTAAAATTACAATCCTTATTTTCGTTGGCAAATGCAAATACAGCCTAGTATAGTTGTGACTGACGTTTCATTACGAAAACACGCCTATACCAATACATTGTCACCTTTATCGCCGAAAAAAATGAAATTTTTAAGATGAAAAATTGTGATATTATTCTTATTTCTGCTCAAAATATAGATTGTGGGTGCTCGTTAGAACCGCCTCATCGAGGCGGTTCTAACGAGTACCCACAGTCTATATTTTGCAGCAGAAATAAGAAAAATAAGGTTTACCCCTGTAAACCCCAGTTTTACTATATAAAAGTGGGGTACAAGGGGGTCAAAATTATATAGGCGTGTTTTCGTGATGTAACGATGACGGCAAAATCAATGCTTTAAAACAATGTTTTAAACATCTTAATCAGCTAGTCGGAATGCAAGTGCTCCTGGGTTAGACTGGTTTAAACCCATTGTCTCAAAACACTGACAGCACTGCTGGTATGATTTCTCTGATGGTCGATGTTTTAGACTGCCTGATTTAACTGATGGATTTCTGTATTCTAATCGCACAGTGTACCGTATTTGCTCTATGTCTTGGTAACCGGTCATTTCGTACACAAGTCATTTCGTACCCTAGTCATTTCGTACCATTTTGGTCATTTGGTCATTTCGTACCCACTAACAACCATTTCGTACCCAAGTCATTTCGTAGCCGTTTTGGTCATTTCGTACCTGGGTAAAAATTGACCAAAAGGTACGAATTTACCAAAACGGTTACGAAATGACTCTAAAATAGTCAATGCGTGCCTAAGTCATTTGGTCATTTGTATCTGGGAAGGACCGACAGACTAAGGGACTATTTATTTATTTATTTATTTATTTATTTATTTATTTATTTATTTATTATATCTTAGTCTTTCTTTCTTCCTTTCTTTCTTTGAGTGTTCGAGTTTTACGTCTCGCCAACAGCTAAGGTCATACGGAGACGGGACCTCGGTTTAAAGACTCATCCGAAACAGAAAGTCTGGAGAAGCCTGGGGTCGATCCTGCGATCCCTGGTTTACAATACGGGTAGCATAACCACTACACTACGGAGGCTTCTTCCTGCTTCCTTCTTTCTTTCTTTCTTTCTTTCTTTCTTTCTTTCTTTCTTTCTTTCTTTCTTTCTTTCTTTCTTTCTTTCTTTATTTATTAAAGATAAATTTCATATAAAAACTTGTGATATTTTCATATTTCTGCTCCAAGCAAAGATTGTTGAAATTCGTTAAAGCCGCCTCGATATGAAAGACCTGGGCCTTTTTGTTTCAGGTTTTCCCTGTATGTAAAACAGCTGGGCCCCGGGAGGGTAGATGTCCACTAGATGAAGCTTCATACAAAATATCAAAGACCTGGGCCTTCTGATTCAGGGAAGAAGATTTTTTAAAGGTTTTCCCTGTATTAGCCTACGTAAAACAGCTGAGCCTCGGGGCGGGGCCATTTTTTTCTATAGGCCTCTAATTCGAACAATCTTGGTAGACGTCCACCAGGTGAAGCTTCATACCAAATATCTAAGACCTTGGTCTTTTGGTTTCAGAAAAGAAGATTTTTTAAAGTTTTTTTCTAGTTTTCAATTTTTTGTTGCCATGGTAACCAGAGTTTTGCATGGAATGGACTTCTTGGAACATCTTTTAGAGAGATCCATCCACAGATAATTTTTGCCAAGTTTCGTCAAAATCTGTTCAGTGGCTGAGATGTCATTTAAAGAAATTGTGAACGGACATACCGACGGACGACGACGGACGGTGAGTAATCACAATAGCTCCCCCTTCGGCTCAGGTGGTCTACAGAAAAGCTTTAAAACAATTCATATCATTTCGTACCTACGTTTGAAAATGGGGTACGAAATAACCAAAAACATTTCCCAGATAAAATGAAAAGTGGGTACGAAATGACCAAATAGGGTAAGAAATGACCAAAGTGGGTACGAAATGACTAAATTGCAAAATAAAACGGTTACGAAATGACCAAAATGGCACGAAAGGACTAGGGTACGAAATGACTTGGGTACGAAATGACTCGAAATCTATGTCTTTGGTTTAAACTTAATTTCTTTGTATAATACATACATCTTTTACACAGATAATGTTGACAAAGAATACATGTATCATACAAAGGGATTCAGAAAAAAGTCAAATGACTTATTAAAATCTGTATCCCTCGATTACAATATCAATGTACCAATTAAATTTGTAATTGTCAAGTTTGCTCGAATTTGCAAGTTACTGTAAAGAGATTGTAAGTGAATTTCATTTTGGTTACAAAATGAATAGTAGCGAAATAAAGCAAATGGCTCCACGGGGAATGGGTTTTAAGGTAATTAGCACTGAAGAATCAAATCTTGTGATTTTGGGCTGTCTCAAGAGAAACAATACATTGCAGAAAACTCAATAGCGCTCTTCGAATCGTGATGTAAGACAAAGACTGATGATCGGTTGGATTGGACGCTGTAGCTGTTTAACTTTGGCTTAAGTTAGTAGATGTGTTTCACAACCTTTTTTTCTGGTATGAACGTGCATTTATATATTTATGTATGTGCGCCCATGTAGAAAAACTACACATATTTGTACATCTGTGATAAGTACCAGCAAGGCATTTGAAATCTGTGATTATAGATTTGAAGTACAAAATCGTTGTCTTTGCATAGACAGGCCTAAGCAAATTTGTAGACCCAGTTGAGACGCCACAGAACAGGGTGTCTCCACAGGGTCTACAGTGTTTGCCATTTATTCAGCTATTTTTAGACACAATACCGGTTAATGAAATATACTCATCACGAAAACACACTTATATAGTTCTGAACCCCTTGAACCCCACTTTTATATAGTAAAACAAGGGTTTACAGGGATAAACCTTATTTTTCTTAAGAAAATATATCGCAAAATTTCATCGATAAACATTACGCAAACATGCCTATACAAATACATTGCCACCTTTATCGCCGAAAAAATGAAAATTTTATGATGAAAAATTGTAAATTTTTTCTTATTTCTGTTCCAAATATAGATTGTGGGCACTCGTTAGAACCGCCTCATCGAGGCGGTTCTAACGAGTACCCACAATCTATATTTTAGAGCAGAAATAAGAAAAATAAGGTACACCCCCGGAACCCCAGTTTTACTATATAAAAGTGGGGTTGAAGGGGGTCAAAACTATATAGGCGTGTTTTCGTGATGTCTTTATTTTTGGGCGGTAAAATTTACAATGTATTTGTATAGGCATGTTTTCGTAATGGGTTCAAATTTAAGAACATGTGCAGTAAAGAGTTAAGGTGTCCGAATATTTAGGGTCTAATTAACAGCGCGCCTATATAGGCAATGGAAAATAACTGTATTTTATTCTACAACAAATCACGGCAAGGAAGAGCGAGATGAGTGACGTCATTAAAACTGCCAATTTATGACGTCACTAGTAGATTTTCTTGACGTTAGACGGCGTAACGTCATTTTCTCGCTTCGAAAACGTTAGAAAAGGATATAAATGCATGTGTTTCAGTCGATAGTTTTAGCGGGATTTCTTCTAACAATGACGTAAAGTTGTGAGATTTTGAAGGACATAGCATTATTGCCGATTTTCAGCCTGTTAGAGTCCCACAAAATTGGAAGCAACCTCTCCAAAAATGACCTATACAGCGTTGACGACAAACAAACAAACATTCGGGGGCAATCGCACCTGAGAAAACATAAGACTGTTGAATGTGGCCTAATAAAGACGGGCTTTTTACCGCCAAGAGTATCCCTGATAAAATATTGTTCCATATTCAAAACAGTTTCGACATTTCTACGAGACACTTTTCATTAAACTTAATATTATAACTTGTATGTTCTGTCAATTTACTTTATGAATGCACAGTCATGCCTTTCTCTTTAATTTTCAATAATTATAAATTTTACACAAGCATTTCCTGTGTACAACATAAATGAATGAAAAGCATCGACGACGTTGCGGATAAAAACAAGCCACGCCAAGGGTCAAACCCATGACTTCCGTGGTAACGGTAAGGAGAAGTTTCGCCCCTAACCGAACTCAAAAACCGGAATGGAAGCCGATTGCCTCGTCCGGAAAATCTCTTCCTTCAAACAAGATTCATCAGATTGTATACCGGCGCATTACAACTCAGAACGACTACCGCAAGTTCACTTTTTCAGAGATGTTAATTGGAGGCACCATGTGCAAAGAGATTCATCCCTTGTGCAGGTTAAAGATCCCTACCGGTTTACTCTTCAAAACAATACATTATACAGATGGATTCTCGTGTACAAGATTTATGAATGAAAACATTGTAGATTAGTTAGCCACAGTGTCGTTTTAATGTTAGCTGAGTACAATCGCTAGCATCCAGTAACGAAAATTTTGCACCGTGAGGGCCCAAAATGGTAAATTGACACATTACGAAAACACGCCTATACGAATACATTGCCATTTTTGGGGCCAAAAATAGAAATTTTAAGATTGAAAAATTGTGATATTTTTCTTATTTCTGCTCAAAACATAGATTGCGATGACTCGATAGAACCGCCTCGACGAGGCGGTTCCATCGAGTACCCACAATCTATGTTTTTGAGCAGAAATAAGAAAAATAATGTATACCCCTTAAACCGCAGTTTTACTTTATAAAAGTGGGGTATGAGGGGGTCAAAATTGTATAAGCGTGTTTTCGTGATGAACAGCGAGGGCCTGGATCAGACGTCACAGAACGTGGCATCTGATCCGGGACTACATTATTTGCAAAAACACAAGAAATCAGCCATTTTCTAAATCATCACGTTAATTAGTCGGGGAAATGAAGACCTCAGCTGACTCTTAATAAGTAGGTCTCTCACTGATGTGTTTCCCGTCTCGCTCTGACCACATGTGGGACGCCAAGTTTTGCAACGGATGGTCAGGTATTTCCCACTTCTGATTAACGAGCGACTAGAAATAAATTTAACAATCTTGCAAGGGCCGTAAAATCACAAAAGGTGGGCGTCTCTGCTTTCCCAAGAATTAGCAGATTAAAAAACGAGATGATTAGTATGAGCGTTTCGCCTGTTTTCAAATCCTGCCATTGTAAACTGTAAATGTACTCTTCGAATTGACTTGTCAAATGAAATGAGTAAATATTGTTTAAACCAAATCTAAGGAATATATAGCAAATGTAACATAACAGTGCACAAAATATAGTTTGACTTAAGCTATTGACTGAGATATCAGAGTTTGAGATAACGAGTCAGAGTACATTGTATACGTATTTAGTCAAAAAAAGTAACTATACCAACTTCCGGATGAAACTCACTAGATATCTGGTAGCTGTTGAGCTAAATTTGGCTGTAGTCATTTAAATCGGACGTCGTGCTAGAGAATGCTCAAACTTGCAATTTCCCATACCTTTCTGCTCCAGAGTTGTCTTGCAATTTGTGCCTAGAAAGATTTTGGTAGAAAATGGTCATTGCGAATGCGCAGAAATCTGTTTTTGTCTAAGATGGAAGACAATATCCTCTGGACATCGGATAACACTTTACTTTTACAATATCCCGTGATCTCGCATAAAAGCGAGGTTTCAATTTGTGAAATTCCCAAAATATCTCTATTGCATTTAAAAAATATAGCAATTCTCGAACTGCTGTAATTTTTATTCCTGTCAATCAATTTTTGCCATTTTTTTTTCAAAAAACGCTTTGTTTCCACCATTGCTGTTCATCATGATGCTAAAAAATACAGAAAATTCATGCAACATGTAGCACTAGCGGTTGCGATTTTGCTATGGAGTTCCCATTGAAAGCAGCATTTGCACACAACTTCTAAGAATTGGAGGTCAATATGTGATAGCCTGTTACTTGTAGTTGATGCAACTAAAGTTCCAAATCTTTTGTGAACAGTCGCAAATGGTATCTAAAGAAATGTAGCATGTATCACATTTTAGAAATTTTGGGTACAGGGAAATTTTGTGATGTTAAATCAAAGCATGGTTTAATGATTTTCTTTGTGAAAATGACACAGTGGCCCCATGGGTGTTTAAAGCAATAGTCTACGATGATGTGTTTACGAAAACAAACACAAATGTGGCTTTTGCACTGGAAAATGAGTCTTTTTTCCAAAACATAACAAACTTTTTTGTAGTTTTTATCTGTAGAAGCCATAGTAACAGAAGCAATTTTATGTATAGGAACTTTTTTGACCGAGTATACTTAGAAGAGACAGTCATGAGCCTGAAGAAGCCGTGGAACCATTACGAAAAATCGCCTATTCAAGTATATTGTAAACTGTAACGCCATGAAATCGAACATTTTAAGATGAAACATTGTGACAGTTTTTTATTTCTGCTCAAAATATAGATTGTGGGTACCCGTAAGAACCGCCTCATCGAGGCGGTTCTAACGAGTACCCACAATCCATATATTAGAGCAGAAACAAGAAAATAAGGTTTAACCACAGTTTTAATATATAAAAGTGGGGTTCATGGGGGCCAAAATTATATAGACGTGATATCGTGATGTATGTCTTTACCGTCTACAAAGAAAAATCTGATCAGATTGCGCAGTTGCGCAGATGACCCGATCCTACGCGCGACACGGCATGCATGATGACACGTTTTCGATTGTCACGACCTTCCGTAAAAATCCATAAAATTCGGTCACTTTGATGACTTGCTATTATTCTGCGATTTCAACAAATTTGTTTCATGATTCCGCAAGAAGTCCAAAAGATGCAGACAAAATGGCAATCAATGTAAACCCTGATCATACTGCTCCTTCAGGAGCCGAAAGAAGCGGTTCGTTCTGTGTCTTCACTGTTTGTATATGTATATCTGTCCCAATACTTGAGATATGTACGGCATATGTTGAAATACAAGGACAACATCGTAAATAGATCACTTCCATAATAGAGTCGCCGTTTTCAACAACAGTAAGAATTGGATTAATTAGGTGTGCCGAGACATACAAGGTTCGTTTAAAATAAAAAAAATAGTTCTCATCAAAACTTATACATCAAATAATCTCTGCGGAGGTTGTTATTTTTAGGTAGTTTTAACAAACATCAGCGCAGAAATACTTTTAAGGGGAATGGGAACACCTGGTAGATTTGTCCGACATTTTTCAAAGGAAGACAACTTTCGGGACTTCCTGTCCGCTATTCTGTAAGCCCTTTCCCACTGAAAAAGGGGTTTACTCTTAAAGGAAAAAAATTGTTCCTCGGCAGCAATTTCTTTTCCTTAAGAGTTGACCCCTATTGACATGGGAGACAAAAATTCTTTTGGAGGAGTTGCCTCCCCTGAAGGTGTTCCCATGCCCCTTAAAGTAATGGAAAACATGATGTATAGTGGAACACTAATGTCCCCGGGCAGTGTATGCGAAATATGAAAGCTCCAGCTCCAACCAATCAAACGTTATGGCCAATGCTCACGTTAAAAGAGAAAAATAAGTCAATGTCAAGGCCACAAGGTCAAACATTATGGTACTACTGGAAAGTCCTGTGACAAGGAATGCACATGGGAAATATGAAAGCCCATTCTCTTACCAGTCGAAAGTTATGGCAAATATTAAAGTTTGTAAAAGGTAGGTCAAACGTCAAGGTCAATGCCACAAGGTCAAAAATTTTGGTACCACTGGAAAGGTCTTGTGACAAGGAATGTACCCGTGAAGCATGAAAGCCTTATCACTAACCAAAAGTTATGGCTCATGTTCAAGTATTTTAAAAGTAGGTCAAAAGTCAAGGTCATAAGGTCAAAAATTATGGTATTACGGGAAAGGTTACAAGGAATACAAATTTTAAATATGAAAGCCCAATTATTTACCATTCGAAAGTTATGCTCTCTGTTAATGTTGTGAATAAGTATGCCAAACGTCAAGGTAAAGGTCACAATGTTATGATATCCCTGGAAGGGTCTTGTGAACAGATATGCATATGTGAAATATGAAAGTCATATCACTGACAAATCGAAAGAAATGGCCAATGGTATTTTTCTTAAATTTAAAAAGTACATCAAACGTCAAGGTCAAGGCCAAAAGTTTAAAACTTATGGTATCACCGGAAAAGGCTTGTGACAAGGAATGCACATGTGAAGTATAAAAGCCCTATCTTTTAACAATCGAAAGTTATGGCCAAAGTTATAGCTTTTTTTTAAAGTCAGCAGCAAACAGTAAGATGTCGCTACCCTAATGGTTTCTTTGGGCGACAGGACCTGAGATGTCATTTCATCTCAATGTCGGGTAAAAGTCCTACAAAATTGGAAGCAAGGTCTCCACACTGACCTATACAGTGTTGACGGGGACGTTAAACCTCAAATCAAACAACCAAACAAAAGAAACAAAACTGAGATCACCTATCATTAAGACTCAACATGCTTTAAAAGCTTATTGATAATGGTTCAGTTATTATGTCTTTTGTTGATGTGGTTTTTTTTAGTTTAAACAATAGTTTATTAGTTTTCCTATACAATCTTTGTGTTTTTACAACCAGTTTCTCATACAAGGGCTGACTAATATGTTGTGAGCCTCATATTGAAGGATTTGAAATTTTCGGACATTTATTATTTTCAACACAACCCCTTTCAGTATCTATACACTTTTGCCAGCGGTGTTTTAGGGCCTCAATGTCACTTTTATAGAACTCCTCTTCTTGGCTGTTCAGAACGTCATCCTCTGCATACATGACGTCATCATCGGACTGACCGTTGGTGCCTGAAATAGTCGGTTTCTGTTTTGGAAATAGATGAAAGTCTGATGGAGCGACATCAGGTGAATAAGTCAGATGCTCAATCAATTTAAAGCCACAATCGTGAATGACAGCTATAGCAATGTCAGACTTGTGAACAGAAGCATTGTCCTAATGGCACAAGACACCTTTAGTGAGCTTTCCACGGCGCTTAAGTTTAATATTTTCCCGTAACTGCGTCAGAAGTGAAACATAGTATTGCCATTGATTGTTTTGTTTCTTTTTGGAGATTATCTGTTAGCAGAATACCATCTGCATCCCAGAAAACCGATGGCACAACCTTCCCAGCTAATGGAAGTATTTGCCTTCTTTGGTAGGGGTGCGCCAGTCGATTGTTGTTTGGCCCCTGATGGCCCCATGCTTCATCCGTAGTGACAAATCTCTGAAGAAAGCTGGCAGAATCTGCCCCAAAAGGATAAAGAATAGCACGCGATAATGTGCGCCTGGTGTGCTTCTGATCAACTGCCAAAAGTCTTAGTACCCATCGGACCGAAAGCTTTCTCACTGCAAGATTCTCTGTCAGAATGGAAAGTACACTTTCCCGTGAAATGGCAACTCTACTGGCTATACATCTTTTTGTGACTCGTCTGTCAGTCATAACAATGTCATGGACTTGTTGGTTGCTACATTGACAAGTCATCTCTGTGGTTGTTTGATTATTTTGTTCTCGGAGATTTTGCACTGATGAGTTAGGAGGCCTTTGTAAAGTCGATTTAAGCACCCCCAACCCCGGGAATACGTTTCATTGACCGTTCCAAGGCGGTTCGTCTTTCGCGGTCGCGGTTTATTTGGGTAACGGTTGACTGTTGGTGTGTATCGCTTATATATTTTGTTTAGGATAGCCAATTTGCCATTTTGTGGGAAACCAACTGTCCTTTTTGTTTTCCACTAGTGATGTTTGAAGGCAATGATCAGGAGTTGATACCACACAGCTTCCATCAGAGACACCAAAGGAAAGAAACACAAACATAAAACAACTAGACCCTAATGGAAACATCACTAGCGGAAAGCCAAAAGGACAATTCTTTTCCCACCCAATGGCCAATTGGCTATCCAAACCAAAATAATATATAATATAAGCGATACACACACTAAAAGAAAAGCCATCACAAAAATAAACCACGACAGAAGAATTCCACTGGTGGATGGGTGGTGGGGATGGGGGCTTAAATCAAATCGAATTTACGCGGCCACAAACCTCGCCTTTACTTCCGTCGCGATTTAGACAAATAATTTGTTCAGTCCGCATGAATGCCTCCTAAATCATCAGTGCAACATCTCCCGTGAAAACACAAAAATCAATCAATCACATAGATGAAACAGCGGTGACTCGACAACAAGAAACCGCTGAAATGCTGGAGCAAATGAAAACCAACAGTTAGACCTTTAAAGTTAGTCTTAATGTCTAACTATTTCATGTTTGGGTGTTTTTCCCTTTTGTGCCTCTGATGGGAGATTTGAGTTAATTGTATCCATTCCTGATCATTGCCTCCACTTCTATCTTAGAAAGATTAAGGGAAGATTGAAGAACAAATACATACATCACGCGTGAACACGTCCGTGAAATGAAGATCCCCCCCCCTATACTCACTTCATATAGAGAAAACTGGGGTTTACGGGGGTATACATTATTTTTCCTAATTTTGCTGCAAGACATAGGTTGTGGGTACTCGTTAGAACCGCCTCGATGAGGCGGTTTTAACGAGCACCAACAACCTATTTTTGCAGTATTTGTAAGAAAAAAATCACGGATTTTCATCAGAAAAGTAGCCATTTTGGAGATGTGAAAAAAATGCACTACATCGCACGGGTGTGTTATCGTAATGACAGGTCAGTATAATAATAATAATAATAATAATAATAATAATAATAATAATAATAATAATAATAATTATTATTATTATTATTATTATTATTATTATTTACCATTGGCCTCTGAAACAAGTATTATAAAAACATCAGTTTTTGTAATTATTAGCTGAAATATATTTTACATACGAGTACCATGATTATATGATGCTTTTGTGGAAAAAAAAAAAAGAATAGTAAACATGTAAATATTATTTTTATTTTAAATTATACTGCTTTGTGTTCAAAATATAAATATTTTATTTAGTGGTATAACATTTAAACATACATTTTTCATGTTCGTTATTGATTTTCCCCTTAAGTTCCTCAGTAATGGGATTTAAAAGAGTTACAATCCCCCTATTAATGGCCGCCTTTGATCTGTTATTGACAGTACATGACAAGAGCAATAAAACAATTATGAACACACCTGTTTGCTTCTGTTGCAAGACAAAAATGCCCTTAAAAGGTAAAGTTAGAATGTCTTTGTATATTCTGCATCCAGTGGCATTTAGCAAAAGACCACCTTTGGGACTGTTTGAATACGAAATTACGAAAACACGCCTATATAAATATATTGCAACCTTTATCGCCCCAAAGATGAAAATTTCAAGAAGAAAATTGTGATATTTTTCTTATTTATGCTCAAAATATAGATTGTGGGACCTGTTAGAACCGCCTTGTCGAGGCGGTTCTAACGAGTACCCACAATCTATATTTTAAAGCAGCGAGGCGGTTCTAACTAGTACCAACAATCTATATTTAGAGGAGAAATAAAAAAAAACAAGGTTTACCCCAGTAAACCCCATTTTGCTATATAAAAGTGGGGCTCAAGGGGGTCAAATTATATAGGCTTGTTTTCGTGATTAAAATTTGTCTTAAAGACCACTTTTGAGCAGTCCCAAAGGTGGTCTTAATGTAGAAATGTTACAATAGTTGTTCCAGCTATTATAGTGGACTGTAAAAGAAACTGGTAAACCAGACAAGGAAATCCGCGATTTTGCCCTGGGATAGAAATTTATGTTCTGACCCTGGTGTTCCGACCCCAAATCGAATGTAATCGCGTGTTTGATAAATGCACTGGTTGATTACGACCTTGTGTGCGCCGTCGTTAAGGTTGACGTCATGCACGATCCGTGACGTCACTTTACATTCCTGCATGGTCAACACAATATGGCGGACGTTGGTAACCGAAGTGACTGCAGCATTGAAATTCCGCGCTAAGAAATGGAAGGTATGCAAGAAAAAGAATCCAATATGGATGTGAGGGGTGGGTAGAAAAATCCGTCCCTCGGGATCACTGTCCGGCATCACTCGGCAAGCCTCGTGATGACGGACAGTGACCCTTGGGACGGATTTTTCTATCCAACCCTCACACCCATATAAGATTCTTATAATCTTGTGTTTCACTCAAAGAGATTCAGTAATCTTGTTGCTGTATTAAGGATTCCGTATTAGGCTGTCGTTTGATCTTTGATAGGTTTGTCTCTTTGAAGGAATATTAAAAGAAAAGCTTCTGAGAATCCTTTGTCTTCATTACAATGCTTCTCAAATTCGATTTGTTAAGATACTTCTTTCTATCTCATACAAAATAAAGGCCGAATCATTTGCAAGGTAAGTTGTTATGGAAAATACGGTGCGCGAAAAAAATAATTACAGGAAACAAAGACACGGAAAAAAAAAATCACAGGAAAAAAAGTCACAAATAAGAAAATAATCAAATATTCCGCTGAAAGGATGTTGCTAATAATTTAAAATAATGAAAACACCTTCTCTTCCTTCTTTTACCTGTATAAACTAGGGTTTAAAAGGATGTTCATTTCACAGGTCACCGCCTTCATTTCTATTTTGTTGTGTTAATGTGATGCATACATCTATATAGAGAGTGTCGAGTTTTACGACGATGGATGTTAAAAGGTCATTCACTGACAACAGAATATAATATGCTTATATTTAGAAAAAAATAATAATCAGGTCAACAAGCGCAAGCGATGGTGCCCCCTTTAACCCCGCTTTATATTGAGAAAAGCGGGGCTTTAAGGGGGTATAATAATGATACCCTATTGATACTTTTTATTTTTGCTCAAAAACGTACATTATGGATACGTATTAGAACCACCTCATCAAGGTGGTTCTTACTAGCACCCACAGTCTGTATTTTGACTACCCGTACAACCAATTCTGTGACTTTTCTTCCGTGACTTCTTTTCTATCCAAAACTGTGACATTTTTCGTGATTTTTTTCCTGTGACTTTTTTCCTATGTTCGGAAATACAGTCGATATCACGTGAACAAGTCCGTAAAATGACGACCCCACAACACGCTAAACGCTAATGGTAATGTTGGTTGGTGCCTGCTGCTCTGTCTCTGGTCGGGCCCATCGGAGTCTAACTGTTGGTTTTCTTTTGCTCAAGCATTTCAGTGGTTTCTTGCTGTCGAGTCCTCACCGTTGTCTCACCTCCGTGGTTCTTTGATTTTTTGTGTTCACGGAGATGTTGCACTGATGAGTTAGGAGGCCTTCATGCGGACTGAACAAATTGTTTGTCTAAATCGCGACGGAAGTAAGGGCGAGGATTGTGGCCACGTAAAATCGATTTAAGCCCCCCCCCCCCTCCCCACTGACCGTTCCAAGGCGGTTCTTCTGTGGCGGATTATTTATGTTGTTGTTTGTTACTTACTGTGTGTATCACTTGTGTCTTTTTATTTTGGATGGCCATATGGCCATTTTGTGGGAAAGTAACTGTCCTTATGGCCTTCCTTTGTTTTGGTTTCCATTATGGCCTGGTCGCTTAATGTTTGTGTTTCTTTCCCTTTGGTGTCTTTAATGGGTGGAGTAAGTTAATTGTATCGATTCCTGATCTTTGTTTTACTTCTACTTTACATAGAGAAAACTGGAGTTTACGGGGGTACGCATTATTTTATTTATTTTTTTTTATTTATTTTTGTGGTCAGTTTCAGAAACACTATACAGCCCAATCTAGTTCTCCAAGCCCCGATAGGCGGCGGCGAATGCCTATGTTTGCAGCAAAAACAAGAAAAATATCAATGATAATCATCAGGAAAATAGCCATTTTGGAGATGTGAAAACAAATGGCCCTATGTCGCACGGGACCGTTATCGTAATGAAGTTCGATAACTTCAGCCCCATTTGTAACGATGACAATCTGTTCAAGAGAATGATACATTACGAAAACACACCAGTGAGCCATGGTACATTGTTTTCTCATCTCCAAAATGGCCACTTTTTTTATGAAAGTCCGTGATATTTTTCTTATTTAAACTGCAAAAATAGATTGAGGGTGCTCTTTAGAACCGCCTCATTGAAGCGAGTATCCCCAACCCATCACGAAAACACGTCTACATAATTCTGACATCCTTGGGACAAACCTTATTTTTCTCATTTCTGCTGGAAAATATAGATTGTAGGTACTCGTTAGAACCGCCTCCATGAGGCGGTTCTTACGAGTATCGACAATCTGTATTTTGAGGGGAAATAAGGAAAATATCACAGTTTTTCATCTTACAATTGTCGTTTTCGGCGGTAAAATTTACAATGTATTTGTGTCGCAGGGTAGGATCTTATGGGGTATAGCATAAATAAATCCACCGCAAGTTCAATCATTTATCCACGAAGGCATATATGTACAGGTCAAACAACGGCTCATCTCTCATGTCAACCTCATAGTCTGATTTAACAATCAGACCCTGAAATGGTACAATTAACACTAGCATCACCTTTCCATTCAAATAAATTATCAGTCTCACAACAATATTTCAATCATAATGACTAAACTCATTATAAATGAGACCGGCCCCGATAGCTCAGTTGGTAGAGTGTCCGCTCCGGGGATCGGGAGGTCACGGGTTCGATCCCGGGCCGCGACATACCAAAGTCGTTAAAAATGGTACTAGCTGCTCCTCGCGTGGCACTCAGATTCTATGACGGCTCCAACGTAAAGGCTTATTGAAAATTATAGAGATAATGTTGGTTGGTGCCTGATGCTCTGTTTCTGGTCGGGCTCATCGGAGTCTAACTGTTGGTTTTCTTTTGCTCCAGCATTTCAGTGGTTTCTTGCTGTCGAGTCCTCACCGTTGTCTCACCTCTGTGGTTCTTTGATTTTTGTGTTCACGGAGATGTTGCACTGATGAGTTAGGAGGCCTTCATGCGGACTGAACAAATTATTTGTCTAAATCGCGACGGAAGTATGGGCGAGGATTGTGGCCACGTAAAATCGATTTAAGCCCCCCAGTGGAAATCTTCCACTGACCGTTCCAAGGCGGCTCTTCTGTGGCGATTTATTTATGTTGTTGTTTGTTACTTACTGTGTGTATCACTTGTGTCTTTTGGTTTTGGATGGCCATATGGCCATTTTGTGGGAAAGTAACTGTCCTTATGGCCTTCCTTTGTTTAGGTTTCCATTATGGTCTGGTCGCTTAATGTTTGTATTTCTTTCCCTTTGGTGTCTTTTATGGGTGGAGTAAGTTAATTGTATCAATTCCTGATCTTTGTTTTACTTCTACTTTACGGGGTAGAGCTAGGACAGGTCGACCCAGTGTCAGGATAATGTGACTTGGTGTGGTATCATGTAATGTGTCTGGGGCATGATACTTCAGTGAGGCAGCACTATAAAAGTGAGCATTTAGCTCCCTGTCGCAACCAGACACCGTCGTGATATGACTGAAAAATTGTTGAAGCGACGTTAAACCCGAATTCACACACACACACATTATAAATGAGATATCGTGTGAAACACAATGTTATTATATATATAATCAAGTGAAAAGTTTGTCTGTTTAACAGCTTTACGGTCTAGCAAATAATCTGCTAGCCCTTACTTGAGCCAGTCAGTTCCTCTAAGTACACTTTACGGACAGGTTTACGCACAGGAGCCAACCCACAGTGCACACCTTCGGCAGAAACCAAGAAGCATCCCTCCTTAACCAGCATAGAGTACAGAATAACCTATCACATAGTGCCTTGACTAATTTCTCTTGGAAACCATTCAGGAAAGTAGCTTTTTTTTCTTATAGAAGGAAATATATGCGACTTGGAGGCTCTCACACAACACCTCGGACACAGAATTCCGCCTTTAACAGAATATATCCATTACAATCAAACCACAATAAATGTACCATTCAGGACACATAAATATTGCACTAAAACAGTAAATTAAAAATGTATTTAAATGATATAACCCTATTCGGACCGGAGGCACAGCGCAGTAGTCTATTAATACAGCTTCGAATATATGTGGTTTTGTGTTCTTACAAAAATGTCATAACCATACGTATTTGCTTACCAGATATGTGAAATCTGAAGGTCCTTAACCTCTCTCACCAGCAACATCTGACATCATCTCGCCACATACAAGTGAAGGCTGTTAATGCTGTGAACAACAAACACATGGTTAGAAACATGCAAGCAGCTAATAAATATATTGCTGCAATAAAATATTAGCATGCAATAGGGTTATTTTTCAAGATTCTAAAACACGTGACTAAAAAAAAACGCCATTTCCAAACAAAGAAATTCCAAAATTTCATCATTTACGAATAGTTTATAGTTTAGTTTAATCATATTTTATTGCATATAATAGCAAGCAATGGGGTTGGGCCACAAGTTCTCACAACATTAGTTACGGCCCTTCTCCTACAATTATACACACACATTATTTATGCACATGGTAATGGCTAAATATAGTACAGCATATTGAAATAAATAAATGAATAAAAATAAATAAATAAATAAATAAATAAATATAAATAAATAAATAAATAAATAAATAAATAAATAAATAAATAAATAAATAAATAAATAAATAACCATGTCGGGAAATTCTGTAAGTCAAGGCAGCCACTTTTAACAAGTAAATAATAGACAGGTTCATGATCTGTCAAAAGAGACTCATGTTCATACATGTATTTTTTAAGAATTATTGAAACGTTTAGTATCTTTGATAAATTTTTGGACAGCACCGAAAAGAAGTAGATTATTATGTACGAATTGCCATAATACATAAATGAAACGTTCCGCGAGTACAGTGCAGCAGTCATAAATTACCTGAAGTAGATAACTTCAATTAGGACTCATTAAAATAGTAAAACATTTTCTTCTCAAGAATTAATTTGAAGTTTACGCAACGTGTGCTTCCGAAGGAATGACAATTTTTTACTTGAAATTACTGCGCATGCCTAATAAAAAAGTTTAGACAGTTTACCCAAAAGAATAAATAAACCGCATCGGCGATAATGGTCAAATTATTACCCCCTTTAACTGGCCACGGGTATAGAGGGTACAAGGGGGAGAGGGAAGCTACTGAACCGTCCTTTAACATAAATGCTAAAAACTCACTCTGTTTCATTTGTATAGGCATGTTTTCGAAATGCTATTTCTTTGAGCAGAAACAAGAAAACTAATGTATACCCCGTAAACTCCCAGTTTTCTCTATATAAATTGGGGTTTAGTGGGTGTGTACATTTCATGACTTGTTCACATAATAGTTCCACAGTAAAATTGGTAATTACTGATCTACAAAAAGAAAAAAAGAAAAGAAAACCTTGCTAAACGTTGTTTTAATGTTGTTTACAGAGCGTTTGAAGAGTACCTAACATGTGTGGTGCTTATTTTGACTTGTATGCGTAATTGTTTGTTTCTTTGAATGGAGGTTTTAAGTCCCTGTCAACACTATTTAGGTCATTTTGGAGACGTTACTTCCAATTTTATGGGACTTTTACCCGATATTGAGACGAAATGGCATCTCAATCCCTGCCGCTCAAACAAACCAAACGGGCTAATATGCAGGGGCGGTCCGATTCGCATCACTTTGCCTGGGCAGGCTTAGACCCCTATATGCGGTTTACAAGTACTCAGGTGGGGCCGGTTTCAGCTCTTGGCGAAAGCATCATGCATCCCAATCTATTTCGTCAAGCCCGATGGGCGGGGGCGAAATTTGTATGCTTAAAGCTAATGCACTCACAACACCTGACCGTTGATCTCGAATTGTGAAGTAAGATGTGCAAAGAGATCGGGTTGGTACGCAAATAACTCGGGTGGTATTATTAAGAGCTGTTTTCTCTTAGGCTACGCTCGGATCGGGGCCCAGCGGAGTACTCCGATATTTGCCAACTACATAGACTGGGACTTTTTATTTTGGTCTAGAATTTACATTTCAGTATTTTTGGGTTATAGGAAAATCATGGTAATTTTTGGTGCAGCCAATCAGCAGCAATTATTTGGGTCACTCTAAATTCTTATAAAAATTGATGCCCAAGAAAAGCCCCAATCAAACCTTACAACCTACTAATGACACCAAGAGGCAGATTATTAGAGGAAATCATACTTCAGGTTCGATTGGATCTGCGAGTTTGAAGGACAGGCTGGGTTGGCGCGACTTGGATCATGAAACGCCTTATTGGACTTTACTGTTAGCCGTAGTTGGATAGAAACCACCAGTTTCAACTATTTGTCGCGCACATTCGTTTTACAGTATTATTTATAGTGATCTAAGCCTCTGTAACTTTCGATTTCGTCTCAAGGGAAAACAAATGGGGCTAAAGTTTGTATTTTCCTTTTTGCTAAGAAGAACTATTTCCTCTTAGCCGGGGAAATAAATCTCTTTGGCTGGAACTTTTTTTTTGTACAAGATACAAGATACCGCTTTTACAGTGAGGTCGTTATATTCAAACACGGGAAAGTTGCAGTCACGTCGACATTATTCATGACGTCATTGCAATGGCGTCTGGGAAGACATGAACAGACGTTCAGAATGCGTGACGTTTGAGTCGGATGCAACGCTGAAACAAAAGAAAACATGGGTATGACCATTGAATATGATGTACGTTTTTCTTTATTTAATCTCGCATTTTAGTTGGTTTATCACTGAAACACTTTGTTTCTTCTATTTTTGTTCAAAGCTGTAGAAAACGCTTTCCAAATGGCGTCCATCCAGTTTTTCTTCCATCCAGCTTCTGTAACACCACGCTAATTGAACCGATAACATGTCTTGTAAACAGTCAACTGAACGGGAATTCAGATCCAAAGTTCAAGATCCAAACTGTCCTAAAAGTATATGGAAGTGCATGTATTATACAGATCATTCATTTCTCCTATTTGAAATATGGGATTTATAAACCTCGGAATGTAAAATAATCCGTTGAAGAAACTCGTGCTTCGCACTCGTTTCTTTATCGGATTGTTAAACCTCCCTCGGTTTATAAAGGCTATATTTCAAATAGAAGAATGAATAATCTCTATATATCCAGTTTTTAATCATTGAAGCAAATAAAAATCAAAAATGAGTTCCAATATTTCTGATTCAATTTAATTATGGCAACTTTGTCTTGATTGAATGAATCTTACGCAACGTGATGACACAAATAATCGTGTACTGCTGCGTGGCTAATTACTGTCATACTACGCAACAAAAGAAAGCCCTTTAGTGGACTTTTTGTATTTGGGTCTGTATTTATAAATGATTTCCATGTGATTAGTTTGCACCCTGTTTAAAACGCGAGTTATAAATACGCTTGAATGATCTTGTCGGAGCTGTTCTGGCTGGCGATTGGGTTATGGTGCCCTGGGCGGAAATGTGAACAATGTATACCCCTGTCGACTCCACACTTTCGTATATAAAGTGGGGTCTATATAGGTCAACAGTGCATACACTTTAGAATGTATTAAAATGACATGTATCAAAACAGTCTCCACGAACTTACTTTCCTGTTCTATGATGCATAGTGAAAACTATTATAGACGTGTTTTTAGTTCTCGCCGAGTTCTAGTATCTATCTGTATGATGTTCCGTTTTCTCCACCAGATAATTTTGTGCTTTTCGTCATCATGTATCATGCTTGTTTATGTTTGTCTATCCTCTGGGTAACAGCTTTTTGCTCAGCATCAAATCACGCCTATATAATATTGAACCCATTGAACCCCACTTTTATATAGTAAAACTGGGGTGTACAGGGGTTATAACGAGTACCCACAATCTATATTTTGAGCAGAAATAAGAAAAAACAAAACACAATTTTTCATCTTAAAAGGTTACTATGTTTTTGCATAGGCGTGTTTTCGTAATGTTGGTTGACCGTCCGCATTCACATGCGCTAAGCTTTATCTAACACTCTGATAAAATAACATGATTCCGAATGAAATTTACAGGATGCGGATTGGACTTCATTGTAGATGATAAATGCCTGAAAAATCTAATATATATTTTAACTTGTTTCGAACTGTTAATAATTATGCCCTTACGTTTTATAGCAGGAACAGAACGTAGACCATGACCCGAGTCCCAAGACTCTGTTATTAACAGAAGATGATAAGATATTTATTTTTCAATAGTACATTATATAATGTTCAGAGAAATAAAACAGAACTCCGTAACTGTGACGTAATTTGCATTAGCGAAAAATGGCTTGACGCTCAAACGTCTGCCACCTGAATGCACCTTGAAGATATTTCGACGTGATAGACCGGTTGATCAACACGATGGCAGCTGCGTCTAGGTTTGTAATATTTTATCTTCTGAACCAAGAAATGATCTGGACTTAACGAATATTGAATGTATTTTGGTCTAAGTCTCTTTTCGCAATACAAACTATTAATTGTAACATTCTATAGACCTCCAAATTCTACCATCGGTCTATCATTCGATACGAATATACAAAATATTCCTCGTACACTCAGGTGATTTTAACCTTGAAAGCCTGAAGGATAAGTCCAACTGGAAAATTAGAGACTTGCGTCTGCAATTTAATTTCGACTAATAAATGAACCTTCACATTATACAGAAAATGCTTCATCAAATATTGATCTGATTTTCTCTGTAACTAAGACTATTGTCTTAAGTGGTGTAAGGGACCATTCCTCGCACTGAATATTTTAAATTGACGAAAACAAAAGCCCGTCTTACAAGCGAAAAATTTACTTATAGGAGATGGGCAACTGTCAGTCCTTTTGGACGACACCCGCCCATCGGGGCTTGAAGAAATAGATGAGCTGCGTGATGCTTCCACGGAGAGCTGAAACCGACCGTACACGAGAACTGGCAAACCGCTTAGAGGATCTAATCCTGCCCAGGCAAAGCAGTGCGGGTCGGGCCGTCCATGCTTATAAACCTTGTAGGTTTCATTGGGCGGCAGGGCTTGAGATGTCATTTCATCTCAATGTCGGGTAAAAGTCCCACAAAAGCAACGTCTCCACAATGATCTCTACAGTGTTGACGGAGACGCTAAACCAAGAAATGATTTGGACTTACCGAATATTGAATGTATTTGGGTCAAAGTCTCTATTCGCAATAAAAACTATTAATTGTAACATTCTATAGACTTCCAAATTCTACTATCGGTCTATCATTCGATGCGAATATCCAAAATATTCCCCTTACACTCAGGTGATTTTAACCTTAAAATAAAAATCAAACATGAGTTTGAGTTGAAAGCCTGAAAAATAAGTCCAACAGGAAAATTGAAGACTTGTGTCTGTAATTTAATCTTGACTAATAAATGAACCTTCACATTATACAGAAAATGCTTCATCAAATATTGATCGGATTTCCTCTGTAACTAAGAATATTGTCTTAAGTGGTGTAGGGGAACCATTGCTCGCATAGAATATTAGTTGATTGTGTTTTTTAATTGAAGAAAACAAAAGCCCGTCTTACAAGCGAACAATTTACTTATAGGAGATGGGTGACTGTAAGTCCTTTTCGACGGCCCCGCCCATCGGAGCTTGAAGGAATAGATGGGCTGCATGATGCTTCCACTGTGACGAAAAGCTGAAACCGTCCGCACACGAACTAGTAAAACGATAAGAGGATCTAAGCCTGCCCAGGCAAACCAGTGCGGGTCGGTCCGACCATGCTTATAAACCCTATAGGTTTCATTGGGCGGCATGTCTTGAGATGTCAATTAATCTCAATGCCGGGTAAAAGTCCCACAGAATTGGAAGCAACGTCTCCAAAATGATCTAAACAGTGTTGACGGGGACGTTAAACCTGAAATTTCGAATGAATTTGCAAACATTAATAATTAATAGAGGATCTTACATGAGTGTTCATGTATTAATATTTACATTTCCAGTGTAAAGTCTAATGTAAACCTATGGAAAACAACTGCATTCATACTTCCATGAACGCATCGGATCACATGACTTTCAGTGACGTTATGTGACGTCATTCGAAACCATTGTTCTCTACGGGCGTTGATGACGTCATTGCTGCTCCGCTCTTTGTTGAAAAACAGCGTGTAAATGTTTTTCAGCTTTTTCAGTTTGCCCTACAATCATTTTTTCGCCCAGTCATGAGGGGCAAATAATGGAAATATAAAAATAAACATAATTTTTCTGCTTTTCATGAAAGTATGAACGACAGTGGGTCGCTAGCAAAGTTTATATGAAACCCTTCGAGGTTCATTTACTTTGCACGCGACCCATTGCGTTCAAACTTCCATGAACTGCAGAAAAATAAATTTCATTTCTTAATTGAATTTATTAAACGAGTTGATGAAAAGGGATAAAATTCTTGGCTTTGCCGAGCATTTTATCCCTTTTCCGCAACGAGTTTAATAAATTCAATAATACATGACCACGAATGCAAGATTCTATTTATCATATGACATTTAAAGCGCAATCTATTCACGATTGTTTACAAAAATGTCTATATTCCGCCGTTAGTAAACACGACGTCGTTAAGGACGTCTTACATGAAACGTTACGGGACGTATCTACCTAATTTGCATATTTAATCCACTAGTGGATTATCGAAACTATCACATGGCGTTATTGTACTCTCGGACGCGACGTCAATTGATAAATAATATTAATACACATGCAGAAAATGTAGCGGAAAAGATTACTTCGTTATCAGACAAGCTTATTTCAAATAGGATAATTACTCTGACTCCAGTTGGCAATGTCATGACAAATGTGTTTTGAGATAGCAGGGGGTTTTGTTGTTTGATTATTTACTCAATGGCCAGACTATTAATGGGGAATATTATACTAATGCTGTGGACCAACTACGCCCAGCTTTAGTACAGAAAATGCGCGTAAAATTACAAAAGGTGTGCTGTGGCAATATGACAATGCTAGAGTCCAGAGCATGACGTGACTATTCCACTTTTCAGGCCAATCCAGTTTCAACCCATATATGACAATGAAATCGTCCACCTGATAAGTTTGGAGTGGTCCATTTCCAATTATAGGGGTTTCAGGTTGTTTTTTGTTTGAGTAAAATTTTACAAAAATGGCTGTTCTTTAAGCAAGCAGTGTACACACAGAACGCGGCGTCTGATCTGGGTGTACACTGTTTTCCAATGAAACCCCCGCCCCACCGTAAGAAAAGGGGCCGCTAGGCATGTATGGGTTAAATATCTTTTCTCAAAGGATTTCAAACAAATGGCGTTTGCGTGAATTCAAGACAGTCGCAACTAGACGTTAATATGATAAAACAAAGTTTAAAATTATTATACGGGGCCCTTTTAAAAGTTATTGTCAGTGTAATGTTATCTTGCATGAGTGTTCAGAACAACCGCATGTCGAAAAAGTGAGTACTAAAGAGTAACCTAGGTATAAATCTCGCTGACAATTTAAGGTTCCCCAATACATTTGCACAAGAAAAATATAGGTGTCAGATTTGCATGTTATTTTTTCCCAAACTTTGATCCTGATTTCCTTTTAGAATGCCTGTCCTAGAACAAGAAGGTTTGCAAAGCCTTTTCAAAATTTTATAGACGCCATTCTGATTTAATTTCAAAATTCAATATTGGACTTAAATCTCTTCTGCAACAAGGTCTATCGGAACCCGAATTTTATGGTGACTTAGTATATAAATTCAGAAAAATATATAACCGCAATGACTTCAGCACCCAATTTCGTAAAATCATTCTTCGATATAAAAAGATTGGGTACAACATGGATATTATACGACAGACTGCATGCATGGTAGTTAACCCAATCACGGTTGGCAACTTTGCTTCCCTCTTTAATTGCACGCCGGTGGGTCAGGCCTCAGATTCTATGACAGCTCCAACGTAAAGGCTTATTGAGAATTAGAGAGATCTAATTCAAGGTAATGTTGGTTGGTGCCTGATGCTCTGTCTCTGGTCGGGCCCATCGGAGTCTAACTGTTGGTTTTCTTTTGCTCCAGCATTTCAGTGGTTTCTTGCTGTCGAGTCCTCACCGTTGTCTCACCTCTGTGGTTCTTTGATTTTTGTGTTCACGGAAATGTTGCACTGATGAGTTAGGAGGCCTTCATGCGGACTGAACAAATTATTTGTCTAAATCGCGACGGAAGTAAGGGCGAGGATTGTGGCCACGTAAAATCGATTTAAGCCCCCCAGTGGAAATCTTCCACTGGCCGTTCCAAGGCGGCTCTTCTGTGGCGATTTATTTATGTTGTTGTTTGTTACTTACTGTGTGTATCACTTGTGTCTTTTAATTTTGGATGGCCATATGGCCATTTTGTGGGAAAGTAACTGTCCTTATGGCCTTCCTTTGTTTAGGTTTCCATTATGGTCTGGTCGCTTAATGTTTGTATTTCTTTCCCTTTGGTGTCTTTGATGGGTGGAGTTAGTTAATTGTATCAATTCCTGATCTTTGTTTTACTTCTACTTTGGAGGTACCAACGGTTATTACAGCAAGTACGTTCTTGCATTAGCAACATCTCTGTGACTTTGAAAATCATTACGATAACACACCCGTGCAACATAGTGCATTTTTTACATCTTCAAAATAGTTACTTTTTCTGATGAAAATCCTTGATATTTTTGTTATAAATGTCCAAAACATAGGTTGTGGGTGCTCGTTAGAACCGCCTCACTGAGGCGGTTCTAACGAGTACCCACAACCTATGTCTTAGTGCAGAAATAGGAAAAATAATGTTTACCCCGTAAACCCCAGTTTTCTCTATATAAAGTGGGGTTTAGGGGGTTTTCATTTCACGGACTTGTTCACGTGATGAAATGCAATTCTGTATATATCACTTCTACCATTAAAAAAATGAAACCTCATTGTAGACTTTGTAAAAGTAACTAAAACAGCTCACATTAAATACTAGCGACTCGAACAAAGCTTTCTATCAAGAAGCCTACCTGAAATGAAAACCAGAAAAAAAAAATTCTTCATGGGCGCCGCCATCTTCTTTTTTATTTTCTTGCGGTAAATCTGAAATGCTCAGATTTCATCAGTTATGCCTTCCACATTTTATTTTGCCCATCATCAATGAATATGCCTTGAAAATTCAGCTATGTAGCATTCTTCCTGCATATAGCATTGTGACATCGCCTATCTTGGAAGCCTGCCATCACTGATAAATTAATGTAGCTGTCAAATTGAAGAGATATCGATCTTGCCAAGAAAAATCGTATTCAAACGCCTTGGAACTAATTCCCAAAAAATAACAATAGTACACCATTGGTTTTAATTTAAAACATAATATTCATATTTGAAACTGTCTAGTAACTAATTCCACGTACTTTCTGACATAATTTGTTCGTTAATTTATGAATAGTGAGCATGCATTTTCGAACAAGTTTGTATGTGTAACATTGTCCGGTTTGTGTTGTTCGGCCCAGCTACAAGTAAACAAATTGAAACAAAAAATGGTTTTTGAAATTTTTTAATCAAAACATATTAAATGCATTGGGCTTCTATGAGTTTTTACCAGCCTGCACATTGGTAAGTAAGTGATACAACAGATCATTAATTGGATATGATAAATATAAACTTTGTGTTGTCCAAAAGTAACAAACCAATGGGTAAAAATCATTTCTATACCATTGCAGTTATTGGTAGTGAGCAGAAGCCTTTTGGACAAAGTTTCTGGTGCGGAACAGGCTGCTTTCAGTCCTTCAGTTCAAATATGGGAAAAACCGTTGGCTTATCTTAGTTTCATTTTGTTTGTTTTTGATTTAATTCCAGTATTAAAGCACCCATCCTGTAAACACAATCAGTAACACAATGAAACTTTGGTGCAGTGATTGCATAAATTGTTACAAATTGCATGAATGAAATATATAAAATGAAGTACTAAAAGCACCGAAGCAGAGCAATCATTTTACAAGCTAAATGCAAGAGATTTCAAAACAGAAACCCAATAAATGAGCTTGTTGTCAAATTGGTAGAACTAGTCATTTTTGCCTACCATACGCTGAATCTAAAAATAGTACCAAGTGAGATAATTACACTTTTTAATTTTTGGAAATCATTACTTTTCAGTACTATTTAGGTATTTAACTTGAAATTCCTCTGTTGCAGTGCCTAAAGGCAACATTGAGCCACATTTCTACGATAGTATTGTACATATTGTGGTTCTGTGGATTAAGATATCATTTTTTTTTTTTTGCAAAACCAAGGAAAAATGCAACAAATTACTAAAATGATGGTGACTTTCGAATAAACATCTTTGGCTTTCCCGTCCTTACATTTACATGGACTACCATATGATGAAAAATCCTTTTGGGTAATTATTTGCAAATATAATTTTTTTCAGTATCTCAAATGTAGTGAAATAACTTTATTGAGGAACCTTAACTTATTCTTGTATAAGAAGCATTTTCTGAAAACAGAAGTGATCAGGAATCGATAAATATTAACCTACAGCTACAATGAGAGACCCCAAAGGCAAAGAAACACAAACATGAAATAACATTACCCTAATGGAAACACTAATAGCGGGAAGGGCTTCGCCCATCGGGGCTTGAAGAAATAGATGGGCTGCATGATGCTTCAACGCTCAGCTGAATCCGACCTCGCATGAGTACTGGTAAACCGCTTAGAAGGTTTAAGCCTTCCCAGGCAAAATGATGCGAGTCGGACCGTCCATGCTTATAAACCCTATTGGTTTCATTGGTTACAGGGCTTGAGATGTCCTATCAACTCCATGTCGGGAAAAATGGAAGCAACGTCTCCAAAATGACCTATACAATGTTGACGGGGACGTTAAACCTTAAATCAAACAAACAAAACCAATAGCGGAAGCCTAAATACATAACATTCTATACAAAATGACTGGGAAAAGAGCAATGTGTAATGAGCTAAAGTCACAGTCGAACCTAACACAGTAAAATACCTGTAGACATCCACCGTGACGTATGCTAAGTTCTGAAGTTAGATCCTTTGGAAGCAAGGAATACACCAACTAAACGAAAATAGCAGACAAAGTTTTATTGAGTCTGTTCATGACCAGTACTGAAATATGCAACACCGGCCACGCCCTCTAGCACCGGCTTAAGCAGAACCCTATTTTCAAAATGATACCAAATGAACTCAATGATCCCAAAGGACCAGAAAATATAATCTGCACTATGATGATGTACGAGGAGACGTTTTACGGCCGCCACACGGCACAACACCAGCTACAGTGAAAATAACTAAGTTCTGAAGTTAGATCCTTTGGAAGCAAGGAATACACCAACTAAACGAAAAAAAAGCAGACTCGGTTTTATTGAGTCTGTTCATGACCAGTACTGAAATATGCAACACCGGCCACGCCCTCTAGCACCGGCTTAAGCAGAACTCTATTTTCAAAACGATACCAAATGAACTCAATGATCCCAAAGGACCAGAAAATATAATCTGCACTATGATGATGTACGAGGAGACGTTTTACGGCCGCCACACGGCACAACACCAGCTACAGTGAAAATAACTAAGTTCTGAAGTTAGATCCTTTGGAAGCAAGGAATACATCAACTAAACGAAAATAGCAGACTCGGTTTTATTGAGTCTGTTCATGACCAGTACTGAAATATGCAACACCTGCCACGCCCTCTAGCACCGGCTTAAGCAGAACTCTATTTTCAAAATGATACCAAATGAACTCAATGATCCCAAAGGGCCAGAAAATATAATCTGCACCATGATGATGCTTTGGTTTAAGCATATTCTCTTGCAATATAATCTCATGAACATACCTGGTTGAATCTATTCTTGAATGGGCCAGAAACCGTGTCCGAATAACAAAACTCATCATGTTCAAATCATGACATTCACGTGCTTTTGAACTTTTGATAATACAAGATATAGCTTTTCAAAACGCAGTGAGGCGCGTGACTGCACTTTTAATTTTGGACCCTTCCGTGTTTTAGGTAAGTCGCCATTTAATGGTTATTTACATTTGGCTATATAGTTCTACATAATGACATTATCGAAAAATGTATGCATATTTCTAAAATCCTGTGAAAAAAAAGATATCCGAAACCTGTCTCCCCTAAAATAAGGAATAGTCTTGTCACGCTTGAACATTGAAAAGTAGAAGTAAAACAAAGATCAGGAATTGATACAATTAACTTACTCCATCCATAAAAGACACCAAAGGGAAAGAAATACAAACATTAAGCGACCAGACCATAAGGGAAACCTAAACAAAGGAAGGCCATATGGACAGTTACTTTCCCACAAAATGCCCATATGGCCATCCAAAATTAAAAGACACAAGTCATACACACAGTAAGTAACAAACAACAACATAAATAAATAGCCACAGAAGAGCCGCCTTGGAACGGTCAGTGGAAGATTTCCACTGGGGGGCTTAAATCGATTTTACGTGGCCACAATCCCCGCCCTTACTTCTGTCGCGATTTAGACAAATACTTTGTTCAGTCCGCATGAAGGCCTCCTAACTCATCAGTGCAACATCTCCGTGAACACAAAAATCAAAGAACCACAGAGGTGAGACAACGGTGAGGACTCGACAGCAAAAAACCACTGAAATGCTGGAGCAAAAGAAAACCAACAGTTAGACTCCGATGAGCCCGACCAGAGACAGAGCATCAGGCAACAACCGACATTATCTCTCTAATTCTCAAAAAGCCTTTATGTTGGAGCCGTCATAGAATCTGAGGCCTGACCCACCGGCGTGCAATTAAAGAGGGAAGCAAAGTTGCCAACCGTGATTGGGTTAACTACCATGCATGCAGTCTGTCGTATAATATCCATGTTGTACCCAATCTTTTTATATCGAAGAACTCTCAAAGGTCGTTGATAAACTATAGGTCTTCGCTTGTTTAAGTTATGTTGAAAGACGTCACGTTGTCCCCCTAAACGTAGCGTTTTATTATTTCATGATGACGGAATAATAGATGCATGACCAGTTAAATGAAAGAGAACCCGTATTTTCAGACTGTAAATTAGTAACGAGGATGAACATTTCTAGTTTAAATGATGCGTATGAGTCTTTACGAGTCTTTCCTATATTAACTGCTTCATATGTTTCTTTAGCTCTAGACAAACAACATTCTTTCATCTACACTTATCTGCTGCAAGGATACCAGACCTTGCTCGACTGTAAGCCAATAGTAGGCTGACACGTCAGAGACGCAAGATACACGACGCCTTCGCCTAACCCAACCAGTGTTTTTGGAGCCATGAAAAAATGCACATTACGTGTGTCAAACGTGTCTTTCTGGTGTTGGTCAAAAGACCCTCTCCAATAACTTTGCGATAACATGTACACACAGCTGGAAAGTAAATGCGAAGTCAACTGTTTTTGTTCACTTTGCAGGTCACTCTCAAGCAAGCAGCGATGAGCGGACACAGATTACAGATTTTATCAACGACTGACTGGCAATGACATCTGGATGGTTTTGTCTGTACATGTATGTTCGTTTTGGAGTTCAACACTCAGTGTTTAGGTCACATCGAGCCACTCAATTCAAAATTTATTAGCATTCGCCGGAAACTGGCAACTGCCCGCGTCTTCCAAATCAGTTTAAGCACGAGACTGAATATCAATGAAAACGTGATCATTGAACCATATCACTGTTCCCGATTATTAAAGAGAACACATACTTGGACAAATCTAAATATACTTTTGGAGGAGTTGCCTCCTCTGAAGGTGTTCCCATCCCCCTTAAATCGGGTTTTACTGCCGTAGAAGTTGAACATAATTTTAGTAGAAAACCTAGGATAATCACAGATGGCGTCGTGACGTTATACTCCGGTAATCATGTGATCACATGCCATTATCCATTAAATAACAGCGACAGTAAATGAAGATATTTAATTTCTAGAAATGATCCGTTTTGCTATATTTGTCAGCTATTTTAGTTGTAGAGCGAACACATAATGGCTTTAGATCCTAAGTGGATTTTTCGGCAAATCGCCTGTGGTGGAAGCATATAATGCGTTTCATTCGACGATGGAAACCACGGCTGAAATTGTCAATTACACGCGATATATTGAACAAACCAACTCCACTGTGATACCATCATATATGCTCAATATCACTTCATCTTCGTTTGACCAAGGCGGTTCGTTCTACTGGGTGACTGTCACGTCATTTATTGTGTCTGTTTTATTTACCTGCGCTGGTTTAATAGGAAATGCCTTTATAATAGCGACAGTTAGAAGCAGACGCTGTAAGTTTAATTCCCATGGCATTCATCTCAGCGCTTTAGCTGTAGCAGACATAAAAAGTCTTCTTGTCGGTTTGGTGAACAGACGCTTTGTCTGGAATTACACGGGTAACGATATTCGTAGCGTTTCTATTTCTGGATGTCGAGCATTCCTTTTTGCAGCACGAATGACTAAATTAAGCTCCATCTTTTGTGTCGTACTAATTTGTATCGAAAGGTTCGTCGCTGTGTGGTTTCCTCTAAAAGCTAAACTTTTGACCACAAAGCTTTCCGCAATTGCAACAGTGGCTGTTCTTTTTGTTTTTTGCTATGTGTTTGCACTTATTACAGCGTTCTTTGGTGCAGTGAAACACGGAAAATGTATTCCTGATATAATTGAAGGAAGCCTGTCCAGCTCCAAAACATTAACAAGTGCGGTACTGGTCCTGTCCACCATCATCCCGACGATTGTTCTCATAGTTTGTACAACTCTCACCGTCCTAAAGCTCCTGTATCGAAGAGTGAAGAAAAAGACTCTAGGAAATACAAGAAGTAAAGATGAAACATTCCGCACTACCTTAATGCTTATCAGCATCAGTGTCATTTATCTTCTTCTGGTCACGTCATTCGCTGGGACTCTCTGGATTCTTATGCTGAATGGTGTCAATGTTTTTCTATCACCAAATCCATGGGCGGGAATCTTCGTGGAGGTCATGGTCACCTGCGAGACTCTAAATGGTAGCCTCAATTTCTTTGTGTACTGGGTTTTCAGTTCAAATTTTCGTCGGGACTTCAGGGCGCTTGTCAGATGTGAACGCAGATCAAATGCAGTTGGGCCAAGCTCCTAGATGATGTATACTTGTTTGTAAGAAGGACAAAGACACATTACATCATGTCAACAAGTCTGTGTAATGAACACACCTCCAAACCCACTTTATATACAGAAAACTATAGTGAAGAGGGGTATACATTCGTTTTCTTATTTCTATTCCATTACATAGGTTTGGGATACTCGCTAGAACGGCCTCAATGAGGGGGTTCTAACGAGCACACACAACTTAGGTTTAGAGCAAAAATTAGAAAATTATCACAAATTTTCATTAGAAAATTATCCATTTTGGAGATATGAAACAATGCTCTATTTCACATGAATGTTTTATCGAGATGTATAAGAGCCCCGGCAGGAAAAACAACTGTTCCGGTCTGCTCTGTTATACAGACTAGCATGAGTCTTAAAACTGTTAGACATCGAAGCTAGAAGTAGTTTGATATCCAATCAGCGAACGGTATTGGGCTGATCAAACTGCCCGGATGTAAAGGCTGGCGTACACCTTTCATCACGAAAACACGCCTATATAATTTTGACCCCCTTGAACCCCGCTTTTATATAGTAAATCTGGGGTTTACAGGGGTAAACCTTAAGTTTCTTATTTCTGCTCTAAAACATAGATTGTGGGTACTCGTTAGAACCGCCTCGATGAGGCGGTTCTAACAAGTGCCCACAATCTATATTTTGAGCATAAAAAAGAATAATATTACAATTTTTCATCTTAAAAGTTTCATTTTTCTGCGATAAAGATTACAATGTATTTATATAGGCGTGTTTTCGTAATGGTTTTATTTTTCATGGCGGGCTCCAAAACAAAGCAACGTATTGTATCGTCTTGTATTGTTGTTATTGTTTTACGACCCTTTCAAAGTTAGTTGGTTAGTTGTATTTCGTCTGTTTTTGGTATTACGCCCCTTTCAAGATTATTTCACATATTCGAGCCTATCGTTAATCAAAGGTGCACAAAAGCCGAGAAGAACGGCGTTTTGAGAGTTGTGAACCGAGCTAGGCGCGAACCATAGCGGCGAAAGGCTGAATGATTAAGTAGGCGCTCTTACCCATTAGGCCATCGGCCCCCGCCCATCGGGGCTTGAAGAAATGGATGGACTGCATGATGCTTCCATGCAGAGCTGAAACCGACCCGCACACGAGTACTGATAAACCGCTTAGAATATCTAAGCCTGTCCAGGCAAAGCGGTACGAGTCAGTCCGTCCATGCTTATAGACACCTTTGGTTTCATTGGGCGGCAGGGCTTGAGATGTCATTACATTACAATGTCGGATTAAAAGTACCACAAATTGGAAGCAACGTCTCCAAAATGACCTTAACAGTGTTGCCGGGGACGTTAAACCAAATCAAACAAAAAACCCATTAGGCCACGGAGATCCGCCACGTATAGTTTTAGTTACATGTGAAGAATTAATCCGAAACCGTGCGAAATATTAGTCCCTTGCACTGCGTACAAAGACGATCTATAAAGACGCATTTTCGTTTAATCTGGTTATTGTTGCAGGAAATTGAAAGCAGACATCTTTAGACAGCTTTAATTATCTGCAATGGGTATTTTGTTTCAAAACGGCATGGCGTTAATGACATATCAATCCTCATTAACAGAAGTTTAAGAGATACAAAATACTGATATATCTATATAACATTAATCAACGCATCAATATAGGTTCTTTCTTTAGCTTAAGCGTCCGGAAAGGGACCTTAGCGAACAATGTAGAGCCAGAACTGACGCCGCAGAACGCGGCGTCTGATCTGGATCTACACTGTTTGATTGACATTGAAGATTTTTTTTTCCATAAATCTTGTGAAAAATGTAATAAAACAGACTATCCTTAAATTAGAAATAAATCATACGCAGTATGTTAAGTGGTCGATTCCGCCCATCATGTATGGATTAACGCTCTGCATGCTGGGTATTTTTTCAGCGGATCACATTTTTAAAGTAGTTTTCTTATTTTTCTAGAGACAAATAAGATAAATACCAATAAAAGGTTGTCTGCAGAACTAGCCCGTTTAATAATAATAAAAAAACACTATAGAAATACATCACGAAAATACGCCTATATAATTTTGACCCCCTTGAACCCCACTTTTATATAGTAAAACTGGGGTTTCCGGGGGTATACCTTATTTTTTCTTATTTCTGCTCTAAAATATAGATTGTGGGTACTCGTTAGAACCGCCTCGATGAGGCGGTTCTAGAGAGTGCCCACAATCTATATTTGGAGCAGAAATAAGAAAAAATTCACAATTTTTCATCATAAAATTTTAATGTTTTCGGCGAAAAAGGTGGCAATGTATTTGTATAGGCGTGTTTGCGTAATGGATTCCCAGGAAAACCCACAATCAAAGATTACAGCCTACCAATGGCACCAAGAGAAAGAGCAACTAACAATGAGGAAAAGAACAACAACAAAATAAAACAAAAAAAAAAAAAAAAAAAAAAAACGAATCACAAACAGCAGAACACATTACGTGAACAAGTCCATGAAATAAAGCCCCCCCCCCCCCTCTAAACCCCCACTTCATATAGAGAAATCCCGTCTCCGTATGACATTAGCTGTTGGTAGGACGTAAAACTAAAACTCACTCACTCACTCACTCATATAGAGAACACTAGGGGAAACATTATTTTCCTTATTTCTACTCCAAGACATAGGTTATGGGTAATCGTTAGAACCGCCTCAATGAGGCGGTTCTAACGAGCACCCAAAACCTATGTTTGGAGCAAAAGTAAGAAAAATATCAGAAAAAAATACGTTTTAGGTATATCACACGGATGTGTTTTCGTAATGAATCAGCTCCTTCTTCCACACACGGGGTGATCAATGAAACAGGCACAATTAATGAACATAATAGTAATAGTAACAATTCGCACATACAACATGATAAGACCCGCCGGAAAACTCGACAAAACTACATTTAAAATAAACAATATTGGAACCACCGACTTTGGACGATCAGCTTTCCAGAAAACAAACGGTCATTCCTGTGGACTTGCGTTTTTTAAAATTGAAATCCAGGTGTTTTAAATAAATTGAAATCCAGGTTGGGGGGGCCTTCGTGCGGGCTGGGCAGATTGTTTGTCTAGGTCGCGACGGAGGTGGGGGCGAGGATTGTGGCCGCGTAGGGTCGATTTGGGCCCCCCGGTGGGGGTCTTTCCACTGACCGTTCCAGGGCGGTTCTTCTGTGGCGGTTTATTTATGTTGTTGTTTGTTACTTACTGTGTGTATCACTTGTGTCTTTTTATTTTGGATGGCCATATGGCCATTTTGTGGGAAAGTAACTGTCCTTATGGCCTTCCTTTGTTTAGGTTTCCATTATGGTCTGGTCGCTTAATGTTTGTGTTTCTTTCCCTTTGGTGTCTTTGATGGGTGGAGTAAGTTAATTGTATCGATTCCTGATCTTTGTTTTACTTCTACTTTGTGCTTTTAAGCTGTCTACTTAATATGATGTTTTTCTATGCTTCACTCTTCATTCCTAATATTTGTTTATAAAAAAGAAGATTCCCTCTGCATGTATCTTGCATGTAATGTAGGTAATGGTTTTTCACTAATGAAAAACATAAAGATTACACATCATTGACGTGTTAGAAAGTATGTGAAGCCATCACCGTTCTTCTTGACAATAATCACATCACGATAAGAAGACTGTGAAACAAAGACTCCCCTAAAGTCCACCTTATATAAAGAAAACTGGGGTTTACGGGGATAAACAATATTTTCCTTATTCCTGCTCCAAGGCATAGGTTATGGGTACTCATTAGAACCGCCTCAATGAGGCGGTTCTAACGAGTACCCAAAACCTATGGTTGGAATATAAATAGGAAAAATATCACAACTTTTCATCAGAAAAAATGCCTTTTTGAAGTTTCAAAAATGTACTATATCACACGGATGTGTTATCGTAATGTACAAAATTTGGTACTTAGACAAACTGTGGGATTCCGATGGGTACGAATTGCGCATCCCTTGGGGCTGATTTGTTCTTGTTTTGTTATAAAGTTTGCTTGTTGTTTATTTTGGAGTTTAACGGCCCGGTCAACACTTGGTCATTTTTGAGCCGGTCAGTTTACCTATCCACACTTTTCCTTGGCAAGCTTATACGTAAGTGGTAATCCAGTACAGTGCACATTCTTTCGCCAGAAACTGACAGCTGCCCTTCTGAATCAGCTGAAGGGAGAGAATGACCGTAGACAAGATTTGGTGATTAATCTCAACGAAATTATGTTGCCGACCCTGACAGCTATTTAAACCGCGTTCTCCTGATCACCAATCAGATGCGCATCCGACTGAGCTACCGAGGCCGGCTCTGATTCTGGTCGGGCCCATCGGAGCCTAACTGTTGGTTTTCCTTTGCTCCAGCATTTCAACGGTTTCTTGCTATCGAGTCCTCTCCGTTGTTTCATCTCTGTGGTTGGTTGATTTTTGTGTTCACGGAGATGTTGCACTGACGAGTTAGGAGGCCTTCATGCGGACTGAACAAATTATTTGTCTAGATCGCGACGGAAGTAAGGGCGAGGATTATGGCCACGTAAAATCGATTTACCCCCCCCCCCCCCCGCCACCCCAACACCCAGTGGAATTCGTTTCGCTGAATGTTCCAAGGCGGTTCTTCTGTCGCGGTTTATTTTTGGTACGGTTTGTTTTTTTTGGGGTGTTTGTGTCGCTTATATAATTAATTTTGGAAAGCCTATTGGCCATTTTGTGGGATAGTAACTGTCCTTTTAGCTTTCCGCTGTTTGTGTTTCCATTAGGGTCTGTTGTTTCAGGTTTGTGTTTCTTTCCCTTTCGTGTCTCTGATGGGAGCTGTGGGTTAATTTATGTTGTCCCTTTCGGCTGTCCGTTGCAAAACAACCTAAAGGCTTGAAGCTTGTAGATATTTCGATGATTTGATAAATACTGACAATACCTACCTCGATCATTCGTTCAGTCACATTTACCCTCCAGGACTTCAGTTAAATAAAGCAAATTCTTCGGATACCGTAACACCCGCTTTGGGATTGTCAATGGATTTGCTTCCTGCAAAATTTATGACAACCGTGATGGTTGTTTTTATTTTTAGATTGTATTTTTTCCTTTTCTGGATGGTGGTGTTCCTCGTGCGAAATCGTAAGATGTTTATATTTCGCAATTTATTCTATTTGTCTAAGTGTCTAGTTATGTGACTGACTTTGTCGTTAATTGCTAAACTTCTTAATCAGGGTTATCGATATCATAAACTGCGAAAAGCCTTTGCTAAGTTTTGTAGATGTCATTCCAATTTAGACTCAATGACTTGAATTTCTTCTGCAACAAGGCCTATCGGAATCCGAATGTTATGCTCAGTTAGTTTATAAATTCAGACAAATATGCTAAAAATGATTTCAGTACCCAATTTCGTAAAACTATTCTTCGATATAAACAGATTGCGTACAACATATATATTATATGACAGAATGCATCACCAAAACACGCCTATATAATTTTTACCCCCTTGAACCACACTTTTAAATAGTAAAACTGGGTGTACAGGGGTAAACATTATTTCAACTTTGTGCTCTAAAATATAGATTGTGGGCACTCGTTAGAACTGCCTCATCGAGGCAGTTCTAACGAGTACCCATAATCTATATTTTGAACAGAAATAAGAAAAATATCACAATTTTTCATCTAAAAAATTCCTTTTTTCGTCCGAAAAATTTACCATGTATTTGTATAGGCATGTTTTCGTAATGGCATGCCTGGTATTTTACCCAATCAAGGTTGATAACTTTGCTCCCATCTTCCATTGCATGCCGGCGGGTCAGGCCTCAGATTCTATGACGCTCCATCAGCGCCTCTTCTGTGGAAGAGGTAGCTGGTTGCTGTGCTGTTTGTGAGTCGTTTTTGTTTTTGCTTTCCTCATTATTGCATAAAAATCAGTGCCGCACGATATTAACAGCCGTGCATTAACCAGCAAAAACCCATGTATTAACAAGGCAATTCACGTGCTGTTAATGACCGGTAACGTTGTTTGAATTATGCTCTTACAGGGCCCACCGAAGTAAGAAAAAAAAATGGACGCCATTTTCTATTTCGCGATATCGTAAATGGGGCGGGGGCAGAAATTTCGCACCAGGTACAAGTTCTCGACCACGGTTTACTGAATTAAATTGACGGGAAAACAAGACCGAGCCCACAGGCGTACATGTAATCACGTCCAGTCACTCCGGGAAATTCGGAGAGAAGCACAAACATATGCAAAGATGCAAGCACACTGAGAGTAGCAATGTCTATTTTTAGTCTTGCAAGGTCATCTAAAAATAGTTTATGTAATTATTTTTAACTAGGCCTATTCACAATCAAAGCACTGACAACATTGGTGGGTCGAAGACATGGCCTGTTTCATTCAACCCTAGTATTCCTGTGTTTGAGACCCAGATCAGGTCTCTGCAGCCACAGCAGACTCCACTTTCTGCAGCATATGATTTGTCTACACTGTTTGCCAAAACCAAAACTTCTATAGGTGACCCTCTCAACACACCACAACAATATCGCCCCCGCCCATCGGGGCTTGGAGGAGTAGATTGGGCGGCATAAGTTTAATTTGTAGGTCCAATGTGGTCTTCGTACCTTTATAGTGGTCCGAAGTAGGTAAAATTGGTATCAAAATAGACATGGGCATCTTATCTCCATAATGAGACCTAGTATCCTTTTCTAAACCATGTACTTTTTGCACCAGGGCAACTAAAATGCCACTAGGGTCAGTCACATTTTGATCTATCTGGATCGCGATATATTTTAGCAGCTTCTGACTTCGTTCACTGTGCCACAGATACGGAGAGTGAAAACCCGGCTTCAGTTATGAGGAGTAATCATTTGACTGTCATAAAATTGCTTTCTTACCAACATTCATTGCAAACTCATATCATAAAACTATGATTTCCAGACTTCAGTAGAACGACAGCCATTTTCACGCACTTGGTGACTTGTTTACATAAAGCGCCTCAATGACGTGGAATGACGTGCCAAACTTAAAGCGACCTCTGATAAAGGCGCGAAAATTAAGGGACGTAACTACGTAAAACGATGTTTTTTGTTCTTCATTCTATTCTAGAGAAGACTGTAAAATCTTCTGAATGCGCGAGATAAGAGCATCCAAATTTTTTCCGTCACTTATTATAGTAAATTGTTATTAGCTTCCGATGAATACAGATTTTTTTACCTCAGCAGGATTGTTAGGATCGACTGGTTTTTGGTCGAATGTAAGAAGGACGGCGGTGTATCATTTTGAGAATGCTTACAGTAACTTACTCATTTGCATACCGCGTGCTAAAACTATATTCAGCCAAGAAATTCCACAAACGTTCATTTTTCTGTTTAATATTTTGTATTTTATTATTTTTCAAACATTAACATAGGAGTCATTCTTTAGTTGCATCTTACATCTTTATTTTAATAAATAACCAATGGTAAATCACGAGGAAGACAACAACAAAAAAGAGGCTCCATTGGGGGTATTTGGTTACTGTTTGGAGTGTGTAAAAATATTACTACATGCGATTTATTCCGTTAATGCTCTCTAATGGACCTATGTCTATAAAGTGACAAAAATGCGGCCTCAAATGCAAAAATATCCAATTTAGGCTGAAAGAATGACAGAATAACAGCTTGCTGGAAGACTGGTCTCATCTCTGAATAGGGATGAAACCACATTATTCAGGAAAACGATAAATCCATGGCAAATCTAAAAAATGTGGTCTCACTCCTATATAGAGAAGAAAATCTGGTCTCACCTCAAATAACATACTAAAAGTCTGGGCTGAAGGAATGTGGTCTAAACTCTATATAGGGATGAGACCACATTATTAAGGAAAATGATAAATTCATGGCAAATCTAAAAAATGTGGTCTCACTTCTATATAGAGAAGAAAATGTGGTCTCACCTTAAATCACATACTAAAATCCTGGGCTGAAAGGAATGTGGTCTCACCTCTTTATAGGGATGAGACTACATTATTTAGGAAAATGATAAATTCATGGCAAATCTAAAAAATGTGGTCTCACTCCCTATATAGAACAGAAAATGTGGTCTCATCCTAAATAACATACAAAAAGCCTGGGACGAGACCACAATATTTAGGCTAATGATAAATTCATGGAGAAGAAAAAAGCCTGGGCTGAAGGATTGTGGTCTTAATAATTTGGTCACCCATTAAAAAAACTAAGTTGATCCCTATTATTATTAGACACGCTACATACACGGAATGAATCTAATTTTGATAATGATTAGGGCCCAATTATTCTGTATGTTAATTAGGATATAACTGCGCATCCCTCTAAAATGAATCCAGAAATCCCATTGGTGGAAGCTAAAAATCTTGTTGTGCTTTAGAATGCTTACAGCACCCTTCAAAACTTTATGAATGAAAGGTCAGGTTGTCTCTTTGATCCAAGTTAGTGGACGCTTGCATGTTCGTAACGCCCAGAGAGCTAAATTTTGCATTAGATTGTAAAATGTAGACATTTTAAAGAATTTACCGTCATCATCAGATGAACAGTATCTCTAGTTAAGTATTTGGTTAAAGATAAATTTGAAATCACAATGAAATATAGTTGCCAAGTCATGCAAATTAGAGAAAAACAGTTGCTACCCCCTTGCACTAGAAAGCAAAATGGCGGAGCAGAAGCGGAAAAATTTCCATACCCTACCTCAGTTCATCCGATCCTAGCCAACCATCCTTCGGCCTAGGCTATCATTTTTCTTTGTGATATTAGAGATGAGATATTGAAGTTTGTTTTAAGACCTTATTTGGTGTGATTCACCTTCTTATAAGGCAGGGGACCACATTGGACCTACAAATTAAACTTTTACCGATTGGGCTGCATGATGCTGTCACGCAGAGCTGAATCTGACCACACACGAGTACTGGTAAACCACTTAGAAGGACTAAGCCTGCCCAGGCAAAGCGGTGCGAGTCAGATCGTCTGATGCATATAAGCCTTCTGGTTTCATTGGGCGGCAGGGCTTGAGATGTCACTTCATATCAATGTCGGGTAAAAGTCCCACAAAATTGGAAGCAACGTCTCCAAAATGACCTAAATAGTTTTGACGGGGACGTTAAACACCAATTCAATCAAACAAACGACACAACAATAGCAGTGCAATAAATAACCGTTATCTAGGTTTGGTTCAAATCGGTGATGGTCACATGAACATCAGCAGTGTAAAGAATTGCACTGAGTCGACTGTGAAAAATGAACCGCAGTGTGTGTGAAGTTTTTGTTTTCGGTCCCTGTCAAGAATATTTCACTCATTTGAGACAATTTAAATCATAATTTAGGTGACAAGAAACTTGTGTAATCCTAGAAATCCATGCATCCACGCAGAGCTGAAACCGGCCGCACCAGTACTGATAAACTGCTTAGGGGTCTAAGCCTGCCCAGGGAAAATGACCTAAATAGTTTTGACGGGGACGTTAAACACCAATTCAATCAAACAAACGACACAACAATAGCAGAGCAATAAATAACTGTTATCTGGGTTTCGTTCAAATCGGTGATGGTCACATGAACATCAGCAGTGTAAAGATACTGCACTGAGTCGACTGCGAAAAATGAACCACAGAGTGTGTGTATTTTTCTGTTTTCGGTCGATGTCAAGAATATTTCAGTCATTTGAGACAATTTGCAGATACAGTATTCGACCTATTTACCGCACATGCTCCTATAACCGCACACCCAAAACATACACAAGCGCACACTTTACAGCAACCTCCCAACAAATTCATATTGAGTTTTGCTGCATCTTCAACCCAGACAATCATATATGTGGTGAACCGCTATGCTGAAATTCAACTCTATAAAATAATCATATTGGAAGCTTTTTTTTCGAATTTTTTTCGTATTGAGTGTGCGCTTATTAGGTAGATTTTTCACCACAACATTTTCATACAATTTTGAAAAAACTAAGCGCACGGTGTGGTAAATAGGTCGAATACGGTATCTATATTTGAAAAACAGCACTGGTGCAGTACTGAATCATTTTTACATTAAGAAATAAACAGATATTATGCCAAACTTTCCCAATTAAAGGCAATTTCAAGTGAACATTCCATCAGTTTAAAATTCATTGTCACCTCACACTGGATCAAAGAAGCTTCCATGTTCTTAACATAGGTCCATATAAGAAGTTAGAAGGTAAAAAAGAGGTATTTTTTCTTGTTTCAAGTTAAAAATTTATGCTGTGGGTACTTGAATGCATTGCCTATCAATGAGATGAATATTTTATTTTTTTTGTATGTAGTACCAAAAAACAAGAAAAAATATCCCAAAATTATCCTCTCTACCTGCAGCTGTATCTTCATTAAAAAGACCAGCAGTGAGCTGATAAAGACAATATCATGTTGTTTTAATATTATTTTATTTTGAAATTATCTTCAATCATAATTACCATCAACACAGTTTCATTTTGGTGAACATGGTGAAAATGCACATTGGCTGGTTCTTGAAATTACACTGTTGCCACTGACACCTGAAAAGAAAGAGAAAATGATTATGATTATAACATATCCGAGCATCATCATTAAAACACGCCTATACAAATACAATGTAAATTTTACAGCCAAAAAATAAAAATAGATAAAAATCATTTTTCGAATTTTTGCTCAAAATATAGATTGGGGGTACATGTAAGAACCACCTCTGAATTACGAAAAACCGCCTATACAAATACATTGTATTTTTTTTTTGGCGAAAAAGTAAACATTTTAGATGAAAAATTGTGATATTTTTCTTATCTGTACTAAAAATATAGATTGTTGGTACTCGTTAGAACCGCCTCATTGAAGCGGTTCTAACGAAATCTCACAATCTATATTTTTGAGTAGAAATAAGAAAAATAAGATTTACCCGTTAACCCCAGTTTTACTATATAAAATTGGGGTTCAAGGTGGTCACAATTATATAGGTGTGTTTTCGTGATGGGAAGTGAGTACCCACAATCTATGTTTCTGAGCAGAAATAAAAAAAAAATAGCATATATCCTTTAAATCAAGGTTTTACTATATAAAGCTGGGTTTCAAAGGGGTCATAATTATACATTTTTTTTCTAGAACAAGCATTTACCACATTAACAAGAGGGCCATGATGGTCCTGGATCGCTCACCTGATCCATAGAGTAACAAGTGGGCCCTGGGGAGGGCCATTATTGACCCCAAGGTTAGAATGTGTATACTGTTGAGGGAGGTCTAAATGGTGAAGCTTCATACCAAATATCAATAAAGGCTTGATTGTCCACTAGATGAAGCTCCATACCAAATATCAAAGACATGGGTCTTGCAGTTTCAGAGAAGAAGATTTTTAAAGATTTTCCTATATAAGTCTATGTAAAACCAAAGGGTCTTGGGGCGGGGGCATTTTGGGCCCAAGGGCTATAATTTGAACAATCTTGATAGAGGTCCACTAGATGAAATTTCACACCAAATATCGAAGACCTAGGCCTTGTGGTTTCACAGAAGAAAATTTTTAAAGATTTTCCCTATATAAGTCTATGTAAAACCAAAGGGCCCCGAGGCGGGGGCATTTTTGGCCTCAGGGCTATAATTTGAACAATCTTGGTAAAGGTCCACTAGCTGAAGCTCCATACCAAATATCAAAGACCTAGGCCTTGTGGTTTCAGACAAGAAGATTTTTCAAGATTTTCCCTTTATAAGTCTATGTAAAACCAAAGGGCCCCGGAGGGGGTCGGTGGGGGGGGGGGGGGGGCATTTTGGTCCCAGGGCTATAATTTGAAAAATCTTGGTAGAGGTCCACCAGATGAAGCTTCATACCAAATATCAAAGACCTTGGCCTTGCAGTTTCAGAGAAGATGTTTAAAGATTTTCCTTACATAGCCTATGTAAAACCAAAGGGCCCCGGGGCGGGGGCATTTTTGGCCCCAGCACTATAATTTGAACAATCTTGGTAGGGGTCCACTAGATGAAGCTTCATACCAAATAGCAAAGACCTGGGCCTTGCAGTTTCAGAGAAGAAGATTTTTAAAGATTTTCCCTATATAAGCCCATGTAAAACCAAAGGGCCCCGGGGCGGGGGCATTTTTGGCCCAAGCAAAATAATTTGAACAATCTTGGTAGGGGTCCACTAGATGAAGCTTCATATCAAATATCACAGACCTCGGCCTTGCGGTTTCAGAGAAGGAGATTTTCCCTATATAAGCCCAAGTAAAACCAAAGGGCCCCGGGGCGGTGACATTTTTGGCCCCAGGGCTATAATTTGAACAATCTTGGTAGAGATCCACTAGGTGAAGCTTTACACAAAATATCAAAGACCTGGGCCTTGCGGTTTCAGAGAAGAAGATTTTTAAAGATTTTCCCTATATAAGCCTATGTAAATCCATAGGCCTCTGGGGCGGGGGCATTTTTGGCCCCAGGGCTATAATTTGAACAATCTTGAAAGAGGTCCATTAGATGAAGCTTCATACCAAATATCCAAGACATGGGCCTTGCGGTTCCAGAGAAGAAGATTTTTAAAGATTTTCCCTATATAAGCCTATGTAAAACCAAAGGCCCCTGGGGCGGGGCGGTTTTGGCCCCGGGGCTATAATTTGAACAATCTTGAAAGGGGTCCACTAGATGAAGCTTCACACCAAATATCCAAGATCTGGGTCTTGCGGTTCCAGAGAAGAAGATTTTTAAAGATTTTCCCTATATAAGCATATGTAAAACCAAAGGCCCCCGGGGCGGGGGCATTTCTGGCCCCAGGGCTATAATTTGAACAATCTTGGTAGGGGTCCACTATGTGAAGCTTCACACCAAATATCAAAGACCTGGGCCTTGCGGTTTCAGAGAAGAAGATTTTTAAAGATTTTCCCTATATAAGCCTATGTAAAACCAAAGGACCCCGGGGCGGGGACAATTTTCGACCCAGGACTATAATTTGAACAATCTTGGTAGAGGTCCACTAGATGAAGCTTCATACCATATATCGAAGAGCTGGGCCTTGCGGTTTCAGAGAAGAAGATTTTTAAAGTTTTCATTTAAAAAATCTATTTTTAGCTCCTGTGACCTAGATATGCAACAGACCGGAACCATTTGAACAACTTTGAAAGGGGACCACCTAAGGATCATTCCTGTGAAGTTTGGTCAAAATCCGATCAGTGGTTTAGGAGGAGATGTTGTTTGAAGAAAAGTTTTCGCACACACGCACACACGCACGCACGCACACACGCACGCACGACGGACGACGGACAAAAAGTGATCACAAAAGCTCACCTCGTCACTACCGTCACCTCGCGAGATACAGTTGAACAGGTGAAACTAAATAGTGTGTAACCGAACTAGACTTCTGCTTGTTGTCGTCGTGCTTTAGTAAGTAATCAGGATCCAGTACACTGTGAGATTGCCCCACCGAGTACCCCCGATCCCGATTACTATATAAATAGTCACCTGGTGCTGGCACAGTCAATCACCAAATTTGTGTTGATCAAGCAGTACCAGACCAGGTGTCTATAACAAAACCAATTGACTAAGTTCCGCAAGAACTCAGCAATGGGTTGTAACGCAAGCTGTAAAGGTATTGGAGGTGTGTGGAGTGAAATGAGTGCCCAGGCCCCTATAGTGCCTGGTCACTCTATAGTGGATTCCCAACTGTAGGTCAAGTTATATTTCTTCAAATGACCCACACTAGGAATCCTACCTATGACTAAGCAATGATTTAGTCACTAGATTATATATCAAGCACCCGGTCACAAGTCGGTTCACCAGCCGGTCAACCGGTCTGTGGCCGGGTTCCCGCAACGGGGTCGGTTACGCCCCCTTTGATTCGTACACTGGGTGTGGACGTTGGTGTCTCAAGCCAATAATAAAGATTATTTGATGATTATGATTTTATTTACAAGATCTGCCTAGTGGCTAAAGTTAAGTAAATTGTATCATGATTTCATCTAAGTAGCATTTATGATGTAAAAAATTTGAATAAATGCTGGAAGTATTCTGGTAACTTTAAATATTCAGCACTCAAACAGTATGCATACAAGTTAACAATATCTTTAACAGCTTAGCACTCGGCATGTTCCATATTGCACGATATATAAATTGCTTTAGAGCACCTTACTCTGTTAATTGCCAGTTCACGCGCAGCCTCAGTTTCACCTCGAATCACAAATGACCTTTTCCATCACGTATGCTCAATGATGCACTGTTATCGTGCCTTTGCTTTATTTTAGTTGTCACTACTGCTCACTCACGCAATCATGAGAGAGAGAGAGAGAGAGAGAGAGAGAGAGAGAGAGAGAGAGAGAGAGAACAAACTATGTCGGGACATCACTGTCGGCCCGCTGTTTTGTGAGAGAGAGAGAGAGAGAGAGACAGAGAGAGAGAGAATCGTTTGACAGCACTCTGACGTAAATAAAATACAATAAAACAGATAAACATCCAAGCGATCGGTTTTGCGCCATCCGCTCAACCAAGCCAGCAAAGCGTGCCGGGCCACCGTCGGGCCGACAGCGATACGACGTCTTAACGCTGGGCTTATTTACGTCGTATCGCTGTCGGCCCGACGTTGGTCCGGCGCGCTTTGTGCTACCCGGGCACTTTCCGCAAGAAAGCTTCACTCACCCCCCAGATACCTGGGTCTCAAAGTAGAACCACAAAAGTCGCGGGGTGGAGGATGCTCCGCCTCCTCTTAATTTGTATCTAGCCACCCAATGGAATTAGGCTTCATGGTGCTTTCGCGCAAAGTAGAAAGTTTGACTAGAAATCGCGCAGCATTTTTTTTTTTTTTTTTACCTCCATTTTAGTTTTTTGTGTGTTCATGATGGGATAATTTATCGGGCTTTGTCAGCTTGTTTGTAGAAATTTTTTATACAAACAATCTGTAGCTCAATGGAGGACCCCCCCGCCCCCCCCCCCCCCCACACACACACCCCATCTTTCATGCCAAGTGTCAAAAATTGTATTATCGTAGGCGGTTTATCCTTTTCAGACAGATAGACAGATAATCTATGAAAGACGGCAGCCGCCTCACCTGGAAATTCACATTTAGTGGATAATAAATGCCACGTAATAATAAAAACCCCGTCCGAGTATAGGCTGAGAAAAAAAAAAGTCCTGAGCGAGGATTTAGACTGTTTCGTCCTGGATTTGTTTTGTTTGATTTGATGTTTAACGCCCCCGTCAACACTGTAAGCTATAGGTCATTTTAGAGACGTTGCTTCCAATTTATTATTGGTTTCATCGGGCGGCAGGGATTGAGATGTCATTTCATCTCAATGTTGTTTGTTTTAGTTGGTGTTTTACGTCCCCGTCAAAACTATTTAAGTCATTTTGGAGAAGTTGCTTACAATTTTGTGGGACTTTTACCCGACACTGAGATGAAATGACATCTCAGGCCCTACTACCCATAGAAACCGCTAGGGTTTAAGGAGCGATCCGACTCGCATTACTTTTCCTGGGCAGGCTTAGTCCTTAGCGGTTTACCATGCAGTATTCAAGTCCGGTCGGTTTCAGCTCTGCGTGGAAGCATCGTGCAGCCATTTCTCCAAGCCCCGATGGGCGGGGGCGATTCGTCTCAATGTCGGGAAACAGTCCCACAAAATTGGAAGTAATGTCTCCAAAATGACCTAAATAGTGTTGACCGGGACTTTAACCTCAAATCAATCAAACAAACAAACAGGGGTATAGATTATTTACCCAACAATGAGATGAAATGACATCTCAAGCCTACCACCCGAGGTACCCGCTAGTTCAGCGGGCACACAACGTTTCACACAACGTCGTATCAACGTCGATGAAGGCTCGAACCTGCAGCATTCACCACTCACAGACTGCAGTAGATGCAATGCCTTCAGAGTGATGTCGTATACTAGTGATGCGTTTTGTATAGGTTTAGCATGGATTTGGTGAAGGATTGTCTAAGGATTGTCACCAGCAAAAATATCTGATTCTGATCTACGTGTTCACAAACGGCTTCTGTCTATCTATTTATCGTTATGCTCAGTCGGTCATATTTGGCCATTACCTCAGTTGCCGTATCAAAGTGTGAAACTGCTTAACTTACCCACAAAAATAAAGCAATCCAGAGGCAGTTAGTTTAGTTGTGGTCTAAAAACAAAGTTTCAAAACGTACTTTTATGAAACATGCCTTCTTTCAGCGTTTAAATTTTGAATAGCTTTTCTTCACAGCCATGTATTTTAAAAATCTGTGTGTGCAAGCTTTGCGACTAGGTCAAATATTGACCCAACTTCTGACGTCAACATTTCCAATACTGTGTTTACTTTTGTGTAGATACTCAGCTGAAAGATAAAATAATGTATAACAAACATTTTAGGAAAATTTGAACCAAAATTTTTTCTGACCATTTTTTTATTCCAAAATAACTGACCGGTACTGTTTGACCAGATGTTTGTTTTTAAAAAATGGGTTACCTAACAAACAAAGCTTCAAAATCGTTTCATTTCAGTGACAGCCATAACTGAAGTAAAGAAACGTTTTAGGACATGTTGTTGTTTTAGCAACCAAACAACGAGAGTTGGTTGCTTAACGGTAACACGTGTATTTGTTTATTGGAACATACCCCACCCATTCAAAACCTCTATAGCCAACAGCTGTTGGGCTGAAAATTTGATGGTCCTTCCGGTTTAAAAATATTGGTTCCGGTTACATTAGGCACCTGATTGGCTAAAATTTGAACTTCCTTGTTACCATGGACGCACGTTGATCTTTTCGAAATAAACAAACTTGGCTGTGCTATATCAACTCACAATCCAGCTTTTTCACGTTTTACAGCTACAGCTCCCATAGAAACATAATTCAATGATGAAAAGGTGTCTTCTTTACCCTTTCGCCGGTGTATGCCACTGCATGAGGTAGCACTACACACACACGTACAGTGTCACAGACCGTGTCAAAAGCAATAGCCGTTAGTGTTGGCGAGAGGAAGTAACGAAATGAAATGAACGACAACAAAAGACTTCCTGCTGTGAATAAAAAAATACAGTAGGTACATTTTTCTTGAAACATCTTGCTTTAAAACTGGTGTTTCAGTTCAATGTACCTGTTGTTAAAACAATACGGTCAACAATGCTCAGTGAGGATTTTTCCACAGCAGTCAAAGAAAATGGGACCGATCCACTGGCTATTGATCAACAGTGTTAAATATTTTTTTTAAGAATGTCCCCCTTCACATATCATCAACATGGTCGTGCAGTCCTTTACTAGCAAGTTTGTTTACATACCGTTTATTTCCGTGATCGGCTTTTTTCGAAAACAACACAGATACATCCAAAGCCTTTCCACACAAAAGAGGATGTGAAAAAGAAGAAGACCTAACATTAAGAACATAAAAAGGTAAGCAGTATTTTTCTTCACTTGATTTTACGTGATATCCATCGAAGATTACCAATATTGACCGAGGCGATAGCCGAGGTCAGTATCGGTATTCGACGGTAGGTATCAACGTCATACTCAATGTAGAAGTGGAGGCAATGATCAGTAATCGATACAATTAACGCACATCTCCCATCAGAGACACCAAAGGGAAAGAAACACAAACATGAAACAACAGACCGTAATGGAAACATCAATATCGGAAAGCCAAAAGGACAGTTACTTTCTAACAAAATGGCCAATAGGCTAGCAAAATAAAATTAATACCTAAATAGTGAATATTTCTTATTATACGGCTTGTCCTACGAGTACTTGTGGTTTTGTTTGTTTCTTTGTTTGAGCTGAGGTTTAACGTCCCCGTCAACACTATTAAGGTCATTTTGGAGACGTTGCTTCCGATTTTGTGGGAATTTTATCTGACATTGAGATGAAACGACAACTCAAGCCTACCGCCCATAAAAACCGCTAGGGTTTATGTAGCGGTCCGACTCGCATCAATACTCAATTTCGGTCGGTTTCAGCTCTGCACGGAAGCACCGTGCAGCCCAATCTATTTCTCCAGGCCCCGATGGGCGGGGGCGTGAATACTTATGGTACCACCTGAGAACTTATATTGTACTCGTACGAGAACTTAAAGCATATAATAAATTTCTGTTTTTCTATACATACTTTTTTGCAAGTTGGACATATCCACTCAGCCTCTACATTTTGTAAGTATTCCCAAGTTTCATCATTTTCTATGTCTCCACACCCACGGTGATACCATTTATTGCATCTGTCGCACTGAATCCAGTCTTCTTCTTCAAAGTATTTTTCTTTACAAAGTCCACAAAAATAATTCCCTTTATTTGATCTTCCTTTTCCTTTTCCCTTTCCCTTACAAGGTGTTTTGCTGCGTTTTAATTTTTTTTACTATGCTCTTGTGATGTTGATGCACCTGGTTGTGGTTCCGAAAATACAGCAGGATTTTTCATTTTGTCACATGCTAAAATATTTTTCTGTAAATTTTCAGCTAAACGTTCCTTTTTCATATTTGTATTGTAAACAACGTCATACGCTTCACACAATTTCATTAAGTCTTTCCTTGTAAAATTCTTTGTGTTGAAACAGTTTTCGTTTTCCAAGCAAGTTAGTTTTAATCTCAAATGAGTAGGTTCCTTTTTTCTGATTTATCCTCTTCCACGTCTTTCATACTCTTAAATGGCAATCTTTTTATTTCAGCTTTTTTCTGTATTTCTGTTCTTAGTCTTGTCTTCTTTTCAACATTTAATTTACTTTTCACATCCTTAAGAAATTGCTTATGGCACACAAGTAAAAAACGGTGTAGAATACTATTAAATATATAGAGAGAAAGATCTTCGTTAATTTTACGTGCACAGAGTTTTGACCATTCCGTTTTTACCGAATCATCTTCCGCTATATTCTTTCTGCAATACTCAAAAAGATTTTCTTGTTCTTTCTGTAACATTTCAAAAGTCATAATTTTTGTGATCTTTTCATCCAACAACATAAAAAACTCGAAACACGGATCACTTATGTATGTTAATCCCTTTGTCACATTTTGTTGTCTTTCTATTTCTTCCAACGTCGGATCGTTTATTATATCAAGATCATCCAGTGAGGCTTGCAGAATGTCATAAACAAAGTGAATTTGAACTCTGCGATTATTTAATATTCTACGGGCTTCTAGTGTTGGGTTTCCAATGTTGGTGTGAATTGAATTAATCAGATGTTGTCGTGTTTTTGCAATGCACATTCCTCCGACATATCTAATTTTAGATTTTCTAGCGTCCGACATTTTACCTTTATGTGATTTATATGGTGATTGTGTTTCAAGGTGTAGAGCGCGGTAATGAATTTCAGCTTTTATTAGTTCAAGTGCAAACTGAGCTGCAACATGCATATGTTCATCTGAAAGACAGGTCTGATATTCATACAGTAATGGCACAGTCGATTTAAATTCGGACGAAATTACATATAAATGATATTCATTCATTGCTGACGTCCATATCTGAGTGCTAGTATGATCAGCAGAAGACACATTTCTCTCCATTATGTCTTGAACAACGCCATATATTTTGCCCAAGAAAATGTCAAGAAACTCTAAAGTTATATTTTCACATATATAATTGATTTGTGTTTGTGTGTCACATATAGGATTTTGAAAAATGACAGAATGTAAGATGGTTTCAGGTGCAAAGTACGATGGTAATAATGGAATTGCGCCAACATCGATCTTTTCCAATGATTCCAATTCCGCATCATCAAAATCAGAGTCTTCATTATGATAGTTTTTTGTATCGCCATGTTGCTTAAACTTTTCCATAACTATTCGTCCACAACAATCTGAAGCCTCAACAGAAAGTGGCTCGATTGGCAATCCATAAAATGAGGTTACCACACTCTTTGGTTGTGGGCATAGTCCCTTTCTATATTATCAAGTTGTAAACCCTGAGATGATACAGCCCTGCTTATCGCCACAGATAATTGCCCAGACTCAAAGATCCCGAGGCAATGCACGTACACGTAGTCAAGGGTCATTCCCTGGGATTTATGTATTGTAATCGCGTAGGCGAGTCGTAAAGGAAACTGTTCTCTTTCTGCAACTGTTAATTTTCTTTTCATATTATACACTGAAAATGTATACCTATGAATTTCATGGCTCTCATTAATTGCAGGAAAATGTACAGTCACTGAGTCAGATTGAAGGCCTATTACTTTGCCACACAAAGTAGAAGTAAAACAAAGATCAGGAATTGATACAATTAACTTACTCCATCCATAAAAGACACCAAAGGGAAAGAAATACAAACATTAAGCGACCAGACCATAATGGAAACCTAAACAAAGGTAGGCCATATGGACAGTTACTTTCCCACAAAATGGCCATATGGCCATCCAAAATTAAAAGACACAAGTGATACACACAGTAAGTAACAAACAACAACATAAATAAATCGCCACAGAAGAGCCGCCTTGGAACGGTCAGTGGAAGATTTCCACTGGGGGGGCTTAAATCGATTTTACGTGGCCACAATCCTCGCCCTTACTTCCGTCGCGATTTAGACAAATAATTTGTTCAGTCCGCATGAAGGCCTCCTAACTCATCAGTGCAACATCTCCGTGAACACAGAAATCAAAGAACCACAGAGGTGAGACAACGGTGAGGACTCGACAGCAAGAAACCACTGAAATGCTGGAGCAAAAGAAAACCAACAGTTAGACTCCGATGAGCTTCCGACAAGCCGTTAACGAGTTTTCCACCTAAGTTTCTAAGAAGCATCACTGGACATTCCATCTTTAAACGTAAGTAATAGGGGGCCAATATTTTGTTCAGAATCTTTTGGGGTCCAGTATTTTTGGTGGCAGTATACAAATGTTCAGGAGTTTGCAGTTCATCTAGCCGGTCATTGTTAAAAAGTGAGGCATCTATGTTTCTAGCAAATAAATGAACTGGGTTAGCGTTTTCTGGCAAACTTCTTTGGCATGATTTTAAGAAAAAATCGCTATCTTCTGAAATGTGTCCTGTTGCACTTTCCCAAATAGCCTTAATGAACTGTGGCTCTGACTGGCGAACTACTGTGTCTAAATTAATTCTATGTTTGAAGAATTTTTGCCAGACTAAACTTTCAAAACAAAACTGTCCGGAATCTTCGTACATATGGTTTCCGACTGGGGGTAACTGATAAAAGTCACCAGACACCACAACTTGATGGTTGGTTGATTTGAGGTTTAACGTCCCCGTCAACACTGTAAAGGTCATTTTGGAGACGTTGCTTCCAATTTTGTGGGACTTTTACCCGACATTGAGATGAAATGACATCTCAAGCCCTGTCGCCCAATGAAACCAATAGGGTTTATCAGCATGGACGGTCCCCCTCGCACCGCGGTTCCTGGACAGGCTTAGTTATTCGGTACTAAGTTATTTAGACAAATTGTGGGTATTCCGATGGGTACTAATTGCGCACCTCTTGTGGCTGATCTGTTCTTGTATTGTTATGAAAGAGACTTCATTTTGTCGCTTTCCATTGATAACCAATCTGAAATTATTGAAGCTTTTAGCTCTACTTCTAGATATTTAGATGATATATTAAATATTGATAATACCTATTTTGATGGTTTGATCAGTCAGATTTACCCCCTAGAACTTCAGTTAAATAAAGCAAATTCTTCTGATATCGAGGCCCCGTTTTTGGATTTACATCTATCTATTGTAGATGGATTTGTTTCGTGCAAAATTTATGATAAACGCGATGACTTTGATTTTGAGATTGTAAATTTTCCTTTTTTGGATGGTGATGTTCCTCGTGCGCCATCCTATGGCGTTTATATTTCGCAATTAATTCGATTTGCTAGAGTGTGTAGTCATGTAACTGACTTCAACACTCGTAATAAATTATTAACGGCTAAACTCCTTAATCAGGGTTATCGGTACCATAAACTACGCAAAGCCTTTTCAAAATTTTATAGACGCCATTCTGATTTAATTTCAAAATTCAATATTGGACTTAAATCTCTTCTGCAACAAGGTCTATCGGAACCCGAATTTTATGGTGACTTAGTATATAAATTCAGAAAAATATATAACCGCAATGACTTCAGCACCCAATTTCGTAAAATCATTCTTCGATATAAAAAGATTGGGTACAACATGGATATTATACGACAGACTGCATGCATGGTAGTTAACCCAATCACGGTTGGCAACTTTGCTTCCCTCTTTAATTGCACGCCGGTGGGTCAGGCCTCAGATTCTATGACGGCTCCAACGTAAAGGCTTATTGAAAATTAAAGAGATAATGTTGGTTGGTGCCTGATGCTCTGTCTCTGGTCGGGCCCATCGGAGTCTAACTGTTGGTTTTCTTTTGCTCCAGCATTTCAGTGGTTTCTTGCTGTCGAGTCCTTACCGTTGTCTCACCTCTGTGGTTCTTTGATTTCTGTGTTCACGGAGATGTTGCACTGATGAGTTAGGAGGCCTTCATGCGGACTGAACAAATTATTTGTCTAAATCGCGACGGAAGTAAGGGCGAGGATTGTGGCCACGTAAAATCGATTTAAGCCCCCCAGTGGAAATCTTCCACTGACCGTTCCAAGGCGGCTCTTCTGTGGCGATTTATTTATGTTGTTGTTTGTTACTTACTATGTGTAAAAGTAACTGTCCTTATGGCCTTCCTTTGTTTAGGTTTCCATTATGGTCTTGTCGCTTAATGTTTGTATTTCTTTCCCTTTGGTGTCTTTTATGGGTGGAGTAAGTTAATTGTATCAATTCCTGATCTTTGTTTTACTTCTACTTTGAAAGATCAGGAAGAAATTTGTTTTGGTCTATTAAAAATTCGAATGAGGTTTTAAATAAATTGAAATCCAGACATTTTCGTGCTTCAAGTCTGTCTACTTACGATTGTTCCACTCTTTACACTACACATCCTCATAATCTTATAAAAGAAAAGCTTAATGATTTAATTGAGTGGGCTTTTCACAGAGAAGATACTCTCTATCTTGCATGTAATATCAGAAATGCATTTTTCACTGCTAAAGAGCATAAGAATTATATAATAAAATAAACAAAAGAACTGTGGTTCTTTTATTTTTTGTGTTCACGGGGTTGTTGCACTGATGAGTTAGGAGGCCTTCATGCGGACTGAACATATTATTTGTCTTAATCGCTACGGAAGTAAGGGCGAGGATTGTGGCCACGTAAAATCGATTTAAGCCCCACAGTGGAAATCTTCCACTGACCGTTCCAAGGCGGCTCTTCTGTGGCGATTTATTTATGTTGTTGTTTGATACTTACTGTGTGTATCACTTGTGTCTTTTAATTTTGGATGGCCATATTGCCATTTTGTGGGAAAGTAACTGTCCATATGGCCTTCCTTTGTTTGGGTTTCCATTATGGTCTGGTCGCTTAATGTTTGTATTTCTTTCCCTTTGGTGTCTTTTATGGATGGAGTGAGTTAATTGTATCAATTCCTGATCTTTGTTTTACTTCTACTTTAGATCCTCTAAGCTGTTTACCAGTACTAGTGTGCGGGCCGGATTCAGCTCTGCGTGGAAGCATCATGCAGCCCATATATTTCTTCAAGCCCCTATGGGCGGGGGCTTACACCACAACTTGAAGGCCTCCAAAAATTGTGTCATTATTTTTAACAACACGACACACCATTTCCAGCTGTTCGAAGTCCTTTTTAGATAGCATTGAAATTTCGTCTATTATGAGTGTCTTACATTTTGTGATATTATCTCTAACTTTGTAGTATTTATCATCTTTTAGTACTAGGTCTTTTAAAGTAATATCATCATATCTCCCATCATACAGTCCGGCCCAGCTAAAAGCAAAGTATCAAATACAGTAGAACCTCAATGGCTCCAACACCCTTGGGACCATTGAAATTTGTTCCCTATATGGGCAGATGGAACCACTGAGGGTTAACTAGCTAGTCTGGCCCAGAAAACATGTACACTTCATATTTTCCACTTCTGTGGTGTATTCCTTGCTTCCAAAGGATAACCCTCTATTAATTGTGGCGCCACGTCAGGGACCAAATACAATTTATGGCAAGTTGTGTGTACTCATTAGAACCGCCTGGGGATTTTAATTTAGGGTAATAAAACCAATGCTGGAGCAGTACATGGTTCAGTGTTACATGTGGGTTTACGGCGTCCCGCAAACCCCCATGCTGACAAGACAACCGAGCGTGATCTCTGACAGGTGTGCGGGCAGCTGTGGGGTAAGGCACAAGAAAGATGTTAAATGAATGACATGAATTATTTACAGTATCTACATACAACACTCACTAACACAAAACATCACAATTTGTTGCTTCTGTAGCCAACTCACGACGTCCGCTCCGAAGGCAAAACACTGTTCTGTGCTCGGAACGGGTGACGTGAATACCTACAGAAGCAAACAACAAAAACAACAACAAAACAAAAAAAAAGAAACAACACAAGACGCGACTGGCCAGTTTATAACTTAGGGTGAATCCCCCACTCGCGTGACACTTCCTTTCGCGAACTAGTAAAACTAGTCTATCAACATAGTTGATAATCCTAAGATTAGCGATCACGTTTGCTGATCAGACGTTTAGTGATCGTCCAAATAACCTGCAGGTAAGTTGACCTCTTCCATGGTATCACATTTGTTTACAACGAACAATGATTTAGAAGATTCTGCTTCTATCCTGGTAGGCGCTGATTACGGCGGTCTGTCCGCCCTTGCTGGACCCTAACGCCTAGCGTCGTACCAGTACATGCTGCTATGAAGCAGGGAGCAGCAGGTCACACATTGTTGTGCCTGCAAATTACGATAACGGGACTAGAAACGAGTCACAAAACATACATGCTATATCATGATCCCCCTCCCGGAGAAGTAAGAATATGTTCATGCATACACCGTTATTGCGCATGCGCCGACCAGACATACAGGCTGATTAGTGCATGCGACAAATAACCGTACAGCAGAACTCAACTTGACTGTGCATCAAATTATCAGCACCCAGCGCTTGACACAATAATACTCAAAGTTCATGTTCCCTTACTGAGCACTACAGAAATCAATTAATGCTCACTACTACTGAGCATAAAACTCATCAAATTTGTGCTCACTACATTATCACAAGTAAGAGGCAATTGAACAGACCACGCCTTTGCGCTACCTGGCCAGCTGCCAATTACAGGAAACATAACAATCTCTATTTCATATCCTTCTCCGCAACACGGCTCACAAATATAGCTATTCACAAATTCAATACATTAATAACAGATAGAAACTACAACAGAAGATTTTCATCTATAATCCACAAGATGTGTTAGTGTCTCATAAGGGCCAACACAGTTTGCCGTAAATTCACTCTGTATTTGGTAGGCACCCCGTCACAACCGTCCTCGCGACGCCGATGACGCAGCTGACGTCATCCCCGCCGCTCAGGCCGTTATGACGTGTGGCGACCAAACACTCCCACTTATCATCATCACGTTCTTTATATGTACATACATGCACAAACTGAGTTATCAGACAAAACGGCATCATTACAAAATGAACTCGTAATTCTTCTTGAACAAAATTATTTCTAATCAACGTGAACATGCTTGTAAAATAAAATTCATTACGGTTCATCATCACGGATAACCCAACAGGCTCTTGTATGAGTTTGCCCTGATGATGAAGATGTGGTTAAACCCGTCTTAAGTTTACGTCCCCTCTACACCTAATATCATATTGGGACGGAACCACGGTTTTCTAACCACAGCTAGTCACAAGTCATGGATCAAACAAGTGACCCGGCGTTTATTAATTACATTCTACAAAAGGGGTCTAAAAGCCTAAATGAATCCAGAATGAGCGGGTGTCCCAACTTTACGTCTCACCAACATCTAGGGTCAGCATGAGACAGGACCTCACTTAGAAAGACTCATTCTACTACTGGAGAAGCCTGGGATCAATTCTGCGACGTCTAGCTGGCAAAGCTAGTAGCCTAATCACTACAGGCCTCAACAGTGAATTCAGAATAGGCTTCAGAAAGTTGGGGTATACTAGAAGTAAACCCCTCCAAAACCTACAAGCATGTTCATACAAAAATAATACTAAACATAGATTTAACATACCTTTCAATATACTTTCTATTTCCCCGTCACAATGTTGTGTTCACTCTTTACAACTTGACCTGCTGCTAAAGTGTCCGCTTTTTTCAGGGTTTATATATCTATGAATACTACCAGAAAATCATGCCTACTCGTATTACCTTGCTCAATTCGTGGCGAGGTGGAGATACCGGCCACAAACAAAGCCAGATAGCAAAACTCGAGTAGATAATGGATTTGCGTTCAAATAGTATATTTCCCATAGGAAAAATTGATGAAACGACCCTATAATCAATGACATGACTCCTGTCAAAACGAACACCCACACAACACGTGACGGGAATAAAAATCATATATGGCACAATTTGGCGGTTGGCGATTTTTAGGCAAATTCTATAGGACTCGGCCTTTTAGCGGCCCCCTGTATTGTAAAAACAGCTCTCTATAAACCACTCATGCATACATCGTATGATATGTGCATGACTTGTTCATGGAGCCGCACAGTTTGCGTACCATATTTCACCTAAAATATTTCACTCGCACCGCCCTACCATATATCTACTAAAATAATTTAGATGTGCATAAGCACCAGAGAGGTTTCCTATTCCATCTCGTAACAAAGGTTTCCCCTTTTGGAGAAAAAACAATCAGAAATGTTTTTTCTTTGTGTATAGAGATGGAATAGGATGAACCTATCTAAACAAGACAGCTATTTACACAACAACCGTGCGAAGAATTACCTACTAAGGTAGTCTGCCCCCAAATTTTCTTAAGTAAAATTGCTATTAAGCTATGGTGGTTTGCCACAGAATTTTCCTGTTCCCCTGACATTCTGTTTGTTAGCAAACGGATATCGTTTTAATCTCACTGGAGGTGGCCTTTCTGGCTTAACAGATTTGATTGATTTCACAGGTTCTGACATAAATGTGGTACATATAATTTGGTCTGTCTGACATGTCAGTCCTGCAAGGCGCTGTTCTCTCAGCCCTTCTGTCTCCTCACTCTCCTCTGACGTTAGTGTGTGTGGGACGCTAACGTCACCGTCACTTTCGGGTTGCTCTGCAGTTTGAAAACTGCTGTCTTCGTATGAAGACTCGTCGACGTCATTTCCGTCATGACTGTCTGTCGACAAAATAGGTTCAGAGATCAGACAATGAGACGTCACAGTCTGACGCTCAACATATTGCTTCAGTATGTTAGCGTGATATGTGTTAACATTTCCATTGACGTCAATCTTATAATCCATTCTGTTCACTACCTCAACAACTTCATAAGGACCTTTCCATTGAAGCAATAATTTATTACTGTCTGTCGGTAGTAACAACAGTACTTTGTCGCCGACGTCAAATTTACGCGACCTCGCGCCTTTATCATAATAAGCTTTCTGCTTAATCTGAACCTTCTTTAAATTATCACGCGCTAATTTGCATGTCTGCTCTAACCGTTCCCTAAGCTCAATAACGTATTGATACGTCGAAAGAACTTGCTCATCGCGTACCTCTTCAGCCCATAATTCTCTTAATATTGCCATTGGACCTCTGACGTTACGTCCATATAACAACTCAAAAGGGGAGTATCCTAAAGACTCTTGTGGGACTTCCCTCACCGCAAATAATAAAGCTGGAAGATATTTATCCCAATCTTTTGGACGTTCAGCACACATGCGACGTAACATCTGCTTTAACGTAGCGTGGAAACGCTCTATCAGTCCGTTGCAAATTGGGTGTCTCGGACTACACGTTAACTGTTGAAGAGAAAGAAGTCTGCTGACTTCCTTCATTACCTCAGCAGTAAACTGTGATCCACAATCAGTCAACATTTCATCAGGAATGCCAACCCTACTAAACATTTCAATAAGCGCTTCCGCGACACGTTCCGTCTCAATACTCGGTAAAGCTACCGCCTCTGGATACCTTGTCGCATAATCTATCATGGTTAAAATATACCGAGATTTCCTATCAGATCGAGGCTCAATTGGACCAACTATGTCCACTGCCACCCTCTTAAATGGCGTATCAATCAATGGCATTTTTCCTAGAGGTACTTTAGTGACCCGACCTTTCTGAATAGTTCTCTGACAAATATCACAAGATTTACAAAATCTAGCGACATCACCGCAAATACCGGGCCAGTAAAACTCAGTTACAACTCTATCCAATGTCTTCCTAATACCCATATGTCCAGACATAAGCGTTTCATGAGCCAGTTTCAACACCTTTCCTCGGAAACTTTGAGGGACCACAAGTTGGAAAGAGACTTTGTTACCCTTGGTGAACTCCCTATATGCTAAACCTTTTTTCTCAATAAACCTAGTTTCACCTCGGTTTAAACCACGACTCACAGTCTTGTTCCCAGATACAACCCTTTTCCTGATGTTTTCCAAAGTTGGATCATCAACCTGAGCTTGCTTGAAAGCCTCCTTGTCATCGTTAATGATCTGATCGGGAACCTTAAGTTTTCTGTAAGGCTTCTCATCCTGCCTAGTTTGAGACCTAGTTACAGCCGCGGCTGAGAAATGAGACATATCAGGAAGTTTTGATCCATCAATGTTACCGATAACCAAATCGTACAACGTATCATCCATACACAAAGCTTCAGTTTTCCCAGTGAAAAAAGGACAATCAATGTCAATCATTGCCAAAGGATACCTTTGTGTGGATTCATCAATCAACGTAACATTTGATTCCTTCCCTATTAACTGACTATCCGAAACCAAACTTCTCCGAACGACACAGCCTGTACACCCAGTATCTCTTAATACAACCACCTTTTTATTATTAACCAATCCTTGTGCCGTCGGTAACCTTGCCTTTAAGAAGTAACAGACACCTTCCCTAGTTTCCTTACTACACTCCTCCCTATCCGAAATCAAAGGATCACCAACCTTATTTTCAAAAATACTTCCAATCTCATCACCTTTCCTAGTTACTTCCGTCTGACAAAAACTAACTTGGTGTGCTGCGCCACGTGGTGTGCTATTATTTTTACCGCGTCCGCGAAAAGACCCTCTAAAATTACCACGACCACGTGTATAACCACGACCTACATTCTGCGTATTCTCATTCTTAACCTGAGAACCTTGAGCCTCTACGCGCGTGTTAAAATTTTCCTTAACACCGCTATCCCCAACTCCAGTTGCTCCTACCTCTGCGCTATACAATTGTTTCCTGTCGGGGTTCTTAAAACATTTAATTGTTAAATGCCCCTTACCGCATATGCTACACTTGATATCCGGTCTACCACTCGGTTTGTTCGAGTCAACTTTGTCCTGTTTACCCTGCGCTGCGCCTCTATTATCGCGTTGCCCCTTATTAATGCAACTATATACGCCCCCGCGCGCTTCTGCAAACAAATCTGCCTCCCTAGCCATTTCATCTAAATTACCAAACTGTTTTGGCTTCAGATGTACATACAGTTCTCTATTACATGACTCCAGGAACTGATCCCTTGCCATGAAATCACAGACAGCCGGAAAAGATTTTTCTATCTTTGCCATATTAAGCCATTTTTCTAAATAACTTCTCAGTCTACTACTGAACTGTATGAACGTTTCTGATTTCTCGGGCCTACTATAACGAAACTGCTTCCTAAATCCACGCTCTGTCATGTCAAAATTCTTAAATAAAGCGTCCTTTAACTTTTCATAATCCGCCGCATCCTCATTTGACAACCGGTCATATACATCAAGTGCGCGCCCTTTGAGCAATGCACTTAAATACGCGGCCCAAACACTCTTATCCCATTTATTAGCCGTAGCATATTTCTCAAACCTAGATAAATAACTATCCATTTTATCTTTACCCTCTTCAAAATAAGGTAACTTAGGATCCCGGGCATGAGCCACCTTCTCAGCTTTTTGCCTTTCAAATTCTAGCTCGAGCTTCGCTCTCTGCATTTCTAACTGATTCCTTAATTCTTGGTGCTGTAGCTCAAACCCATGTTTTATTTGTTCTAAATGGGCCTCACTAATCTCTTTTGCCTCCCTTTCAGTCTTAATGCGTGCCATTTCAAGTTCCTTATTAACATTCAACATAGCTAGTTCATGTGCCCTTTCCTTTTCCTTTTCTTCTAACTTAGCTAATTCATGTACCCTTTCCTTTTCCTTTTCCTCAGACCTTAACCTTTCTAAATCCCTTTGCTCTTGCCTTTCTGCCCGCTCAATATCTTGCTGCTCTTTAACAAAACCTTGTAACTCCTTCCCCTCATAACCTAAGTCCTTTCCCATTTGCATTAAACGCTCCATTATTGATAACGTAAATCTCACGTTACTATCAAAACCACTATAAACTGATCAGTTATGATCAGTGATGATTGAATGGGCTTAACTAAAACGTTAAGATATGTGTTATACGCGTTAATCTAACTAAAACGTTAGTTATTAAAGCACACGCGATTTGAAATGTCAAATGCTTTTAGCAAAGTATGACGTTGCGTACTGGTAGTCTAATATGACGTCATAAACTGACGACGTTTACAGTAAAATGCTACAATCCGAAGTTTCATCACATTACAAAACTCCGATCATAACAAGTCACCATTAATGTTTCTATTACGTCATACCTAACCTCAAGCCACAGCGTAAATATTAACGCTACCGTTATGTCAACGTCAGTAAATTGTTAACGTCACTACGTCAGAACCATGTGTGGGTAAGATCAATTAGTAACTCCAGTTTAACTTAGTAGAATGTCAGGTAACACAATTAATTGGGGTCTACTTAAATTTTTCGTTACCAAGAAAAAGTGGGGTTTGCCTTGCCTTCCTGCTCAGAAATTATCGACTTGTCAGTATCCATTCAGTTGAATACATGGGTTTCGCACTTCATCAACGCAGGAAGGAAGATTCAAGTTAATTTCTAAACGTGGCTGTCAATACATTTTTTTTTTTAAATTGATGATTCAGAGTATCAATGTGCTGTTCCACAGCCGGGAACACCAGCCAGAGATCAGATCCTCACTTCACTGACACCAAATGTTACATGTGGGTTTACGGCGTCCCGCAAACCCCCATGCTGACAAGACAACCGAGCGTGATCTCTGACAGGTGTGCGGGCAGCTGTGGGGTAAGGCACAAGAAAGATGTTAAATGAATGACATGAATTTTATACCGCAACCAGGCATTCTAGTAACCTAATAAAGGGGGTCGAATAACTGCACGCTATTATCGGTAGTGACCTATAATACCTTCTACTGACCTATAATACGTCTAGTGACCGTTTATAGACCGGGTCTACTTTTCGGGTCACTAATTTGCAAATGTAGCAATAACATGCAACCTTTTATACACGAAAAAACAACCAAATAGCAAGTTATAAACTTTGCAATATTTATTTAAACAATATTTCAGAAATTTAAGCTAAATTCTTACCTTCTCGGGCTTTCATGGTTTGAATGGTCCGTTGGAATAATTGCGCACTGCTACTGCGGTTGCGTCCCAACCTCGAAAATAATTTCTAAAGCTAAAATAAACTATTTATTTGCAGATTTTCATACAGAATCTAAAGCGCTGAGAAACATTTATTCGAGCGTCCATGTTGTTTCCAACGTCTGCGTGGCGTGGTGACGTCAGATACTTAGCACTATTTGACGTCACGTTATACAACGTGTTCGCGCCATGACACTGGATGTCGATTAACATGCCGCGCTGTCTGCTGTCTTATTTGCTTAAATTTGCTTAATTATTGCGAAATCTCTTGATTGTTTGAGTTGCGGTATAAACTAAATACATGATTAGTATCTTTAATAATAAAATATAATCGGTTCGCCGCGACAATTTCATAGGGGCTCGCTGAAGCTCGCCCCTATAAAATTGTCTAAGTCTCACCGATTATATTTTATTATTAAAGACACTAACCATGTATTTACTATATTTACAGTATCTACATACAACACTCACTAACACAAAACATCACAATTTGTTGCTTCTGTAGCCAACTCACGACGTCCGCTCCGAAGGCAAAACACTGTTCTGTGCTCGGAACGGGTGACGTGAATACCTACAGAAGCAAACAACAAAAACAACAACAAAACAAAAAAAGAAACAACACAAGACGCGACTGGCCAGTTTATAACTTAGGGTGAATCCCCCACTCGCGTGACACTTCCTTTCGCGAACTAGTAAAACTAGTCTATCAACATAGTTGATAATCCTAAGATTAGCGATCACGTTTGCTGATCAGACGTTTAGTGATCGTCCAAATAACCTGCAGGTAAGTTGACCTCTTCCATGGTATCACATTTGTTTACAACGAACAATGATTTAGAAGATTCTGCTTCTATCCTGGTAGGCGCTGATTACGACGGTCTGTCCGCCCTTGCTGGACCCTAACGCCTAGCGTCGTACCAGTACCTGCTGCTATGAAGCAGGGAGCAGCAGGTCACACATTGTTGTGCCTGCAAATTACGATAACGGGACTAGAAACGAGTCACAAAACATACATGCTATATCATGATCCCCCTCCCGGAGAAGTAAGAATATGTTCATGCATACACCGTTATTGCGCATGCGCCGACCAGACATACAGGCTGATTAGTGCATGCGACAAATAACCGTACAGCAGAACTCAACTTGACTGTGCATCAAATTATCAGCACCCAGCGCTTGACACAATAATACTCAAAGTTCATGTTCCCTTACTGAGCACTACAGAAATCAATTAATGCTCACTACTACTGAGTATAAAACTCATCAAATTTGAGCTCACTACATTATCACAAGTAAGAGGCAATTGAACAGACCACGCCTTTGCGCTACCTGGCCAGCTGCCAATTACAGGAAACATAACAATCTCTATTTCATATCCTTCTCCGCAACACGGCTCACAAATATAGCTATTCACAAATTCAATACATTAATAACAGATAGAAACTACAACAGAAGATTTTCATCTATAATCCACAAGATTTGTTAGTGTCTCATAAGGGCCAACACTGTTTGCCGTAAATTCACTCTGTATTTGGTAGGCAGGCACCCCGTCACAACCGTCCTCGCGACGCCGATGACGCAGCTGACGTCATCCCCGCCGCTCAGGCCGTTATGACGTGTGGCGACCAAACACTCCCACTTATCATCATCACGTTCTTTATATGTACATACATGCACAAACTGAGTTATCAGACAAAACGGCATCATTACAAAATGAACTCGTAATTCTTCTTGAACAAAATTATTTCTAATCAACGTGAACATGCTTGTAAAATAAAATTCATTACGGTTCATCATCACGGATAACCCAACAGGCTCTTGTATGAGTTTGCCCTGATGATGAAGATGTGGTTAAACCCGTCTTAAGTTTACGTCCCCTCTACACCTAATATCATATTGGGACGGAACCACGGTTTTCTAACCACAGCTAGTCACAAGTCATGGATCAAACAAGTGACCCGGCGTTTATTAATTACATTCTACAAAAGGGGTCTAAAAGCCTAAATGAATCCAGAATGAGCGGGTGTCCCAACTTTACGTCTCACCAACATCTAGGGTCAGCATGAGACAGGACCTCACTTAGAAAGACTCATTCTACTACTGGAGAAGCCTGGGATCAATTCTGCGACGTCTAGCTGGCAAAGCTAGTAGCCTAATCACTACAGGCCTCAACAGTGAATTCAGAATAGGCTTCAGAAAGTTGGGGTATACTAGAAGTAAACCCCTCCAAAACCTACAAGCATGTTCATACAAAAATAATACTAAACATAGATTTAACATACCTTTCAATATACTTTCTATTTCCCCGTCACAATGTTGTGTTCACTCTTTACAACTTGACCTGCTGCTAAAGTGTCCGCTTTTTTCAGGGTTTATATATCTATGAATACTACCAGAAAATCATGCCTACTCGTATTACCTTGCTCAATTCGTGGCGAGGTGGAGATACCGGCCACAAACAAAGCCAGATAGCAAAAATCGAGTAGATAATGGATTTGCGTTCAAATAGTATATTTCCCATAGGAAAAATTGATGAAACGACCCTATAATCAATGACATGACTCCTGTCAAAACGAACACCCACACAACACGTGACGGGAATAAAAATCATATATGGCACAATTTGGCGGTTGGCGATTTTTAGGCAAATTCTATAGGACTCGGCCTTTTAGCGGCCCCCTGTATTGTAAAAACAGCTCTCTATAAACCACTCATGCATACATCGTATGATATGTGCATGACTTGTTCATGGAGCCGCACAGTTTGCGTACCATATTTCACCTAAAATATTTCACTCGCACCGCCCTACCATATATCTACTAAAATAATTTAGATGTGCATAAGCACCAGAGAGGTTTCCTATTCCATCTCGTAACATTCAGTATTGGAGAACTTCGAGCCACCGTAGTCTAAGTGAGGTGGTACCTCCTGCAGCTTATTGGTGTCAGGAAAATAATTTTCACACTCCTGCTCCTTCGGTTAAGGATACCCTTACCAAGGATCTCAGCATATGTGAAGCGTGGTAGCTCATTGGTTAGTGAACTTACCTCTGATGCTAGAGGTCCCAGTTCGATATCTTGCAGTGGTATTAAAATTTCAGTGTCCGAACATGCTCAATTGGCATCATTTGCAAGGATGAATGCCACAAAGTACAACGTCCTTCGGATCGGGACGTTAACTGGAGATCCCCTGTGCGGGTAGAATGATTCCCTGTGGAGGTTAAAGATCCCTACCGTAGTTACACGATTACTGTGCAGGGGTTCATCCTACAAATCTGCAGTGTATGTAATGTACACCTCCCTAGAATGCCCAAGAGAGCGTATTGCAGTATACACGTATATAGAAAGAAAAAGTATCATAACGAATACACGCCTATTAAGATATATTGAAAATTTTACCACCAAAAAAATCAGATTAAATATTTGGATATTTACTGGTGAAAATATATTGTGGGTACTCGTTAGAACTGGCTCGCCGAGGCGGTTTCTAACGAGTACCCATAATCTGTTTTTGAATAGAAATATGAAAAATAATGTATACCGTTTTAAACCCCGGTTATACTTTATAAAAGTGTGGTTTCAGGGGGTAAAATATACATAGGCGTGTTTTCGTGATGTGATTGATATTTCATATTTCATGTAAAGAATCACCTGTGAACAGTAGTAGCACTGAACTCATGAAACTGCATGCAAGCAATGCCAGTGGTACATAATAAAGCAAATTGTGTTTCAATGAATTGTAGGTCTTGTGCAATCTGTTTCAATAAAAAGCTCTTTCCTGTTCCAGCCTGACCAGTAATGACTAAACTGTGGCCATCAATTACTATTCCATCGGCAGAAACTTGCTGATCATTAGCGATATGTTTGGACATTTTATTTCTGTTGTGTTTGTTTACATCTACGAGAACCCGGAAACTGGTAGTTTGAATCACTCTATCCACATAAATTCCGTGCTGGTGAGGTTTCTATCATTACCAATGCATTATCATTACCTCTAGTACCGTAGGGCTACCCTTATAGGCACGGAGTTCGAGCGAATAATCACTATTTTTTCGGCACGACTGTTGTACGGATTTTTTTTTTCATTCCTCAAATATCGTCCAATGAAATTATTCGTTGCAGAATAAGCCAGCCATGTTTTGCCTGCGGCGGTGACAGAGTTAGGTATCTTGTCAAAAAAACCGTTTCGACGTCGATTTTCTCTGGTTAACCGAGTCAACAGATCTTCAGCATACAGGGTAAAGCAGATGCAGATGTTTACTACCAAACGGCTGGGTGTCGTCATTGAAAAAAGCCGATCACGGAAATAAACGGTATGTAAACAAACATGCTAGTAAAGGACTGCACGACCATGTTGATGATATGTAAAGGGGGAAATTCTTAAAAAAAAAAATCTAACACTGTTGATCAATAGCCAGTGGACCGATCAATCTAGCTCTGTCGAAAATAAGCTTGCAGCTCCTAGCTCCAGACAGCCAGATAGTACATGAAAGAAGAAAACTCTACACTCTGATGGCCAGGATCACAGCAATAGGTGAATTGTGATACATCTTGTTCAAACGTTGGTGCTTCATTTCAAAGGGTTTCTGTTCAACTTGTTGTACTCGTACCTAAGTCAACTCGTACCTTAGTCAACTCGTACCTGTTTTTGGTCAACTTGTACTGATTGTTGCTTTATTACTCACATAACTGTAACACCGGAACAGGCTATCTAGCCTCTGAAGGTGCATTTGTTTATGGCAGTGGCTAGGGATACGGGTCCGTATCCCTAGCCTATATAGGCTACAGATACGGGCCCGTACCGCTAGCCAAACCCCGGTGGTTTGTCTAGGAATACGGGTCAAACTAGAGATACGGGTCAATATCGATCATGAACCAGGGGTTTAGCCTATGCCTTGCCGATATTCAGGCTAGAGAAGATACGGACCCATACCGCTAGCCAAAGCCCGGTGGTTTCCCTAGGAGTACGGCACTTTCGGTGTGAAATACGACAGACAGCTCTTTACTAATACCAATTTATTGCATTATGTACACTCATTTTTATCTATGCTTAAATGTGTTTAGGTGAATAATAATAATGATAATAAAAAATTAACAACAATAATAATATTTTAATAATAATAAACAAGTACATGACTTTGTAACTGTCCATATGGCCTTCCTTTGTTTAGGTTTCCATTGTGGTCTGGTCGCTTAATGTTTGTATTTCTTTCCCTTTGGTGTGTTTTATGGATGGAGTAAGTAAATTGTATCAATTCCTGATCTTTGTTTTACTTCTACTTTGCATATCAGGGCTGTTTTGTTTGTGCCGTGTGGCGGCTGTGAAAGGTCTCCCCGTACATGCATTTAATGCTCTTATTTTTCCAATCCTCAGGGATTGCTTATGCAATTGCTTTTCACTGTTCCATCAATTGACATCCTTTAGATATCTTTTAATTTTGGATGGTCATATGGCCATTTTGTGGGAAAGTAACTGTCCATATGGCCTTCCTTTGTTTAGGTTTCCATTGTGGTCTAGTCGCTTAATGTTTGTATTTCTTTCCCTTTGGTGTCTTTTATGGATGGAGTAAGTTAATTGTATCAATTCCTGATCTTTGTTTTACTTCTACTTTGTTGCTTTTGAACAACAATTACTGCGTAATCCTGTCCATTTATTACCTTTAATTGTTTTGTTTACCTTATTTTGATGTTTTGCTAATCTGTGTCGTCTTCGACTGATTGTTAAAGTTTCGCGGTATGGCTTTAATGTATTCAACAACGCTAATTTGGATGTGAAAAACAATATGCAGAATCAGATGAGTAGCCGCACTGAGCAATATGAAACAATTTGAAACAATGAACGGCGTAATACAAGACAATATGCGGTATTCTTTTAAGGTCGCATCAAATGACGAATGTTTGCGTAATTAAACCAATCATTTCGGGGACATGTATAAAAACTTGATGTTAAGCAATCCAAATATTATTATTGTTGTATTTTTTTTAATATCAGTATTATTATTCATCTAAACACATTTAAGCATAGATAAATATGAGTGTACATAATGCAATAAAATTGGTATAAGTAAACAAATGTCTGTCGTATTTCACACCGAAAGTGCCGTACTAGGTCATTTTCATGATGCTGCTTCCAATTTTGTGCAACTTTTACCCGACATTGAGATGAAATGACATCTCAATGTATTTGTTTGATTTGATGTTTGACGTCCCCGTCAACACCATATGTAAGGACTAAGGCCTAGCCTTGGACCCCATTTAACATTTTTGGTTCTCAAAGACCTTTCATTAAGGTAACACACCCGTATGACATAGTAAATTCTTTCAAATTCCGAAAACGGTTATTTCTTTGATGAAATTTTGTCATATTTTCCTTAAATCTGCTTTGAGCATAGGTTGTGGGTGCTCATTAGAACCGCCTCATTGGTGCAGTTTTGACGGGTGACCATGGCCTGTGTCTTGGGGCGGAGATGGGAAGAATAATGTATATCCCAGTAAGCCCCAGTTTTCTCAATATGAGGTGGGGTTTGAAGGGGTGTTCATTGCATGGACTTGTTGATGTGAGTCATAATGTACATGTACACAGACAAGATCTCTGAAAATTCCCTATTCTGAGGGATGCTGCTCCACTTAGGGGATATACAAGGGATGCATGCTAGGGCTAGGTCACTACCTGGCCTGGTCCTAGGATGTGACCTTGGAGATTGGCTGATTTATTGTGTTTACCCTGTTCAGAGGTCTGACCTGCATGTATATTGTAGAAAATGATGCCATGCGGTCTGATTTTCAATCGAGATTTTATGTCAAAATACTTGAAGTATTATTTGGACACTTACTTATTCATTTGTATAGAGTGGTTCCAAATCTATCTCAATCAGGTTTAAGAGATGTTATTGCTATTACAGAGTAAAATTTGCCTCTTTCTTCTGAAGCTAAACTGCTCCATCTTTTACCTACAGCAGCCATTATGTATTTATATCAGGTGACCGGTGTCTAGGTAAAGGATGTTACTAAAATTAGATTTTGGCAGGCGCTTAAAGGGAAAAAACCAATACAAACTTCAGAAAATATTACATTTACTTCTGGCACTTTTAGGTATCATCTTTGATTGGAAAATCCTTTGCACCATAAGATAAAGCAATCATTTCTCTTTAGTCTGATATAAAAATGTTTATGTCTTTAATTCAAGGATAATGTTTATTTTGGGGTCAAATTGAAGTGGTATACTGAATTTCACAGTTGCTTCCCACATTTCCACCAGAGAAAGGAGTGCGGAGTCCTACATGGAACTCTTGTGGGATTGTGGGGAGGCTGGGGATATATAAGTTCCTCCAAACTTTCATGGGAGGAGCCTGAGATCTGACATCCAATGAGAGCAGACCTGTTTTGGAGGTGCTCCTGAAATTTTATTTAAATTTATTTATATTTTAATTCAGTTTAGACTTTAGTTAAGAAAACTGGAATTTATTTCTGGAGGCTAAATTCTGGGCATTTTCTGGAATTTGATTACATTAATTCTTTCCAAAAGCAGATTTTCTTATTTTTTTTTTCTTTTATTTATACACTTGTTTCTTCCTTTGACCCCAAGATAACTTGAGAGAAATGTTGGTGTAATTGCCATTGTATATGTAGCTCAAAAACACTGGCTGCTATACAGCCCCACCTTTACTTGTCTGAATAGTCTAGTCATAATAATTATGAAAGTTAATTTATTTCCTTTTAAGTTTTAAACATTAAAAATGGTTGAAATATAAGATCAACTCTTAGTATTCATTTCTTTCCTTTAGTTAAATTAAAGATTGTGTTAATACCGGCTCCATTGGTGCAGTCCCCCATTGCCCTATTGAGATACCAGCACACTAGCTCAGTGGTTATAGTTTCGGTTGCCTGATTGCAACAATTTAATTTCGAATATATATGTATTAGCTGAACATTTCTTCTGGGTCAACAACTGACTCAAAGTGATAATACAACAGCAGGCTTTATTGCTGTTGTGCATGTGATCATCACAGAACCCAGTCGCTTACCCACAGAGATAATAATACAACAGCAGGCTTCATTGCTGTTGTGCGTGTGATCATCACAGAACTCGGTTGCTTTACCACAGAGATAACAATACAACAGCAGGCTTTATTGCTGTTGTCCATGTGATCATCGCAGACCTCGGTCGCTTTACCACAGAGATAACAATACAACAGCAGGCTTTATTGCTGTTGTCCATGTGATCAACCCAGATCTCGGTCGCTACCACAGTCAACGCTACCACTTGACTGATTACTACAGACTCCTGGCGCTTACGCGTTACTTTTTTGGTGACACAGCGGTGGGATTGTAGTCATAACTGCAATCCAGTGAAACGACCTCACGTCTTCACAAACGTTAAGAAAGTCTAAGACCTACTGCGTCGAGAGATAAGATAATGAGCAGACGAAGACTAAACCGAAAACAGAATCTGAGAAGAGCAAACTCTGAAATCGCTTTAAACGAGGGTGATGCGTCATCAGATACCGAATCTGAGTCCTCGGTAACCGCACATGATAGGCACAGTGAGATCTTCACTATCACTGAACCTACACCGGTCACACTGAATAATATGGTACCCACACAAAACAGATTGTCCCCCACAGAAGATGCATCTTTGAGCCAAGGGGCATCTGCAGTTACAAAACCCAAGGCAGATGGACACAACATATCCAATGACCCTCAGTCTTGCCCGAGTCGACAGCAAAGCCAAGGCTTTGGTGATGAGCCCAGGTCCATGCAGGGTCCCGAGACAATGAACACACATTCTATGTTTCAAACTGTCTTGAAGCAAGTTAACCAGCAGAGTGAAACAAGCTTTAGGGCCATTAATGATTGCATGGCTAGAGTCAATCAGCACAGCGAATCGAACACCAGGGCAATTAATGAGTGCATGGCTGGCACTACCACTCTGATTAAAGATACATGCCAGTCAATGAAAGAATGCATGCTGGGGATGGCAAATATGACTAGAAATAATTTTCAGGAACTTCTACTTGAAGTCAGGGCTCTGAATGGCACAGGCCAAGTAAACCCATCATCAACTAGTGCACAGCAACAGCAAGTTACATCTTTGCAATCTTCGGTTGACGGAAACCTGCCAAGGCAGACAACTACACAGTATACTAGTCATATGGTGGTTACTTCCCCTGCTCCCTTTCAAGCAAATACACTAGTTACACCCAGCAATGTGTACAGAGTCACACCTTCTAGTACACCAGCCAGTGTTCAAAGCAGTGAAATTCCACCCACTTTTCCAGCCCCTTTTAATCCAAACTCTTTATCAAGAATGAACTCTGCTAGTTTTCAGCCAGTGCCCACCAGCAGCATATTAAGTTGTTCAACAATTCCCCCAAGTGCAACTGTTAATTCTTCAGCTAAAAATCAAACTGTGAGATTACCACCATTTACTGGTAATTCAAGTGATAGCTGGAAAGTTTGGTATGCTCGTTTTACTGTGATGGCTAATTTAAACCAGTGGGACGAAACCACTAGACTTAGTGAATTAATGCAGCGACTTCAAGGCACTGCTGCTGAATTTGTATTTGACGAGATCCCCTCTGACATTTTGACTAGTTACTCTGGTCTAGTTACTGAGCTTGATTCCAGATTCAAATCAGTTGAAATCAACAAAACATTCAAGGTTCAGTTTGGTAAACGACATCAGAAATATGACGAGAGCATTGAAGAGTATGCAGCGGAGCTGAAACGCCTTTACGACAAGGCATATCCCGGGCGTAACCCAGAAATGAGGCGTCAGCTTTTGTTACAGCAATTTTTACTTGGGTTAAGAAATAAGAGTGCGAAATTTGCGGTTGAGTATTATAAGGAACCCAACTCCATTGAAGAAGCTGTTCACCATGTAGTGACATATATCGAGGCGCAAAACTGTCCAAAAGCTGATCCATGGGGTAACCCCAGTGCTCGAAAGAGAACCATTCAATTCGATGATAATAATGATGATGATGACTACAACCAAGATAATGATGTTTTCGCTTATGGCCAGAATTATGACAGCCCCAACCCCACACGAGTAAGGTCTTCATCCCCAACTGATAGACAAATTCTGCGAAAGGTCAAGGATGCTCAGTCAAAAGCTAATCCCACTGAGACACTCACTACCAACTCCCATGATACTGAGATGCTGCAAAAGATACTAACTTTGGTTGAAAATGCCAACATTGTATCTCAGCCTAGTTTGACCCCAGTTCAGCAGCAACACAGAGGTCAAGGTCATGCAACTGGTCCTCAAAATCAAGGTCATGCCCAATACAGACGAGGCCAAGGTCATTCTCTCAGTCAGGGTCAAACAAACAGTCATGGGATCCAAGGTCACAATCAAAGTTACCACCCAGGTCAAGGTCATCAACAAGGTCAAGGGCAAGGTCAAAATCAAGGTCGACACTCTTCACTGCAGTGTTATCACTGTCAAGAAGTAGGTCACATAAAGCGAAATTGTCCAGTGTTGAAAGCAGACCTGAACAGAAATAATCCTGCAACATTCAACAGAACCCAAAGACCGGTGACAAATACTCCGTTCTACCCACAACCTCACTACAACAAGGATAACATTGATTTAAACTAGCAAGGACCGACTTGTTGGGCCGTCAGGCGGTCTCTTTTGAAAACGGCCAAAAGTTAGATTTCCAAATTTGTTCATTCCCAAATTATCCTGATGATCTGTCCAGACACAGTCCCTCTGTCCAAGCAAAGAAACTTTCTCAGAATGGAGCTAGAAAGCAGTCTTTGACCCTAAACAATGACAAAGCTCAGTCCCCAACTGCTGACCTTGCTGAATCATTTACAAGCCCAAACCCAAATAACATAACTCAACATCCTCCTACTAGTTCTTCAGCTCAATCTGGCCAAAAGAATGTGGAAAATATGATCAGTCAGGTTTCACAGCTGATCCGTTCATATGAGAACTCTGCTCCTCACAACCCTACTACAGCACCCCCATCAAGCAAACCGACACCTGTTCCAACGGGGATTGTGAGGCAGTAAAGACAGGCACTTTGGGGTCATCTAAGATCAGTGATATCAAAGGTGAGAATACAACTTCCCGGCAATCTTTGCAACCCAATCCTGATGCCAAGAATGGTCATTTGCCCATGAAATCCAGCATGGGGGACCCAGTCATAAAGCGTATAGTCAGGAGTGATGGATTTTATATAAAAGGCTCAATAGAGGGTGTCGACATGACCTTCACTATTGATACTGGGGCTACCAAAACAGTCATCTCAGACAGGGTTTTCTACTCTATTCCTGAGTCCCAGCGGCCAGCTTTGAAGCCCACAAATGGACTGACCGATGCCACAGGTCAACCCCTTCCACAGTTGGGTACGGCCATTTTCAAGCTCAGTCTAGCCCCAGACCTTCAGTTTGAAAGTGACATCATTGTCGCAAACATAGAGGATGAAGGCCTTTTAGGTCATGACCTTTTAACGGTAGGAAATGCCCAGTTACGTTATGATGAGGATGCCCTTCAGTTCATGGGTATAAATTTGCCCTGTATAAGAGTAGGGACTGCCCCTAGAATACGAAAAATCCACTCTGCTGATCATTTCATCATTCCGGGTTATTGCGAAAAGCTTATTGACGTATATGTCGAACGTCTAGAGGATGATAGAGACAGAAGCACTCCCATTTTGTTAGAGCCTAGTCTAGATTTTATGCAAAGATACAGCTTAATCATGGCATCCAGTCTAAGTGACTTGAATTCCAAGGTCACTCATAAGGTGCGGCTATTGAATCCAAACCAATATGACATCCCTATAAACCAGGATGCCACGCTGGGTACTGCTGAGACTGCAAATGAGATTCTTCCCCTGCTTAGCGATGAGGTTGTTTCAGAAGACCTACCGTGTACAGCTAATCAAAACCCACAGATAAGGGTTCGGCAAGTCAATGAAACAAAAATTCCAGAACATCTTGAGGCCCTCTATCAATCTGCATCCCTAGAACGGTCAGACACAGAAAAGTCGAGAATTGCAAAGACTCTTCTTAAATTCCAAGATACCTTCTCCAGGCATGAATTTGACCTGGGTCTTACAGACTTGATTGAACATACAATAGATGTAAACCATCCTCCTCTTATTAAGCAGGCACCAAGAAGGGTACCAGTGGCATTTGCTTCAGAGGAAGAGTCTGTTATTAAGCAGCTCGAACAGCAGAATGTCATCAGGAAAAGCACCTCCCCTTGGTCCAGTCCCATATGCCTTGTCCGGAAACGGTCAGGCAAGGTCCGACCATGCGTCGACTACCGTCGACTGAATGAAATCACAGTCAAGGACGCCTTTCCCCTGCCCAGAATAAATGATTGTTTAGATGCAGTGTCTGGTGCAAAGTTTCTGAGCACTTTCGATATGACATCCGGTTTTCATCAAATAAAAATCAGAGAAGGGGACATACCAAAGTCTGCATTCTGCACGAAATATGGGCTGTACGAATACTTGACCATGCCCATGGGTATGTCGAACAGCCCTGCTGTCTTTCAGAGACTCATGGAAATAGCCTTGGCAGGCCTTCAATGGCACACCTGCTTGATCTACCTAGATGATGTACTGGTCTTTGGGTCAGATTTCGACGAGCACATGGATAGGGTAGAAGATGTGTTGAGTAGGATAAAAACTGCCGGCTTAAAGCTGAAGCCTGAAAAGTGCCAGCTACTCCAGACAAGAGTCAATTTCCTGGGCCATACCATATCAGCTGAGGGTGTCCTACCCAACCCTGATAATCTGGCTAAGATACAGCAATGGCATGTCCCTACTACACCAACACAAGTAAGGCAAATCTTAGGGCTTGGATCCTACTACAGGCGTTTTGTAAAAGGGTATAGTGACCTTGTTCGGCCTCTCACACTCTTGACTCACAAGGAAACCCCTTTTATTTGGAGCTCTGAATGCCAACAGGCCTTTGATACTCTTAAAGCCAAGCTTATGGGATCGGAAATAATGGCATACCCGAAAGATGAAGGGCTGTATGTGCTTGACACAGATGCTAGTGACACACAAATTGCTGGAGTATTAAGTCAAGTTCAGGACGGCAGAGAGCGGGTTATTAGCTATGGCAGAAGGTCACTAAATAAAGCTGAGAGGAACTATTGTATAACGGACAAGGAACTTCTGGCTATTCGCCATTTTGTTGAGTACTACAGGCAGTACCTGTTAGGACGCAAGTTTCTTGTTCGTAGTGACCACAATAGCTTGATTTTTCTCTTTCGGCTAAAAGAGCCAAAGGGGAGAATTGCCCGCTGGATAGAGATCCTTTCTGCTTTTGACTTCAGTATAGAGTACAGAAAATCCTCTCAGCATGCAAATGCAGATTCCCTCTCTCGGTGCCCAGACCCATGGGACTGCCATTGTACAGAGCCTGACAACTTAGAGTCACTTAAGTGTGGTCCTTGCAGCAAGTGTACTAAGAGATTTAAGGAAATGCAAGGCTTGTCTGTGACATCAGATACTGATGAGCCTGGAAATTTAGATCCAACAACACTGGATAGTATTCGAGCTGTTAGTACCAGGGCTCATCCTGATCATAATCTCACAGATGCCCAAACTGCTGAGCCTCAAGACACTACTTTTAACCAGCGGTTAACTGAACAGGATCTTGTGCATGTGCAAAAGTTGCAAGAAAAAGATCCAGATCTATTTCCAATCATATGTGCCCTCAGAATAGGTCAGAGACCACCACACTCTGATATTGTGGCACACAGTCCTGCTGTGAGATTTTATTGGAGTATCTGGAACTCCTTGTCACTGAAAAATGGCTGCTTGTACAGGACATTTTACCGCCAAGATGGGACAGGAAGTCATTTTCAGTTCATTGTTCCGAGAGGCATCCGACAGGAAATTTTACAACAGATGCACAACTCGTTGCTCTCCTGACATTTAGGTCGGAAGAAAACGCTCGAGAAACTGTTACAGAGATTCTATTGGTTCAATGTTCGTGAGGATGTACACATGTGGGTCCTTAAGTGTGACACTTGTGCCTCCATCAAGGCCCCATACAGAACCCCAAAGGCTCCTCTGGGCAAAATGTTAGTTGGTGCTCCTCTTGACAGAATCTCTGTTGATTTTCTTTGCCCACTTCCAGTGACCCCTCGCAATAACCGCTACGTCCTCGTGGCCACAGATCATTTCAGCAAATGGGTAGAAATTATGGCGGTACCAGACCAGTCTGCCAAGACATGTGCCAACAAACTCCTTAATGAGGTTATAGCTAGGTATGGTTGTCCCCTGACTATCCTATCTGACCAAGGGGGAGCTTTTGAAAGTTCAATATTTCGTGAACTTTGCAAGTTATTAGAGATAAAGAAGACACGTACATCACCAAGAAATCCCAGATGTAACGGTCAGGCCGAAAGGTTCAACCGTAGCCTCCTACGCATGATCAAGGCATATCTCCAGGGAGAACAAACTGACTGGGATTTAAATCTGGGATGTCTTGCGGCTGCTTATCGGGCAAGTCCATCAGAGTCTACACATTTGACACCAAATCTCCTGTTTCTGGGAAGGGAGGTTCGTTTACCAGCAGAACTGATGTACGGAGGTCAGAGTAATATCTTCAGTGAAATCCAGAGCTACGGTGACTATGTGGAACATCTAAAGGCTAGAATTCAACATGCCCATGCAGTGGCCAGAAAACATCTCTTAGTGAGTGCTAAAAGACAGGCTGAAATATATGACGCCAAACTGTCTCTGCACCACTATAAAGTGGGAGACCTAGTGTGGGTTGCACTAGAAGGCTGTAGGCCAGGTCTGTCGCCCAAATTGCAAGCTTCCTACCGGGGACCTTGCATAATTGTACAGAAGTACAATGATCTTGACTATAAGGTTCAGTTGTCTCCTTTTGGATTACATTCTGTTTTACACCACAACAAACTCAAGCCCTATGAGGGAGACAATGCACCAGAGTGGACACAGCTAGTACGAACTAGACTGTCAACACAGTTGGGGACACAGTAGAACAATTATCCAATGTCACATGTAAATTGTAGGATTTCCAGTTGGTATTGACAAATATAGTGGGTTTTTTTATGATTGTTTTTTTATTTTTCTTGTGGTTAGAAGTATTAAGTGTCCACGAGAAGCCATGAACCCATGGTCTGATGGGAGATCATCAGAAGACAGAAGATATTTTTTTATTACAGCCCCAGTCTGTGGTCTGATGGGAGAACATCAGAAGACAGAAAAGATTTTTATTCCAGTCCCCAGTCTGTGGTCTGATGGGAGAACATCAGAAGACAGAAGAGATTTTTTATTACAGCTCCCAGTCTGTGGTCTGATGGGAGAACATCAGAAGACAGAAGAGATTTTTTTATTACAGTCCCCAGCCTGTGGTCTGATGGGAGAACATCAGAAGACAGAAGAGATTTTTTTATTACAGTCCCCAGCCTGTGGTCTGATGGGAGAACATCAGAAGACAGAAAGATGTTTATTACAGTCCCAGCCTGTGGTCTGATGGGAGTACATCAGAAGACAGAAGATTTTTTTATTACAGTCCCCAGCCTGTGGTCTGATGGGAGAACATCAGAAGACAGAAGAGATTTTTTTTTATTACAGTCCCCAGCCTGTGGTCTGATGGGAGAACATCAGAAGACAGAAGAGATTTTTATAACAGTCCCAGCCTGTGGTCTGATGGGAGAACATCAGAAGACAGAAAGATTTTTATTACAGTTCCCACCTGTGGTCTGATGGGAGAACATCAGAAGACAGAAGAGATAGTTTTTATTACAGTCCCCACCTGTGGTCTGATGGGAGAACATCAGAAGACAGAAGAGATATTTTTTTTTTATTACAGTCCCCACCTGTGGTCTGATGGGAGAACATCAGAAGACAGAAGAGATTTTTTTATTACAGTCCCCAGCCTGTGGTCTGATGGGAGTACATCAGAAGACAGAAGATATTTTTTATTACAGTCCCCAGTCTGTGGTCTGATGGGAGAACATCAGAAGACAGAAGAGATATTTTTTATTACAGTCCCCACCTGTGGTCTGATGGGAGAACATCAGAAGACAGAAGAGATATTTTTTATTACAGTCCCCACCTGTGGTCTGATGGGAGAACATCAGAAGACAGAAGAGATATTTGTATTACAGTCCCCACCTGTGGTCTGATGGGAGAACATCAGAAGACAAAAGAGATATTTGTATTACAGTCCCCACCTGTGGTCTGATGGGAGAACATCAGAAGACAGAAGAGATAGTTTTTTATTACAGTCCCCACCTGTGGTCTGATGTGAGAACATCAGAAGACATATAAGAAGTATATGGATTACAGCCCAAATCTTTGTTCAGATGATAGATAATGAAGTTTCATGTTGATTACAGTCGCCCGATTTACATCATTGTTCCTTGCTGTTGTCGGACAAGAGAGAATGTGAAGACAGAAAATCAAATATTCAAAGAGTTACTTTCAATTTTGCGTCCACTTCCAAAACTGATCATCATGGAAGGGCATTAGAAGACACATTTTTTTTGTACAGCAAGGAAAGTCAGCAGCAGGAAATTATTGTCCTATTCAAGCAATACAACTTTTACCTATTTGCATGCATTCTTGTATTCGAGGATAGGAATCGGTTTAAAAGTGGGGGGTAGAGAAAAAAATGAATTCGTCCCACAGAAGAAATGGATTTGTGGCTGCCCTTCTATTACATTTCTGAAGGACAAGTTACTACTTTCACAGAAGAACTGAACAGCTTTCAACAGCCGGTATTGAGAGCAGTGATCAAATCTCACCATCTGAAAATGGCAGTATCCTCCCAAATATAAACCTCAGCTAATCTTATACACAAACAAGACGATCCTCCTTAATCAGGCTGCTAAGGCTATGGAAAACCCCAGTTTGTTGAGTCATGCTGTAAACCCGGCCGGGGAAGTTGCTACATGCATACATAGATGATATAACCTACACTTTCACACCAGGCATTTGCCTTCAGATGGGCCATAGAAGATAGAATAGCTGCAGACTTGTCAAGCTGATAACCAGGTCTTTCTTTGACGTTGTTTGAACACCACTCCAGGGGAACTATGCTACAAACATTAGGATATAGACTCTTGTACAGACTTAATAGGAAGAAGGGGATAGACAGAATATGTTCAACATACATTTAAGTAGAAAGCAGATGGACATTAGTGAAGAAAAACCATCTATGATATAAATATAAAATGACAATAAAAATTAGCAAATAGGATGCTGTTCCCCTCTTCCTTCTTCCCCCATGCGTGGTCTTGCCAACCCCCAAAACACCCTGATGACATTGAGCAACAATCCGTTCTGATGAGACCCAACTCCCAAAACACCCTGATGACATTGAGCAACAATCCATTCTGATGAGACCCAACCCTCAAAACACCGTGATGATATTGAGCAACAATCCATTCTGATGAGACCCAACCCCCAAAACACCGTGATGATATTGAGCAACAATCCATTCTGATGAGACCCAACCCCCAAAACACCCTGATGACATTGAGTAACAATCCATTCTGATGAGACCCAACCCCCAAAACACCGTGATGACATTGAACAACAATCCATTCTGATGAGACCCAAGCCCCAAAACACTGTGATGACATTGAGCAACAATCCGTTCTGTTGAGACCATACTAGCCAATACAAATCTTTATAATTTCAGAAAGAAACATGTCCAAACCAATGAAGTCATCCGAGGAACTAGAGAAGGCAGCAAGACATAAGGGCAGGGCATACGAGTGTCTCCACTGCAGTCGCCAGGGGAACAAGGCAGTTGTGGATGTGAAGTCCCGGGTAGAAGAACACATCCTTAAGTATCACTTAGGACTAGACCAAGCTCCTTTTTACTGCACATTATGCCTCTTTCGGTCTACTGAGAAGAAACCCCTCCTCCAGCATGTGAATCATCACAGCAGACATAGGTCAGAGGCTCTGAAGAAAAACATTATAGATTCACCACCGTATCTTAAGGAGAGCCAACATCCTTACAAGATGTGCACTGACCAAAATTACAGGCAATTTGGCCAGGAAGAATCGCTTCAATTCTTCCTGAAACGGTCACAGGAGACTCAAGCTAATAAGTCTAAGGATGACCTTCTTGGTAGAGCTTTCCAAGTGGTATTTCCTGATGGTCTTGGAGTAGATGAACTAGACCAGTTGGAAGCCAACACAAGAGACTCACAGCCCCAGCCAAGATCAGTTGATCCAAATGCCTCTTTGACATCGTTGGTAGCGTCCATCATTGCCAACCTACAGAAGGACCCTAATGCACTGCAGCCTCCTCTTGCTATAGAATCTCCTAGGCCAGAGATGAGGATATCACCATTGTCACCACCATTGCAGGGAGTCGGATCATTGCCACAGACCCCTCTTCCATATCCATCATCATCACTACAATCACCCAGGAATACCAGCAAAACCCATGAGAGGCCATTATCAACTCCAACACCTGCATTACCAGAATTTCCCGCCTTCTCACTTGGTGGACAAACAGCTCCTACAGAACCTTTCTGTACTAATTTGCCAAGGCCAGTCCCCTCATGGAAGCCAGCTATATTGTCGATATCTGCTGGCACCATCATCCCTGAACACCCAACCACTTCTCCAGGTTGCCTGTCTCAGCCACTGCTACAATGTAACTCAACAGAGCCTCCCATTTCAACACCAGTTACCACTTCTAGTGCTTTGTCCAACCAGTCAAGCCTTTTCCAGCCCTGGAAGACCTCTGAACATCTCCAGTCCAACCAGACAACCCAGTCACCAAGAACATGTGCCACTCAAACTCCGCCAGCAGAAGTAGTAGAAAATATTCTGCCACAGCTTCTTGGCAATGAAAAGCAGGACAAAGAGGTACAGGAAATCCCTTCAGTGGCACCCGGGCCACAACCACCTACCACAATAGAATTGCAGTCAAAGGCAACCTCTCCGATGCCTTATTTCAACCTCTGTGGGATCAATAAGGAGTTCCAAGACATGATGGAGAGACACAATAAGAAGATATTGGAAGAATTTGACAAAAACACAAGAGCCGTCCGGTGTCTGGAGAAGGCAGTCATCCAGCAAACCAACACTTTCGACCGCCTTCGAGGTAGCCTTAACAGTCTAATAAATACCCTAGAATCCAATGCAAGGGAGTCCAAAAGGCGGGAAGAAGATAGGGAGCTTGAGGAAAGGAGAAGATGGAGAGAAGACAGGAAAAGAAGAACTGAAGACCAGACCGACAGACCAGAGAAGAGAAACAGAATAGAAAAGAGTGAGAATGCAGAGACCAACCCGCGATTAAGATCGGTGTTAGGAAATTTCAATAAATTTAACAAGAAAACGCAATAAATATGGCATAAAAGAAGTGATCAAGTTTATATGGCCTGTCATAAAATGCTAAAGGGAATAAATGTGTGTTTCTTGTTTCCATATGTCATGTTTCCTAATTTCATCTAGGAAACTGTTAACCGTACTTAAGTCCTTTACCCCTTTCCTTCACCCTTTCCTTCCCCCATAGATAAGAAAAACAATGATATAGCCACCTAAATGGCTGGTATGAAACACGAAACACACAAATATCTCCTTTAGAGTGTGAAATAATAATAATAATAATAATAATAATAGATAAGAATATAAAGCGAAATAACTGAATTTCTCTCTTGGAGAAGAACAAACAGACAGTCACAAAAGCCTCAATACCATTCACGTATCTGTGTGGAACTAGCCATAAAATGGGAAGGACATCGTGAAAATTGGAAGATATCTGAAAAGGATACTTAAGCTCCTTACGATAACACACCTGTGTGACATAGACCTTTTTTTTTCACATCTCCAAAATGGTTGCTTTTCTGATGAAAACTGATATTTTACTTATTCATGCTGCAAACATAGGTTGTGGGTAACGAGTACCCAGGACCTGTGTCTTGGGGCGGGAATGGGAAAAATAATGAATACCCCCATAGACCCCAGTTTCTTCTGTATAAAATGGGGTTCAGGGAGGCTGTTGATTACACAGACTTGTTCACATGACAATAATTAAGTACAAACGGACTTTCAAGTGAATTCAGGACTTTCAAGTGAATTAGAACTTTCAGACAGAATATGAGAAAAGTGAATGAAAACACTGAAAGTGGAATTGAAATAAGGATGATCCTTTACATTGCCCCTATGCAATTTCTGTTTGTATGTGTGAAACCTTAAAATTAAAACTACAAGGAAAGAAATGAGCAGTAAAGAAAAGCTACTGGAATAGATGTGCATTCCCTATCTCTCCCCATCAGTCGCCAAAATAGAAGTGGAGGCAGTGACCAAGAAATTCTGCCAGCCCCATTTAAGAATATTAATACATTTGTAACAGTCATTTCCCCTCTGTATTTTTTTTTAACCCCCGCTTCCCCCTCAGTGTTATAGAGACCATTGTTTATTGATGGTTGAAAATGAGAGTGCACAATTGTTTCTGTAGTATGGTAACAATTTATCTGGATTAAAATAGATTCCTCACTTGGACCAGGAATCCTCAATACTAAATGAAGTTGCTTTTACATGATAATGTGGCGCCTTACATTACAATAACACATCCGTGTGGCATAGTACTTTCTTAAATATCTCTGAAATGATTTTTTTTTAGGAAAATTTGTGATATGCATCTTATTAATACTCAAAATGATTTTTGTATTCTCATTAGAATCACCCCAATGGGGCGGTTCTAACGGGTACCCTCAGCCTATGTCTGGGAGAAGAAATAAAGAAAAAAAATGGAAATAATAGTGAATACCCAATGAACCCTGGTTTTCTTTATGAAAAGCGGGATTTGGGGGAGCGTTCCTACTCAGACTTGTAACATGATATAATATATGTATCTATTTAGTGGACGGACTCCTTTTCAGGGAATATTTATTGAACTGTTGAATGTTTCAATTTCTCTCAACCATACTCTTAGGTCTTAGGCTTTACTTACATGTCCCAGTTTGGTGGTACTGAGACATGAGGTGAATCCTATTTGTTTTGTTTGTTTTTTTTTAATTTAATTCGAGGAAACAATGTGCTTTATTGCAAATATTTTCAAGGAATTGGAGTCGGTTCATTGTAATTATGGAAAAAACCAGAGTTCTCGTTAACTCCATATTGGGAGTAATTTACTCCAACTTTTCATTTCTGGCTCTAGCTTTTTGTGGAGTCAGGGATGAAAAGTATGGCAAAACTTCTGGAGGACAGCATTCTACTTCAAAATCCTTTTGAGAACTCTCCTAGAATATACATGAAACAGCCTGATATTGTTGTATATTCTGGATAGGCCAAGCTTGGCTAAAAAAAAAAAATAGTTTTCAGGCATTTGCTTGATGAGACAAACGCACACTCCTTTTTATGAAAAAGTTATTGTATGTTATGACATATGAAAGTTGTTATGCCATATGATATGCATATGAAAGTTGTTATGCCAAATATTTTATTGATATGCCATATGTTATGCTATTATGCAAGTTGTGATGCCAAATACTTTGTTGTTATGCCATATGTTAGGCCATATGAATCTTGTTATGCCTGGCTATAGTACATGAACCTGGATGCCTTGTTGATGAAACTTGTATTCACAGTGTGATGACTGATATGATCATTAAAGAGCCATGACTTTATAGCATTATATTGGGATGACATAGTTGTTATGGCACAATGAGCATTAAAGTGCCTCATGCATGATAAGCAGCTCTGTAGTGAAGTGATACGCACATTCTTGAGCCAGCGATTGATGGCATTATACTGGAAGGTAATTTTTATGGCATAGCAGGGAGATTCTTTATTAATTAACGGTTATGTTTTAAAATTATTGACTAGACTAGTATTAAGCACCTGCTACTTTTGTGTTAAGGCGTCCTCATCATGCAACTGTAACTCAGCTGCTCATTAGGGAAGCTGAGTCTGCCTGTCTGACAAGCATTCTTCTACTGATAGTTTTTGTGTTAAGCAGGAGCTATTAACACAAAAGTGGGGGGTAAATGTAAGGACTAAGGCCTAGCCTTGGACCCCATTAAACATTTTTGGTTCTCAAAGACCTTTCATTAAGGTAACACACCCGTATGACATAGAAAATTCTTTCAAATTCCGAAAACGGTTATTTCTTTGATGAAATTTTGTCATATTTTCCTTAAATCTGCTTTGAGCATAGGTTGTGGGTGCTCATTAGAACCGCCTCATTGGTGCAGTTTTGACGGGTGACCATGGCCTGTGTCTTGGGGCGGAGATGGGAAGAATAATGTATATCCCAGTAAGCCCCAGTTTTCTCAATATGAGGTGGGGTTTGAAGGGGTGTTCATTGCATGGACTTGTTGATGTGAGTCATAATGTACATGTACACAGACAAGATCTCTGAAAATTCCCTATTCTGAGGGATGCTGCTCCACTTAGGGGATATACAAGGGATGCATGGTAGGGCTAGGTCACTACCTGGCCTGGTCCTAGGATGTGACCTTGGAGATTGGCTGATTTATTGTGTTTACCCTGTTCAGAGGTCTGACCTACATGTATATTGTAGAAAATGATGCCATGCGGTCTGATTTTCAATCGAGATTTTATGTCAAAATACTTGAAGTATTATTTGGACACTTACTTATTCATTTGTATAGAGTGGTTCCAAATCTATCTCAATCAGGTTTAAGAGATGTTATTGCTATTACAGAGTAAAATTTGCCTCTTTCTTCTGAAGCTAAACTGCTCCATCTTTTACCTACAGCAGCCATTATGTATTTATATCAGGTGACCGGTGTCTAGGTAAAGGATGTTACTAAAATTAGATTTTGGCAGGCGCTTAAAGGGAAAAAACCAATACAAACTTCAGAAAATATTACATTTACTTCTGGCACTTTTAGGTATCATCTTTGATTGGAAAATCCTTTGCACCATAAGATAAAGCAATCATTTCTCTTTAATCGTATATAAAAATGTTTATGTCTTTAATTCAAGGATAATGTTTATTTTGGGGTCAAATTGAAGTGGTATACTGAATTTCACAGTTGCTTCCCACATTTCCACCAGAGAAAGGAGTGGGGAGTCCTACATGGAACTCTTGTGGGATTGTAGGGAGGCTGGGGATATATAAGTTCCTCCAAACTTTCATGGGAGGAGCCTGAGATCTGACATCCATTGAGAGCAGACCTGTTTTGGAGGTGCTCCTGAAATTTTATTTAAATTTATTTATATTTTAATTCAGTTTAGACTTTAGTTAAGAAAACTGGAATTTATTTCTGGAGGCTAAATTCTGGGCATTTTCTGGAATTTGATTACATTAATTCTTTCCAAAAGCAGATTTTCTTATTTTTTTTTTCTTTTATTTATACACTTGTTTCTTCCTTTGACCCCAAGATAACTTGAGAGAAATGTTGGTGTAATTGCCATTGTATATGTAGCTCAAAAACACTGGCTGCTATACAGCCCCACCTTTACTTGTCTGAATAGTCTAGTCATAATAATTATGAAAGTTAATTTATTTCCTTTTAAGTTTTAAACATTAAAAATGGTTGAAATTTAAGATCAACTCTTAGTATTCATTTCTGTCCTTTAGTTAAATTAAAGATTGTGTTAATACCGGCTCCATTGGTGCAGTCCCCCATTGCCCTATTGAGATACCAGCACACTAGCTCAGTGGTTATAGTTTCGGTTGCCTGATTGCAACAATTTAATTTCGAATATATATGTATTAGCTGAACATTTCTTCTGGGTCAACAACTGACTCAAAGTGATAATACAACAGCAGGCTTTATTGCTGTTGTGCATGTGATCATCACAGAACCCAGTCGCTTACCCACAGAGATAATAATACAACAGCAGGCTTCATTGCTGTTGTGCGTGTGATCATCACAGAACTCGGTTGCTTTACCACAGAGATAACAATACAACAGCAGGCTTTATTGCTGTTGTCCATGTGATCATCGCAGACCTCGGTCGCTTTACCACAGAGATAACAATACAACAGCAGGCTTTATTGCTGTTGTCCATGTGATCAACCCAGATCTCGGTCGCTACCACAGTCAACGCTACCACTTGACTGATTACTACAGACTCCTGGCGCTTACGCGTTACATATATAGGTCATTTTGGAGACATTGCTTCCAATTTTGTGGGACTTTTACCCAACATTGAGATGAAATGACATCTCAAGCCCTGTCGCCCAATGAAACCATGGACAGTCCGAGTCGCAACGCTTTCCCTGGGCAGGCTTAGATCCTCTAAGTGGGTAACCAGTACTTGTGTGCGGTCGGATTCAGCTCTCCGTGAAATGACATCTCAAGCCTTGTATCCCAATGAAACAAATACGGTCTATAAGCATGGACGATCTGACTCGCACCGCTTTCCCTGGGCAGGCATAGATCCTCTAAGCAGCTAACCAGTGTGGTAGGTTTCAGTTCTGCGTGGAAGCATCATGCAGCCCATCTATTTCTTCAAGCCCCGATGGGCGGGGGCCGCTCTGGAGAGATAGGTAGATACAGACAGGAAGATAGATAGATAGATAGATAGATAGATAGATAGATAGATAGATAGATAGATAGATAGATAGATAGATAGACAGACAGGAGATAGAATTCTGATAGATAGAACAAGGTACATTTCTATCTCTTGAACAGAAATAATAACTCTTGCCTACCCTAAAGTATGTATGCAACTGCAGTTTTCAAAAATAAAACTGGTAGAATGCAACTGCAGTTTTAAAAAATAATACTAGTTCTACTAAATACAGATACCATTCTCTCGACGGAGTGATTTTTATGCCCCCGGAATCTAAGAGATTCAGAGGCATATAGTCTTTGGTCTGTCTGTCTGTTTGTCCGTTTGTCTGTCTACAAAAACCTTAACATTGGGCATAATTTTTGAATGGTAATAGATAGAGCTTTCATATTTCACATGTGTATACCTTATCACAAAACCTTTCCAGTGGTACCATAGTTTTTGACCTCTTGACCTTGACGTTTGACCTACTTTTTAAAAGCTTTAACATTGGCCATAACTTTCGATTGGTAATTGGTAGGGCTTTCATATTTCACATGTGCGTTCCTTGTCACTAGACCTTTCTAGTGGTACCATAAATTTTGACCTCGTACCTTGACGTTTGACCTACTTTTTAAAAACTTTAACATAGTCTATAACTTTCGATTGGTAAGTGATAGGGCTTTCATATTTCACATGCATTCTCTTTTTCACAAGACCTTTCCAGTGGTACCATAATTTTTGACCTCGTTACCTTGACCTTTGACCTACTTTTTAAAAACTTTAACATTGGCCATATATAACTTTCGATTGGTAAGTGTTAGGGCTTTCATATTTCACATGTGCATTCTGTGTCACAGACCTTTCAAACGATCCCATAAGTTTTGACCTTGTGACCTTGACCTACTTTTTAAGTCTTGAACATTGGCCATACCTTTCGACTGCTTAGTGATACTGCTTTCATATTTAACATGCGCTGTCCGGGGGCATCAGTGTTTCACGAGCACATCTTGTTTTTTTTTGTTTTTTTTTTCGATTAACTATCTACTGCGCAGTTCAAGTTTAACTTTGTTGCTGTCGTTGTTCGATCAGGGACCACCTTGAGACTGTTAAACTTTAGAACAGTCCAAAAGGAGATCTTAATATAGGAATTTTACAGTACTACTGCAAATGTCCATTAAGAAAATCTTTTCATTTCAAAAAGACCCACCTAATATACAATACACAAAATGGGAGGTTTATATTAAGCATCAAAACAGTTGGTTGCAATTAGGTCTCACCTATTTCATATTAATCTGTGCTTTTGAATGCGAATTTTATCATTTCTGACGACTGTATGCTTATGTTAAAATGACCGGAAGTAGCTTCCGATTTCACAATTATTTTTTGCTATAAAACATAATCCCTTTCGCGGAAGCTTACAAAAAAATAAAATCTTAACGACGGCCTTAGCAACTCTCCTACTGGAATAATCTGCAACTGAGTTAAATTTCAGGAAAATCTATGTCTGACCATTTTTTTATTCCAAAATAAACTGAACTACTTCCGGTCGTTGAACAGGAACAAAAGCCATCCAACATGGCTGTAAACACAGGAAAATAATGAGACGAAAAGACTAACCCTGAAGTATTTCCCCAGCTACAGATTTGTTTACCCCGACTGCAGTTCATCAGGTTTTCATGGCAAATCTGAACTCCCAAACACACACGATATTTAATTTATTTTTCCATTTGCGTCAAAAATGTCTCGAAGAGCCTGCCAATATACGCATCACCCATGCCATAATAGGTATATTGCCAACAACAACAACAAAAACATGTGACGTATACATTTGTACTGACGTCATATACAAAAAACCAATACTACCTTATAAATTACCGATCTAATAATCAAGGTCAACTAACAATGTAGACTAACAATGTAGACAGAATGAGCACCTTACTCTGTTAATTGCCATTTCACGCACAGCCTCAGTTTGAACAGAGAGAGAGAGAGAGAGAGAGAGAGAGAGAGAGAGAGAGAGCCAACAAATCATGTCGGGATATCACTGTCGGCCCAACATTTGTCCGCTGTAGCATAGCATTTCGGGACATCACTGTCGGCCTGACGTCGGCCCGCTGTGTGTGTGTGTGTGTGTGTGTGTGTGTGTGTGTGTGTGTGTGTGTGTGTGTGTGTGTGTGTGTGTGTGTGTGTGTGTGTGAGAGAGAGGAGAGAGAGAGAGAATCATTTGACTGCACTCTGACGTAAATAAAGTGCAATAAAAAGATAAAAATCCAAGCGATCGGTTTTGCATCATCCGCTCAACCAAGCCAGCAAAGCGTGCCGGGCCAACGTCTGGCCGACAGCTATACGACGTCTTAACGCTGGGCTAACTTACGTCGTATCGCTGTCGGTCCGACGTTGGCCCGCTGTTTTGTGCTAGCCGGGCACTCTTCGCAAGAAAAGAGATACCTGGGTCTCAAAGAACATGTAGAACCACAAACGTCGCGCAGCAGCAAGTTTTTTTATTTTTATTTTATTTTTTTATTTTTATTTTTTTATTTTTTTATTTATTTTTTTTTTTCATCCCATTTTAGTTTTTTTTTTTGTGTTCGTGATGGAGTAATTTATCGGGCTTTGTCACAAAGTACGATACAGCTTGTTTGTAGAAATTATATCTTCAAACAAGCTGTAGCGCAATGGATCACCCCCCCCCCCCACCCACCCACCCCAACCCCCATTCTCCTTTTCAGGCAGGTAATCTTTGAAAGACGGCAGCCGCCTCACCTTGAAATTCACATTTAGTGGATAATGAATGTCATGTCATAATAAAACCCCCGTATGAGTATATACTCAGAGAAAAAAGTCCGTATTTGTTTACCGTCCCCGTCAACTCTGCATGTATAGGTCAGGCGTTGCTACCAATTTTATGGGACTTTTACCCGACATTAAGATGAAATGGGCAAGCTTAGATCCTCTCAGCGGTTTACCAGTACTCCTTTGCGGTCGGTTTCAGCTCTGCGTGGAAGCATCAAGCAGCCCATCTTATGCCCATCTTATGCCCCAATGGGCGAGGGTCGGCCTTTTACTCAGCAGTTATAAATTGTAATTTAATCAATTTAATACGGCTTTCCTATTAATTTCTATATAATTTTGGTGGTGATGTTTACAGGTAAGTCTGCGGCGACTGTCGCAAATCGATATCGGATATTTTTGTTAAACTACGAGGATTGTTCCCTATGATCTAAGGTTTCTACAGAGAATACTGTTCACACATACGAATGCAAACAGTGTAGATCCAGATAAGATGCCGCAAAATAAGTCATCTCATCCATAATGATTGCCATTCTGTTACTGATTTACATTGACCTAAATGTATGATAAATTCGATAATCACTAGTGGATTAAATATGCAAATTATTTAGATACGCCCCGTAACGTTACATGTATGACGTCAGAGACGACGTCGCGTTTACTAATGACGGAATATTGGCATTGTTGTAAAACGGTCGTGAGTCGTGAATTAAATGCGTTTTAATTGTCATTTGATAATAGAATATTGCATTCGTGCTCTTTTTTATTAAACTCGTTAAATACTTAGTTTTTGAATATGCGATACGAACGTGACACCAATGCACGTATCACGCTTGCACGTGCTGCCATATCGCATGGGCTTTATCATACCCCAAAAATCCGTATCACAACCCTTTATCGCACCCTTAAGGCTTTATCATACCTCTGACGTCGCCCTATTCGGAACACGCGGCGTTCTTCCTTTTGTGGCATTTCGTATTTTTTGTTCAGGATGCCATAGGCAATTTGCAATATTTTCGTCTGTTCAAAAACTGTTCGGCAAAAAAAAACAATAAATAAAAACATGGCACGGCGCAGCGAATACGAGAGCAAAATGGGCGTAGGAACGATGCAGGGGAATGCTGACAGACTTTTGGATCTGGATAATATTATCGAGCAGAGAAATTGTAGTGATTCGGTAAACAATGGAAACGTGAATGCAGCGCCGAACGATGTCGGCGAGATTGACAGAGCTGAATTTGTTGAAGCAAAATAAATTGTATTAATTGCATCTGCCTAATACCAAAGTTACATTTTTTTTTTAAAGTGAAATGTATGATAAAAAGATTATGATATGGCATTTTTCATATCATACCCCATATCAGCCCTCGACCCATATCACCCCTCGGGCCTTCGGACCTCGGACTGATATGGGAGTCTCTGGCTAATATGGGCTATGATATGATAAATGCCATATGATAATCTCTATTTATTACATGGAGTTATTACATGCTCAGACGCGACGTCATATGATATATAGAGGATATTTACTTTTTTGAGATGAATACCAAAAATATTTCATCGAGTGTGGTGAAAATATCAGATGTTTTCAACACACGAGATGAAATAAGTTTGGTATTTATCGAAAAAAGTAAATGTTCTTTTAATTTGATAATATTTTAGGACACTTACTGTAATTGACCAATCGGATCTTAGGCTCAATAGTTGACTTGGCTATGACGTCACAGCTGCCAGTTGCAAACCATAAACAGATCGCTATTTTTAATAAAGCATCAAGGTATTTCACAGAATTATTTTATAGATAACATATGAATTTTGGCGAGAAAAATAGTCCGGGCTGCTACTGTGAAAACAACATGGTCATGTTAATGTTCACACTGTGAAAAGGTCAAATTATTTTTTAATTTTCACAGTATTAAAACATCACTTTTATTAGTTTCAGATATGCATTGATTTCTCTGCTATGGATAAAATAAAAATGGATATTTTTGTCTCATGGTTGACAACTCTTTGTCCTTTGCTTCAACTACTGTCTCACTCAAGTGTTTATTAGTGGTCTCAGTCTGTCAGTTCTTGTTTAATATAGGAAAGTATATATCGTACAGTAAAGTGGATTTTGGGATCACTGATTCCATTGTGGAATTTTGAAAATATCTGAGGGTAACTGATGAGGCCTAATTGGCCGAAACTAGCTAGTCTGGCCCAGAAAACATGTACACTCCATATTTTTCACTTCTGTGGTGTATTCCTTGCTTCCAAAGGATAACCCTTTTATAGAACATATATAACTTCACTACAGCTGGTGTGTGGGAAGTGTATAAAAGCCAAAGATTCTCAATGTTCATTCCAGTTTCATATTTAAACAAAACTATCAATCTTTCACACTGACAAGTTCGTATTCTAACGAAAGTAAAATCAGTAAAACAGGTACATCATATTGCAGATAAACGTTATGAAAAAACCTGCCATGCAAGCAAGCCGTTTTTAAGTTAATAGATATACATGTAATGTATTATGTGATTGAATCAACATCGTGTAAATCCAGAATACATGTTAATTTTGTAAGCGCGTAAGGGAGCGTTTCGGTCAAGATCGGGATTTGATCATTGTGACTTATAACACGGGTGACATGTCAATAGAAAATAACAGTCAATCAGACATTACCTTTTTCTAAATGCTTCCCGAGCAAAACTAAACCCTATAAAGTCTATGTACGTGGACGTAGGGAACAACTGATTTTCATTTCAAATTCACAAATCGGTGTAAATAAATATATTGGAAAAAGATTTGAGCAGCTGAGTAGAAAAATATTTCAGCACTTTATTTTAGAAAGGCTCTACCATTTCAGTTTTGCATTGTATTTACGTGAAGGTGCCATTTTTTCATTTTTAAATTTCTCTATTTATCATTTTAGCACCTGGGTGCGTTATGTCGATTATAATCAGGTTTTGAGTTTGATTTATATCAGTCTTTGAATCGACTGCCTATTCGAAATTCGCAAAATTGCAGTATGTTTCCTCTGGCTTTCTTTGTCGGATCATTACAGGGTCACTGATGAGGTTTTATTAGCCGAAACTACGTAGTATGACCCATCTTTGTTATGAATGTTTTCATTGCTCTTAAAGGATCTCATTTTAGATTTTTATTTACCTTCACTGCAGCTGGTGTTGTGCCGTGTGGCGCCCGTAAAACGTCTCCCCGTACATCAACCATAGTGCAGTTTATAATTTACTTTTGGTCCTTTGAGATCAGTGTGAATATTCTGAGAAATCAGAAATAAATTATTGGTTTAGACTCATATTCTAGACAGGTTTTTAATTATTTGGACCCAATTTTGATTTATATCAGTCTTTGAATCGACTGCCTATTCGAAATTCGCAAAATTGCAGTATGTTTCCTCTGGCTTTCTTTGTCGGATGATTACAGGGTCACTGATGAGGCTTTATTAGCCGAAACTATGACCCATCTGTGTTATGAATGTTTTCATTGCTCTTAAAGGATCTCATTTTAGATTTTTATTTACAGGGATTTTAGAATATTATTTAATTGACTCTAATGAATTTACGTGTAAACTTACACAGTCGAGGTACAAACAAGA